>JAJQWJ010000023.1:7559907-7618785 GCA_023637945.1 Phaethornis superciliosus | reverse complement strand
CCCCCCCCCCCCCCCCCCACCCCCCCCCCCCCCCCCCCCCCCCCCCCCCCCCCCACCCCCCCCCCCCCCCCCCCCCCCCCCCCCCCCCCCCCCCCCCCCCCCCCCCCCCCCCCCCCCCCAAGGATACGCTTGTGCTAAAAAAGTCAATAAACCCCCAAAAAATCCCGGGTGGGGGGGTCCTGGGCTGCCCCCCCCCATCCCAAAGTCTCTGCTGAGCAATTTGTTCCCTCGCTCTGTGCTCTCCCCACCCCATCCCTTGCAGAAATAAGAAAATCCTCCCCCCCCCCACACCCCATCCTGACCCCCAAAAACACCCCGTGGGAGGAGTGTGGGGGGGAAAAAGTGGGGTGGGGGTGTGTAGATCACCCCCTGCCTGGGCAACGCCAAGCCCCTTTGGATTTTTTTTTTTTTTTAGCCCCCCCATTTCCCCCCACTGCCGGGTCCCTCCTTTTAGCAGCCTCCCCTTCTTTCCCACCTCCTGAGTGAGCTCCTTTCCTTTCCCTCCCCCCGGGATACAGGTGGGCACAAAATGGGGGGGGGGGTGAGGGCCATGGTGTCTGTTTTGGGGGGGTGGGAAGGGAAGGGAAGGGGGGGGTGGCTCAGAAGCCGGCGCTCTCGGAGCTGCTGCGGCTGTTGTAGCTGGGGCTGCGGCTGGGGCTGCGGGAGCGGCTGGGGGGGCTGCGAGTCCGGGTGCGGGAGCGGCTGCTGCTGGAGCTGTCGTAGGTGCGGGAGCGGCTGCGGCTGTAGGAGTAGGTGCTCAGCGAGCTGGAGGAGGAAGGGCTGGGGCGGTAGTAAGGGATGGGACGCTTGCGAGCGCTGTAAAACGGAAAAGGGAAACTGAGTCACGACCCCGCCGGCGAACTCGCCTTAAGGCCTTTGGGCTCCCCAAAGAGGCTTGAGCAAACAGGGGGTGCTGAGAAGCCCGCAGAGCATCCTGCGGGGGGGTCCCAGCATCCCCCCCAACCCCCCTCCCCAGGGCTTGCTGAGCATCCCGTAGGGTGGGCAGGCTCAGCCCCACTGCATGATATCCGGATGGGGCCACCCAGCATCATCCCTCCCCACCTCCATCCCTTTCCTCCTCCCTACATCCCCCCCCCTCCCCTTCCCCACCCGGGGGTGTTAGTCCTGGATTAGGCAGCGTCGAGGGCAGAAAGTGAGCAGGTTAATGTGGCTTTTGTGTTTCCCAGACACCAAAGAGTGAAAGCTGCTGAAAAAGAGACGTTAGGGATTAGCAGGAGGCGAGCTGGGGCCCGCCGGCGCCTGAGGATGTGGGGAGCAGGGATTGGGGGGGGGGATGGGGGGACAGTGACCTCTGGAGCCAGTGCAGGAGCTGGCCCCTTGCCCCCTTCTCCCAGCCCGATGTTAGTGGGAGCAGAGAGAGAGACCCAGGCCCAGCCCGGAGGGGGTTGGGTACCAAGGGCATCCTGAGGGGTGAGGATACAAAGAGAGATCTGGGAGGAAGAGGAGGAGGAGGAGGAAGGGGGGAGGTTACCCTGGGAGCCAGGCTGGCGGCGGTGCTCTCCGAGAGGGACCTTGGGATGAAATGGAAAAGGAGAAGTTGGCATCACTGAGGCAGGACCAGGTGGTGATGGAGCCCCGAGGTGGTGAGGGGTGACAGGGACAGGGCAGGAGGGCAAGGAAAGGCCCTGGGGCTTCTGACCGGGCTACCGGGCTTGCTTGGGGCAGGCAAGGAGGGTTTCGCGATGTTGTCCTGGGTGCCTCTTCCCCACTGCCTCCTCCGAGCTTTGAGCCTCACAAAACCAGCTCAGCTGCTCTTCACCTGCCAGCACAGCTGAGGCTGCTGTCCCCATCCATGCCAGGTGACAGGGATGAGGGGGTGACAGGGTGGGGGGTGACATTCTCTTCAGGGACCACAGGTTGTGTCCTCACCCAAGCCCTACCACCTTTCCTGGGAACATCCTGGCAATGTCCACCTCGAGGACAGAATGGGAGAGATGTCACCGGGGTGGGAAACCACTCTCTAGACTGGGAGACCTTCCAGTGGGCTGGAAAACCTTCCTCTGGGCTGGCAGTATCTTTCCCAGCCCCAGCTCTTCCCAGATCATCCATGGGGAGGGACGCAGGGAGCTCTCACTCATCAGGGAGCTCTGTCCTCCCTCCTTACAGCTTCGGTCCAGCCCAGTTGCAATAATTCTCCTCCCACCATGAGCCAGAGCTGTTTGCTGACAACCCCAGCCCCTCCATCCCGAGCTCCCAGTGATAGCAGGAGAGACAAATAGGTCAGGAGGAGGCAATCTCAGCTCGCCGGGTGCCGCCGCCAGGGCTGCATGCTAACGAGGTGCTATGTATGCACACAGTGTTTCGGCTGCCTCTCAATATTCCCTGCCTTACAGCCCAGGATCCGGAGGCAAGAGGATCTCAAGGAGGAGAAAACAGCTTTTGGAGGGCAGAGGAGAGGCGCTGGCAGCCGCACGTCTTGCTGGAATATGCACACGGGGGATTGAACTGAATTCCTATTTTTCATGCCTCCAAATGGGAAGAGATGAGGAGGTTGGAGGAAGTCTGGTTATCCGTCTGTCTGGGCCAGCTGATTTACCCAGCTGGTCATCCTTAGGGTCCTCTACCCAGCCATCGTACTGCTTATCTGTTTATCCATCCATGCATCCATCCATCCACCCATCTACCCATCCATGCATCCATCCATCCACCCAATTATCCATCCATCCATCCATCCATCCATCCATCCATCCATCCATCCATCCCACCCAATTATCCATCCATCCACCCATCCATCCATCCATGCATCCATCCATCCACCCAATTATCCATCCACCCATCCATCCATCCATCCATCCATCCATCCATCCATCCATTCACCCAATTATCCATCCATCCATCCATCCATCCATCCATCCATCCATCCATCCACCCACCCAATTATCCATCCATCCATCCATCCATCCATCCATCCATCCATCCCTCCATCCACCCATCCTTCCATCCATCCATCCATCCATCCATCCATCCATCCACCCACCCAATTATCCATCCATCCATCCATCCATCCATCCATCCATCCATCCATCCATCCAACAGCAGCCCACCCACCCATCCTGCAGGGCTGGCCGTGTCCATGGCCGTGTCCATGTCCACACTCCGTGACCCACCTGGTGATCCTCCTGGGCTCCATGAAGCTGGGGGAATCACGTCTCCTCTTCCTGATGGGGGAATAACTCCGGGAGCGGCGCCGGGCGCGGGTGGGATCGGGCTCACCGTGGCGTGTTCTGGGCTCACTGTCTTTCTCCCTGCACCCCGGGGAGAAGAAGGAACAGCATCAGGATGGGGGCAGAGCAGCCCCCCGTGGGGTGACACCCCCACCCACACCCCCCACCCAGGGTTGGTGCTGCCAGTGCCCGTGGGGGCAGCAGCGATCCCTGAGCCCTGGGGGAGCCGGGACCACCCTGAGCCACAGGCACCCTCTGAGCCCATTCCTGCTGCCCCAGCCCCGCCGTGACGAAGGCTCTGACCTGCTGGCGGGTTTTTTGGGGGAGGGAGAACGGGACCGGCTGCGTCCCGCTCTCTTTTCCCGGGATCGGGAGCGGGATTTGGAGAGGGAAGCGCTGGAAGTCCAGGAGGTGCTGCGCTGGCCCGGGCTGGGCGAGGGACTCTTCCTGCGCTCCGAGGTGTGCCGGGAATGCTTGGCCGATGATTCCGAGCTGCTCTTGGGCCTGCCCCGGTGGTGCCTCTCCTTCACCCTGTGGGGACAAAATCCAGCGCCTGTCACATCTTGTGCCACCGTGGCTGGCTGAGGGCCCTCAGCACCGGGGCTCAGCACTCCGGGTTCTCAGGGGGGAGCAGTGGCTGCACCTCCGTGACCCCAGTTTGGGGCTTCCTGCATCCCGCCGTGACAAAGCCCCTGCACCCCGTGCACTGCCCTGCACACTGGGATAATCCCTTGTGGGGATGCCCCTTCCCCCAGCACGCTGCCACTCACCTGCTGGGGCTCCATCCCTGGTCTCATCCCTGTCCTCAATTCCGATCCCCTCATCATTGCTATTGCCATTCCCACCTCCAAACCCTTTCCCATCCCTATCCCCATCTCTGTCCCTGTTCCCGTTCCCATCTCCATCTCCATCATCCCCATCCCAATTTCCATCCTTGTCCTTGTTTTTGTCCCCTTTCCCAGCCCCATCCCTGTCTCCATCCCCACCCCTGATCCCTGCATCATCACTTTTCTCACCCCCATCTCCAAACCCTTTCCCATCCCTTCTCCCCATCTGTCCCTGTTCCCGTTCCCATCTCCACCACCTCCATCTCCATCCCCATTTCCATCCCTACATTCATCCCCGTCCTTTCTGTCCCCTTTCCCAGCCCCATCCCTCTCTCCATCCCCACCCCTGATCCCTGCATCATCACTATTCTCATCCCCATCTCCAAACCCTTTCCCATCCCTACTCCCACCCTTCTCCCCATCTCTGCCCCTGTTCCCATTCCCATCTCCACCATCTCCATCCCCATCTCCATCATCCCCATCCCAATTTCCATTCCTGTCCTTCTTTCTGTCCCCTTTCCCATCCCCATCCCTGATCCCTGCATCATCACTATTCTCAACCCCATCCCCAAACCCTTTCCCAACCCTACCCCCACCCTTCTTCCCATCTCCATCCCCATCATCCCCATCCCAATTTCCATCCCTACATTCATCCCCGTCCTTTCTGTCCCCTTTCCCATCCCCATCCCTGTCTCGATCCCCATCCCTGATCCCTGCATCATCACTATTCTCAACCCCATCTCCAAACCCTTTCCCAACCCTACCCCCATCTCTGTCCCTGTTTCCATCCCCATCCCCACCACCTCCATCCCCATCCCTCCATCCATCCCTGTCCTTGTTTTTGTCCCCATCCCCATCATCCCCATCCCAATTTCCATCCCTACATTTCCATCCCCGTCCTTTCTGTCCCCTTTCCCATCCCCATCTCCATCCCCACCCCTGATCCCTGCATCATCACTATTCTCATCCCCATCTCCAAACCCTTTCCCAACCCTACCCCCATCTCTGTCCCTGTTCCCATTCCCATCTCCATCCCCATTTCCATCCCTACATTCATTCCCGTCCTTTCTGTCCCCTTTCCCATCCCCATCCCAATTTCCATCCCTACATTTCCATCCCCGTCCTTTCCGTCCCCTTTCCCATCTCCATCCCCACCCCTGATCCCTACATCATCACTATTCTCATCCCCATCTCCAAACCCTTTCCCATTCCTACTCCCACCCTTCTTCCCATCCCCATCTCCACCACCTCCATCCCCATCCCCATTTCCATCCCTCCATCCATCCCTGTCCTTTCTCTCCCCATCCCCATCCCCATCCCCCCCCTGCCCCTCAGCTCCCCCCTGACAGAACAGAGCTGCCCACACATGGCCGCACCCCCCAGACCACCCCCCACCCCCCCCATCTCCCCCTTACTTCTTGCCGTGGGTTCCGTGGTTCCTCTCTGGGCCGGGGGGTGGGTGCTGGGAGCCCCCTGAGCCTTCCTCCGAATCACTGCTGGAGCCGGGGGGGCTGAGGGGAGTGGCGGGGGTCTCCCGGGGGGCCGGGGGTCTCCCTTTGCTTTGGCCTCGCTGGCGGGGAAGAGGCGAGAGGCTGCGGGAGCGGTGCCGGTGGCCCTGCTTGGCCCGGTCCGGCGTGGGCGAACGGGAGGTGCGGGCAGCGTGCCGGCCCCCCCGGGAGCGGGGGGGGGAGGAAGAGGAAGGGTCCGTCCTGGAGTGAGCCCGGGGAGAAGGGGACGCCGAGGCTGGCCTCTGGCAAGGGGGGGGGAGAGAGAGAAAAAGAGGGAAAAGGTGGAGAAGAGTGGGGGGAAGGGGGGGTGTGGGGGGAGGAGAAGAAAGAAGGAGAAAGGGGACGTTAACGGGGGGGGGGGGGCAGGGGGCCGGCGGCGCGGTTCACAACGCACATCGCGTAAGGCAGGCTACACAGAGGCTACCCTGGCACCTTCCTCTGGCCCTCAACAACGTGGGTCATGCAAACCTCCGCATGCAAAACGCCAACAAAAAGTAAGTAAAATGAAGGTTTTTTTTTAAAAAAAAAAAAAAAAAAAAAAAAACACAAAAAAAAAACCCCAAAACGACATTAAAAAAAAAAAAAAAACCAACCAAACAAAAGCGTAAAAAAAAAAAAAAAAAAAAAAAAAAAAAGGGATGGGAGCGGAAAAAAAAGAAAAAAAAATATAAATTTATAAAAAATAAATATATAAAAAAAATAATATAAAATAAAATAAAATAATAAAAGAAACTCCCAAGTCGTCGGAGAGGGAGAGCTTGAAGGGAAAGAAACACATAGACCCCCATTTAAAAAAACAAAACAAAACAACACACCTCGAGCGGGGATAAAGCAAACTGCGGCCCCCACCCTGCCCTGACCCAGGGAGGGGAAGGAAAAAGAGGATAAAACCCAAACAAAGGAAGAAAAATGGGGGGGGAAAAAGATGGGAAGTGGGGGAGAGAAAATCAGATGTAGCCGAGGGGAAGGGGTGGAAGCCAGGAGGGCTGGGGGTGAGGGGGGGTCTGCTCACACAGAGGCATGCACAGAGAGAGAGATTTATGTGGGCTGTGTTCAGAGGCAGAACAGCTTTTGGCTTCAAAAAAAAAGAGGAAAAGAGGAGGAGGGCAGAGGGTGAGAGTGGAGGGCAAGGCAGGGGCTGGGGCGAGAAAGCCAAAAGAAACCAAAATTTAAAAAATTAAAAAAAAAAAAAAAAAAAAAGAAAAAAAGAAAAAAAGAAAAAAACCCCATCCAAATAAATAAGAATAATAAAAAAAATCGAAACGAAACCAAAGCAAAACTCCACAAATGTCCTCGTTACTGAGATAAACGAATGACTCTGAGCTCTTCCTGGGACACGCATTGAGCTGTTAGCTGTGACTCTGCAGAACTGCTAAGTCCTCATCAGCACTCAACACAGACTTTGCTTTCTGCTTCCTTTTTTTTTTTTTTTTTTTTTTAATTTTTTCCATTATTTTTTTTTTTTTAAGTCCCTCTTGGTTAACATCCACTTACCAAAAAAGTGGCATTTCCTCCTTTAGTAGGTAAGGTATGAAGAGAAGGGAAAAGCGGGGCAATATAAGTGCATCATTAGATTCACAAAAATGCAAGAGAGAAAGAAAGAGCGAGAGAAGGAGGAGAGACAGAGACAGAGCCAGAAAGAGGAGAAATAAAACAAACCAACTCACTTCTCCTACCGAAAGAGGGGTTGGGGGGAAGGGAAAACCCTGGACCAAGGCCCTGTGCTGGGCTCTTGAGGGTTTTGCCCGGCCCTAGGGTTCCAGCACGCAGTGGTTCCCAAATATCTGAGCTCCTCAGAGCTGCCTTGGGGTTTCCCCCATCCTTGCCAACACCACAAAGAGGGATGGAAACAGCTCCTGCACCACCAAGCTGGCCCAGCTCAGGGGGTTTGAGGGTCTCCCAGGTTTCTGAGGATCCCTGGAGGGGGGAATCCAGCTGAGGGATCTAACGGGGGCCAGGGGGATCAAGGTGACCCCAATTGGTGACCCCAATCCCCACCAGCTACTCAACCCCAAACACACCCAGCTGGTCAGTCCCTGAGGACGAGGTTCTCTCTGCCACCCCCTAAATGCCACTCTGCTCCCCACAAAAAGTAGGTGAGGTCTCAGGGTGGGAGCCTGGGGACATCACCAAGATGGTGCCAAAGGGACTCAAGGCCATCACAACCCCAAGGCAGAGGGGGGAATGTCCCACAAGCTGCTCTCCACCCCAGGGGTGGCATGTCCCCTGTCACCTCCTTGTCCCCATAGATCAGCCAACCCCTCCAGATGCAGACCTGACATCATGGGTTTTGTTTTTAAAGAATCTGTTGGTGTTCCAATGGCTTCCAGCAACAAGGGGGTGGCACTGGCCAGCCCTGCCCTGATTGTCCTACAAGTCCTGGGGGACACAGAGCCCTGCAAGTGGGGATCAGCTGAGTCTGTGCCCAGCCCTGCATCCAGGCAGGGAAAACCAAAATCAGAGATGAAGAAGAAGAAGAAGAGGAGGAAAGAAGAGGAGAGGAAGAGGAGGGTTTCCTCTTCCCTAAGGTGGCATTTTGGGCACACCACAAGGTTCCCACCCAAACCCTGGGTTGGGGGGAGGAGAGTTCTCCTGCCCAGACCTGTGGGAAGGCAGCAAAAGGAAAAGCATCCCAAAGAAATCCTCATCAGCAAAAGGTTCAGCCCTTAAAGGCAAAACACACACTGGGGGCTCGAGGGGGTGGCCAGGGCTGGGACACTGTCCCCTGCCTCTGGGGACCGTGATGCCCCAGACCTGCCTCTCTCCACAGAGAAAGGTTTCAACCTTTCCCCATTGCAGCCCCCCCCCTGATATTTTCCCTGAATTTTTTTTTTTGGGTGTTTTTTTTTTTTTTTTAATGTCCACTCTGTTGCAAGCAAGGGCCAAACCCATGCATCTCCCCAAATTTCTCATTTCTTACCCCATCCATCCACCCCAAACCCCCCTGTGCCCAGGCCCTGCTCCTGCTCCCCCCTGGGGGCTCTGGCCACTGCCCTTATTTCTCACTAAGGACATTGGGCTCTGTTACCCAGCCCCTAACTGGGGACTGAAAGGGAGCAGCCCTACTTGGCCCCTGGATGGAAACAAACAGAAATTTGGAGGGCTGAAAGACACAGAAATGCATTCTACCGACAGCATGAGGAGATGGGGAAGAGAAAAAGGAGGGGAAGAAAGAAATAAATATTTACGTGGACAGGGCAAAAAAAAAAAAAAAAAAGTTTATATAAATAAAGAACATAAGAGCATGGCTTTGCAGCTAACTGGGGAAAACCATACAATTTAAAGGAAAAAAAAAATCATATATAGCCACCAAAAAGAGACAAAATGAAAGAGAGACAGAGAAGGAGAGCAAGAAAGAAAGAGAAAGTCAGAAAGAAAGAAAATAACATTAAATCAAGCTACGGTGCTTTTCAACAGGCTCATCTGCAGAAGTGAACGTGCAGAGGTGGACAAAATACCTACCTTTGCAATTGGCAGTGACAGGAATGCGATAATAAAAAAAGAAAACAATAATCTCCACATTTGGAGGGCAGAATGGGAAAAAGACAAGGACTCTTTAGTACGGCGATCCAGACCCCTCAGCTAATCCCATTTTGCTCTTAGAATTTTTAGGATTAATGTTTTTAAACTGGTGTCTCATGAGTTGGGTGTGGTTTGGGGTTTTGGTTTGGTTTTAATTTTTTTCTCTCTCTCTTTTTTTTTTTTTTTTAAATGGGAAGGCTGTGGCCACCAAGCAGGGAGGTGGCAGGGGCAGGGGAGGTTGGTTTGCTGTTGGGGGGTGGGGGGATTGTAACCCAGCTGCGTTTTGGTTCTTAAAAAGTGACTATTTACCATGACAAAGTCCCAGATAACATGCAGGGAAGGTGATGGATGAAGATGGGACACGGTGATGGGTGCTGGGCTGTGCTGGCCCAAAGAAAACCAGAGACAAAGAGGGGCCAGAGGGTGCGTGTGGGCAAGGAGGAGGAGGAGAGACCTGGGAAGAAGGAGGGATGGATGGAGACAGGAGCAGGGATTTAAAAGGGAAGGGAACACTCTGCAGCACCCTGGGGTACCCCGGCAGCCCTGGGGGTGCTGGGGGGGCATGGGCTGAGTTCAGCTCTTCTGGGGGTTCTGGAGGAGGTGGGAGGGGGCAGCTGGGGGCCAGGGATGCTCAGAGCCCATGCTACCAGGAGGAGGGATGCAGGATGGCTGGCTTGGGTGGGGGGGGATAACCCAGCATCCAACAGCCTCATCCTGCCACTGAGGAGGAAAAGCAACCCCAGGGCAGCAGGGTCTGGCCACCAGCTGAGGCCACAGGCCAGTAGCCAACTGGAGGAGGCAATTTGCTCCATGCTGTTGAAGAAAGCCCACTCCCTGTGCGGTGCAGAGCTGCTCGGTTTTCTTCCCTTTTAAATTCCTCATTCAAAATATAGAAAATGGAAATACAATGTTCAGAGAGGCCGTAAATATTTAGAAAACACATCTGCTTTTTTTTTTTTTCTTTTTCTTTTTTTTTTTTTTTCTTCTCCACATTAACACACACAAAAGCCAAAAATTCTAGAACAACACGACGACGACAGGGGGGGGAAAAATAAGAGAGAAATATATATTGTTTGCATTTCTGTACATAACAAGGGAAAAGAAAAGAAATAATGAGGAAGGAAACTAAAACAAAAGGAGGGGGGGAAAAAAAAAGCACGTTTCATTGCCCTTCCCTCCCCCTTGTCCCTGCTTCTGCTGAGCAAGAAATGGAAGTGTATATTACCGTTTGGGTTTTTTTCAAATGGGAGGCTAAAGAAAAACACAGATGGGATTAAAAAGAAAAAAATAATAATAATAAAAAAATAGAAACCAGAGAGAGAAAGGAGAGAGAGAGAGAGAGAGAAAGAAAGAAAGAGAGAGAAAGTTGTTGGAGAAAAGGCCCGCTGGTGCCGGGGAGCTGTGGGAGCTCAGCGGCCTGGGTGATGCTGGGGGTGGTGGGCAGGGGGGAGCAGAGCAAGGTGGGTGCCTGGGTGGGTGCTGGGCACCCCAACCCCCCCCACACCCCAGCTGAAACCACAGGAAAGAAGAAAGCAGAGAGGTGCCCCAAGAGGCAGGCAGGGTGCTGGGTGCTGCTGGGGGGGTGGTGGGGATGGGGAGGGTGATGGTGACGTGAGGATAGGGTGGGGGGCTCGTGGTCCCCCCATTCCCAGGGTGTCCCCAGCCCCTTAGGTGCTGGGGTGGCAGTGGTGGGTCCCTGCAACACCTTGCCCCATGGGATTAAAGTCTTCTGGGGCTGTGTGGCCCTCACCAGTGGGGTCCCTCCCAGGCTGCCTTTGTTCAGTGCCCCGCTAGCCACAGCGGGTTCCTTACTGGTCAAACTGGGGCTAACTCCCCAGCCCCCACTGAGTGTGGCAGCAGCCCCTCAAGCTTCAGTGGGATCCCCAGGGTGTAGAAGCAGAGCTGGGGACACCTGGCTCCAATGTGACCTGCTGCAGAGACCCTGAGCTCCTCAAAGCTGAGCACCCAGCATCAAATCCCTGGCCTAATCCCAGTCCCCAGACTGGGTACAAACTGGGTGTTGAGGTCCCGAGCACCTTTGTTCTGGGCAGGGCTGGGGCTTGCAGGACGGAATTTTGAACTTTACTCATTTCTTGCCTGTTTGGGCTCAATCCAGGGAGCTGCTGAGCCTGGCAGTGACCCTGCCTTACCCAGCCCTTGTCCCTGGGTGGGAGGGTGACAGCTCCAGAGTGCTGCGTGGCTTTGGGAGGGGGGGGATGTGTGTGTGACCTGCTGGCTGCCCCAATCCTGGCCCTGAAGTGATGGGCTGGCTCCCCTTGGGAGCATCCTGGACCCCTCATCCCCCCCCCCTCCCTCCTCCTCCTCCTCGAGTGGGTGAAGGAGGAGCTGAGCCAGAGGTGCAAGAGGGGACAAGGACAGGCAGGGGGGAGGGGGGTGGGATGGGGGGGGGGTCCTGCAGAGGAGGAGGAGGAGGAGGAAGGGGAGGGAAGCGAAGGGTGATCCAAGAAAAGCCTACGTACATCCGTGGGGTCCGGCAGAGGGGTGCCCTGGCTGTGCCGACCGTTCTGGGTGCTGCCTTTGTGGCCGTTGCGGGGCGGAGAGGAGGAGCTGCGGGGCGAGGGGGAGGAAGGGCTGCGGCTGGAGGGGGGGCTGCTGCCCCTGGGGGGGTCCTGCCGGCGTTTGGGGCTCGGCCTGCTGCTCAGGCAGAGGGAGAAAAAGGGAGGGGAAATCCAGGGTTGGTGCTCGCTCCGAGTGCAAAGTTGAAATCCCACTCGGGACCCCAGGGGGGTTGTGGCACCCCCACTGCTCCCCTCCAGCCCCCTCGAGGGGCTGCATCATGGGGACACCTCTGTCACCCTCTTTGCCATCCTCAAAGGTCCATGCCGTGGAGGCATCTCTGTCACTGATCTTTTTACCCCCCATCCTCAAGTATCCCCATCCTAGGGACACCTCTGTCACCCATCTCCCTGTCCTCCATCCCCAAAGGTTCCCACAGTGGAGACACCTCTGTCACCCACCTCTTTACCCCCATCCTCAAGTATCCCTATCTTAGGGACACCTCTGTCACCCACCTCTTTATCCTCCATCCCCAAAGGTCCCCGCCGTGGAGGCACCTCTGCCACCCACCTCTATACCCTCCCTCCTCAAGTATCCCCATCCTAGGGACACCTCTGTCACCCACCTCTTTACCCCCCATCCTCAAGTATCCTCATCCTAGGGACACCTCTGTCACCTATCTCCCTGTCCTCCATCCTCAAAGGTTCCCATGATGGAGACACCTCTGCCATTCACCTTTTTACCCCCCATCCTCAAGTATCCCCACCCTAGGGACACCTCTGTCACCCACCTCTTTATCCTCCATCCCCAAATGTCCCCACCATGGGGACACCTCTACCCCTCACTCCCCTGCCCTCCAACCCCAATTTCCCCCATCACGGGGACACCCCCACCTCCCTGCCTTCTACCCCACACGGCTCCCCACATCCCGGGAGGTTGGGGGTGGTGTCCCAGGTTGTCCCTACCTGCCAGGGGATTTGGAGCCGCTGTCAGAGGAGGAGAGAGAAGCACTGTGGGAGCTGCAGGAGCTGCGCCGGTGTGAGCGCCAGAGCGGGGATTCGCTGCGGGACCTGCGGAGAGGGTGGCCGGGGGGGGACAGGGACAGGCTGAGCCACCATGGGGGACAGGCAGGGGGAAAGGGGGCACAACACTGCCCCGTTCCCCTCCCCACCCCCCCCTGTCCCTGCCATCCCAACCCCTCACCTCTTGCGCTCTTTGTTTTTCTCTTTCCGCTTGTTCTTGGGACTTCGGGACCTGTGGGAAGAGCCCAAAGCTGCGGACACCCGAGGAGGGGCAGCATCCCGAGGAGGGCTCCCCCCCTTTTCCATCCCTCCCCTCCCTCTTCCATCCCTCCCCCCCTCCCAGAGCCACCCAGGGTGATGGAAAGGACCTGCACTTCCCTGAACTTCTAAAGGCAGGGAAGGGGGGTGGGAGTGGGGGTGTTCCAAATGCTTTTGGGGGGATCGTGGGGACCCCATGTGCCAGGCAGAAGGGGGTGGCAGTGGGAAGGGGGTATGGTTCTGCTTGGGACCTACAGGGCTCGGGCCTGTTGTCACTTCCCCACTTGCCTCGCCCCCCGTCAGACCCCTCTGCCCACCCAGGCACTCTTTGCTCATTTTTGACTCATTTCTTTTGACTTTCTTTGACCCTAAAATAGCAGCGATGGCAGAGGGCACCCAGAGTGGAGAGCAACAGCCAGTGCTGGCCCTGGCCACGGCTGCTTGGTGTCACCCCTTCTCCCCTTGGGGGACACTGAGGGCCACAGGGGACCCCACAGTCACTCAGAGTAGTCCAGTGCCACCTCAAAAGGGGGGGGACAGAGCAGAGCCTGGGTACAGGGGACGGTCATGGGGTGAGGGACAGACAGACAGCACTGGTGGCCACTGGTCTGGCCCTACAGGCAGAGGGGATGGGGACAGGGGGCTCTCGATGGGGAAGGCTGGCAGGCAGTGCTGGTGGCACTGGGGGTGGTGCCAGCAGCTGCCACTCTCACCTGTGTCTTCTCTTCTTTCGTGAGCCTGACTCAGACCTGAGGGATGAAGAGGAGGCAGAGATGAAGGAGATGTGCCAGGCTGGCCAGTGGGGACTGAAGGCCAGGCAGCCCCAGGGGATGGGGAAAAGGGCAGGGAGGTGGCTCTACGTTGGGCTGATGGATGGGGCAGGTGACAGTCATGTCCCCATGAAGAGTCATCAGCACCCATCCCTGCCCATGCCTCCATCCCACCTCAGCCTAAAGGCCTGGGCAGCCACCAACCATCCCTACTATCCCCAACCATCCCCAGTGTCCCCCACTGTCCCCACCCTGGTGCAGTGCCCACCCTACCTGTCACGTCTGTGTTTCTTTCCAGTCTTCTTTTTCTTTTCCTTGCGGATGGGTGAAGAGCTGTCACAGCTGGAGGGGGGGGGGGGGGGGAAGGGGCAGAAAGTGGGTCCCCTTGAGCAGGGAGCAAGGGACTCCCACTCCCCATGACCCCAGGAAAACCCCACCCAGCTGCCCTCCAGCACCTTTCTTCTCCAGGATGCATGGATCCCATAGAAGTTGGTTTTTTTTGGGGGGGTGGGGGCTTCATGCAGAAGGGCTCTGGCTGCTTTTGGTGCTGGAGCATTTGAACCCTGCTGTGTCCCATTACCACCTCGTGGGCTCCACAGCCTCCAGCAGGAGAGACAGGCTGCTGAGTTCCCACTGGGATTTCAGAGGGGGACAGGGGGTGGTGGAGGCCAGCTGGGTGGCCTTGCATGCCTGGTGTGGACCCTCCAGACCCCCCCAGCCCAGCAGGCACTCACCTGCGCTCCGAGCCAGGTTTCCTCTTTTTGCTGCCATGAGGAGGGCAGAGAAGAAAGGGACATTAGGGACAGTGTCCTGCCAGGAAACCAGTGCTAACTGGGGAAGGGACCAGTGGGCAGATGAACCCTTCAGGGAGCCAAATCCGGCTCGGTGCTGGTCCCCCCCCCTGCACACAGCTGGGTGTGCTGGCAGTGCCTGCGTGTGCCTCTTGCACACAGGTGCATTGCACCTCTTGAGGGTGCAAGTTTGGGGGTGCATTGCCCCCCCCCCTCTCCCAAAACGGGGGGAATTGCCCCATTGGAACCTGGGGAAAAGCTGAGCTGGGAGGAGAGCTGCCCTCCAGGGAGAGGGGACAGCCCAGGGACAGCTGGGGACTCACCGGCTCCGGCGGTGACCCGATTTCTTTTTCTTTTTCTTCTTGGGTGGGGGAGAGGTGGAGCTGCTCGAGCGCTTTTTCAACCTGAAGGAGAAAGCAGACAGGGTTGGGGGGAGGAGGGGGGCTGCAGGGACATCCCCGTGACCTCTGTGTCCCCCAAAGGGGACCCCAAAGCCCGGGTGGGGTCACACCTGTACTCTCGGTGGCCGCTGTCCTGGCGGTAGCACTCGGCCGAGCAGTCACACTGCAGCAGGCAGCCCTCCCCGTACTCGGGGTACTCCACCTCGTATTCCTCCTCTTCCTCCTCCTCTCTCTCTGCCCCGTGGTGGTTTTCGATCACACTGCCAAGGGAGGAAGCACAGGATTCATCCCCACCCCATCTCCCAGCCCAGCAGCTCTGGGGGAAGCCTGGGGGACAGCCCGGGTGCAGCCTGGGGGGGTGATGTCCCCTCTGCCACAGCATCCCCTTGGTCACATCACTTGAGATCCTGCAAAACACCACGGTGAGGGATGTTCTGGGGGTCTTCCCGAGCTCCTGTCCCCTCCAAAGTCCCTACCCAGGCTGCCACAAGGACACTGTGGGGCTTGGTCCATCACCACCTCTCCTCAGGGTCCAGCCTCAGCATCACTGGGGACCCTTTTGGTGTTGCCCAAGTGCCAGGGATGAGGAAGGGGCTGGGGTCAGCCCGGGGAAGGTGTCAGGGCTGGATTAAGGTGAGAGGAGCTGCAGGAATCTGGAGGGATTCAGGAGATTATCTGCTCACCAGCAGGAGCTGCCTGCCAAGGATGAGCCAGGCTTTGAGGCCAGTGTCCCAGAGCTCCAGGCAGGTGCTGGGGGATGTCCCCTCCAGGCCAGGTGAGAGCAGGTGGGAGGACATCCTGCCTGGAGCCATCAGGGTCTCCTCTCCCTCCTGAGTGACTTTGTCAGCATTCATGGTTTTTTTCCCCGTTGCCATGGAAACCAACAGGAGGTTGCCATTGACTACCAGGGCTGCTGGCAGGGCTTGGCAGAGACCTGGATCAGGCTGGCAGGAGGGACCCAGGAGGCCCTGCCACCCTCCACCTCCCCAGTCCTCCTTTCCCATTGGGATCACCAGCATCAAACCCCACTGAGAGCCTCTCAGTTGTTCTTGAGGGATGTTGGACACCTCATCCCAGGAGGAACACGGCCATCCTGGAGAAAATTAATGGATGAGGCTGTGCCTGGACAGTGCCCACTGTCCCATCAAGGTGATTGGGACATTTGCCCTTGGAATGACAGAATCGTTCTGGTTGGAAAAGACCTTTAAGATCATCAAACCCAACCATAACCTAATTTTATCAACCATTAATCTACCTCTACCCAGGCCAGTTTTTAATCCATGTCCCTCAGCACCACATCTAAACATCCTCTGAACACCTCCAGGGATGACAATTCCACCACCTCCCTGGGCAGCTCATTCCAGTGTTTAATTACCCTTTCAGTGAAAAATTTTCTTCTAACCTCCAATCTAAACCTCTCCTGGGACAATTTGAGGCCACTGCCTCTTGTCCTTCTGCTTGCTTTTTAGCAGAGAGAAGAGACCAGCCCTCCCCCCTCTCTCCACCCTCCCTTCAGCCACTTGGAAAGAACTGCAGGGAGTTGTAGAGAGAAAAAACCAAAGGGGGCTTCCTCATCCTTCCCAATGGATGGGAAGTTGCTGGTGGAAAAGCTCAGCCCCTGTGGTGCTGGTCCCTTAGCAGCCCCACCAACATCTCCAGCCAAGCCAAGGGATGTCCCAACCCTGGTCACTCTTGGCACCTCCAGCCACTGGCAGGCCCTGGGCTGTTTCACCCAGTTAAAACCAGTATGGACTAAAGCTCCAAGGGAGGCATCCTCCTCCTGACCACAGAGTGGGTCCCTCTGAGCCCTCTCCAAGTCACTCCCTGCTTTGCCCATGCCCCATGGGCAGGAATAAGCCCTTCAACCACCCACTTCTCCTCAGGAAGGGGAGAAAAAGAGAGAAGCAAGCCAGGATAATTCCCTGCTGGATTCTTTGCTCCATGAGTGGGCAGAGCTCCACTCCAGAGCTGGCTGCCAGCATCTCCTCCATAACCCAGCCTCACCTCAGGCTCCTGCTGCCCCTGTTATCCCTCCCCACCCAGCACATGCTCCAGTTTATTTTTTTTTTTAAATCCCACCAGCCTGCCCATCAAACAGTTATTCCTTGGGGCCCAGTGTGCACGCATAGAGATAGGAGCTGGGAGAGGGCAGAGAGCAAAGCAGGAACTCAGGTGGACATGGCTCTGCTCCGTGCCTCTGTTTCCCCTGGGGAATTTTGCAGCTTTTACATCTGCTCTCAAGTGAGACCAGCTGGTTCAGACTCAATCCTGGCAGCCAAAGACCAAGCTGTAAAAGTCCAGGGAGATCCTGGAGAAGGCCCAGCCCACAAGATGGTTTGCTGACTCCTCTCCCAGCCACAGCAAGGGCTGAGGTTCTTTAAATAAAGTTTATTTAACTCCCTTGTCCAGCCTCCCCAACCAGTGTGAGCCTTCTGCACCCAGGATATCTTTTGGCAAGGACTTCAGCAGCTCAGGTCCCCACCTTCTTCGGATCCAGCTCCCACCAGCCTCTTCCAAGCACCTCAAGCTTTGTTCTCCTTTGAGCAATCCTTTGCTCTGAGACTGCTCCTTCCAGCTCAGCACTATTATTTATAGCCCCTGGGCTAATCTTGAATGATTACCCTTCATCTGCAAAAGCAAAGCCTGCAGAGGTGGCAGCTCTGGATGTCTGGGAACCTCCTGGCACCTTCAGCTTCCCTCTGTGCTCATTAAAACTCCAGCCCTAACGAGCCTGCCCAAGCAGATGCCCTGGAGATGCCTCCTGGCCCTGCAGGCCAAGGCCACTTGTTAACAGCTCAGCCTCAGGGCAGCTTGCTTTTCCCTGTGCCTTGGTTTTTCCTGCCTGAAGGAAGACTCTGGATGCTCTGTGCTGCCCCGTGGCCCATTCAGGACTGGACATAACCAAGGTGTGTCCCTCCCTGGCTGGAAGAAGGTTCAACCCCCCAAGCCTGCCATGGCTTTTCTGCCTCCCCCCTCGCCCTGATTTCCTGCCCCTAATGAAGCATTAATATTCAGTGAATCTGCAGCAGCTATTCCTGTCCCCAGTGACCTGGTTTCCAGGCTGATGGATGGTGAGTGCCGGGCTGGCCAAGCTGCCTGTGCCATGAGGCATCACGTTGATAAATCATCACTGAGCTGGGGCAGACCCTCAGAGGCCAGGGACAGCCCTGTGTGGGGACAGGAGGAGCAGGTGACACATCCCCAGCAGGAGCTGGGCTGCTTTGGACACCCAACCTGAGCCCTAAGGCCCCCAGAGAGCCCCCAGGCAAAAGCACAGGGCAGGATTTCCTTGGAAAAGCTTTTTCCACAAGGCTCCTTGGGGTCACCCCAGCCTGATGGAGACACCAGATCTGTGGCTACCCAGGTGAGAAACAGGCTCAAACCCTGCCCACCCAGCCTGGGCCCCTGGCAACAGGAATTCTTACTATTATTAATGGTTATTATTGCTAATACCAATATTGCTAGGGTTACAGATCAGCAGCCAGCCTGCCAAACCCTCACCAGGGGAGGTGAGTGAGCTTCACACCCTGAGACAGGAGGACTCTTGTTGGGTATGGAGTTAAAGGGAAGGATTGAAGACGGTGCCCTCAGCTGGCCAGAGGCAGGAGCTGGGATTTCAGCCCTGGGGAGAGCCAGAAAGGTGACCTGGAGAGTCAGGGACAGGCAGAGGTGAGGTGAATCCACAGCTGGGTCTCTGCCACTGGCTGGTGGGGTGACCTGAGGCACTTTGGTTAGATCAGCTGGGACAGGAGCATCGCCCAGCACCCTGAGGTCTCCAGAAGACCAATGCAGGACAACCACTGACCTCTCCACCTCTCCAGAGGCCTCAGAGAGGCAAACCCTGCCTCTAAGCAACCAACCAACCATCAAATCAACCAACCAAGCAATGATCCATCCATGCATCTCTTCAGCCATCCCTCTACACCCTCTCCTTGTCCATTCATCTCTACAACCATCCCTATATCCACCCTCTCCGTATCAATCCACCCACCCACCAGTCCCCTGGCACTTTGCCTCTCTGGGCTGAGAGGTGGGCAGGCCAGATGGACAGACTGATTTGGAGGTGCCTCACTTACATCTGACGCCCGTGCTGGTCCTCCCTGGTGAGCACCCCTTCCTTCTCCATCAGCATCTGCCGAAAGGTCCCCACTTTCTGACGGATTTCCTCTTCGGAATACCTGGATAGGGAAAGACATGGGCAGGGCTGTCATGGGCTAACCAGGGACTTCTTGAGGAGCTCCATACTTTCCAAAGCCACTTTTTTGGGACCTGACAGAAGAAGTGGCATGGTGACAGCCATCACAGCCAGGAGGAGAGCAGGTCCCTCTGCTCAGTCCTCTACCACCACACTCTCTGCCCTCCTCCTTCCTCCACGCCCCTCTCAGCAGATGAAAAAAACATCAGGAAGGGGTAAAAGAAGAAAATGTCCATGAGGCTGCCATTCCCCATCCCTGCCAAAGTGCCAGCATCTGGTGGGGATTGTTCCTGGTGTCTCTGTCCCATCATGAGCCTTTGTCACTTGTGCCCATGCTGCACTGGAGCCCCGGCAGCCGAGCCAGCTCTGTGCTAATGCTGACTCAGGCCTCTGCAGGGTTATTAACCAGAGACACTAATCACTTTGTCCCTGGCACTGGAGAAGAGCTGCAGCAAGGCCTGGCACTCCAGACATCCTCAGGGAGGGACAGGCGACAGCCCTGGGTGATCAGTCCTGTGCTGCACCCAAGCATCCCCCTTAGCATCACCCCGGGGCAAAGGGACAGGGACCCCAGGTCACCCTGGGAAGGAAGGAGCAGACTCTGTCTGTATCCTCACTGTCACATCCCGCCAGCATCTCCACTAATGAGCCCAGAAATCTGGGTCTCACCTGACCTCAGGCTGGCACCTCACAGAGTTCAGCCTGGGTGATGACCCCTCCAGCACTCTGGGTGCCCCAGGGTGCCCTTGGGTGCCCTGGGTAAAGAGGGGCACCCAGCAGCACCCTCCCCTCCCTGCCAATGCCCGTGAAAAGGAATTAATATTAATGAGCTCATTAGCACTGGAAGCCTCTCATTAATTCCCCAGCCAGCCAGGACAACTGAGCAGGAGGAGAGCAACATCCCCCAAATGCTGCTCTGCTCTGTACCCACCATGGTGGGTTCACCCCTGGACACCCCCCAGGCAGCAGGAGCAGGAAGATGTCTGCCCCAGGAGATCAGCATTTGCTGCAGTGTCTTACAAACGTGACTGATGTTCTCAGAGAGGGGACAGGAGGCCAAACAGGAGGTGACAGATGGGCCACTGCCATCAGCAAACCTGCAGGGAGCAATGCCAAGGTGAGGGACAACCCCCCCCTGCAACCCTGTGACCAGCCCCTTCCCTCCTGCTACCCCTGGCCCTGCTTAAAACCCCTTTGGGGGGATTTTGGGTTTGCATTTCACACATAGAATGGGTTTGGGAAAGAAGACAAAGAAAGAAGAGAAAGAGAAGAGAAAGAGAAGAGAAAGAGAAGAGAAAGAGAAGAGAAAGAGAAGAGAAAGAGAAGAGAAAGAGAAGGAAGAGAAGAGAAAGAGAAGAGAAAGAGAAAGAGAAAGAGAAAGAGAAAGAGAAAGAGAAAGAGAAAGAGAAAGAGGAAGAGAAGAGAAGAGAAGAGAAGAGAAGAGAAGAGAAGAGAAGAGAAGAGAAGAGAAGAGAAGAGAAGAGAAGAAGGAAAGAAGGAAAGAAAGAAAAAGAAGGAAAGAAGGAAAGAAGGAAAGAGAAAGAAAGAAAGAAAGAAAGAAAGAAAGAAAGAAAGAAAGAAAGAAAGAAAGAAAGAAAGAAAGAAAGAAAGAAAGAAAGAAAGAAAGAAAGAAAGAAAGAAAGAAAGAAAGAAAGAAAGAAAGAAAGAAAGAAAGAAAGAAAGAAAGAAAGAAAGAAAGAAAGAAAGAAGAAAGAAGAAAGAAAGAAAGAAAGAAAGAAAGAAAGAAAGAAAGAAAGAAAGAAAGAAAGAAAGAAAGAAAGAAAGAAAGAAAGAAAGAAAGAAAGAAAGAAAGAAGAAAGAAAGAAAGAAAGAAAGAAAGAAAGAAAGAAAGAAAGAAAGAAAGAAAGAAAGAAAGAAAGAAAGAAAGAAAGAAAGAAGAAAGAAAGAAGAAGGAAGGAAGGAAGGAAGGAAGGAAGGAAGGAAGGAAGGAAGGAAGGAAGGAAGGAAGGAAGGAAGGAAGGAAGGAAGGAAGGAAGGAAGGAAGGAAGGAAGGAAGGAAGGAAGGAAGGAAGGAAGGAAGGAAGGAAGGAAGGAAGGAAGGAAGGAAGGAAGGAAGGAAGGAAGGAAGGAAGGAAGGAAGGAAGGAAGGAAGGAAGGAAGGAAGGAAGGAAGAAGGAAGGAAGGAAGGAAGGAAGGAAGGAAGGAAGGAAGGAAGGAAGGAAGGAAGGAAGGAAGGAGGAAGGAAGGAAGGAAGGAAGGAAGGAAGGAAGGAAGGAAGGAAGGAAGGAAGGAAGGAAGGAAGGAAGGAAGGAAGGAAGGAAGGAAGGAAGGAAGGAAGGAAGGAAGGAAGGAAGGAAGGAAGTAAGGAAGGAAGGAAGAAAGAAAGAAAGAAAGAAAGAAAGAAAGAAAGAAAGAAAGAAAGAAAGAAAGAAAGAAAGAAAGAAAGAAAGAAAGAAAGAAAGAAAGAAAGAAAGAAAGAAAGAAAGAAAGAAAGAAAGAAAGAAAGAAAGAAAGGAAAGAAAGAAAGAAAGGAAAGAAAAGAAGGGAAAGAAATAAAACAGAAAAAATGCTGACATTTGTTTTCCAGACAAGAAATTCATCCTGCAGTCAGGGAATAGAACAGCACAGGCAGCCTGGAGAGAGCGGATACAGCATGGGCAGGAGGAGCCATCCATGTTCAAGGAAACAAAGGACCACTTAACCCCCCCTAAAACCCTCTCTGCTGCCACCCCCCCCACCCCATGGCCCTGCCCTGGGTGATAACTCCCCTGAGGCCATGGCCAGGATGCAGCCCAAGCAGAAAGCTGAGGGCTTGCAAAGCTCTTCCTCCCTTTCCCCCCTGCAGAGCCCTGCACAGGGAGGGGGGGGAGGATTAACCAGGTTGACCAAAATGATTCCTGTAATTATATTATCATTTCAGTGTATCACATCCTCATTGTTATTAATAGCCTTAATAACAGCAGAGGCAATTATAGCAATAATAACAACACTGCACTATTGCTATTACCCATGGCAATAATGCTACTACTAGTAGTAAGAGCCCTCGTAGGGTGCAGGAACCCAACAGGAAGCTCTGGGCTCCCCAAGGCACCAGGTCAGCCTTATTTATTTCCATAATGACAAATTAGGCAGAAGCATTATTCCAGTCTGTGTGAGAGAATTTAATTCTAGGTCACATTCCCCCTCTTAATGACAGCCTTGGCAAAGCCTTCCCTCAATCCATTTTCTTTCTCCATGACTGATCCCAGCCCCCACGTGTGCCAAAGAATTCCCTCCATCCCCTGGGCTGGCAGGAGGGTCAGTTTTTGGGGGAGCAGGAACTGTGGGGCAACCCAGCCATGGGTCCATGGGGAGGGGATGTCCCCCCTGCCCCTCACGGGGAGCAGCTCTCCAGGGGTATGGCAGGATGAGGGGGATCTTCTCAACCCAAAACTGGGAGAAGGGGGGAAAAAGTGAGGCAGGAAAACTGAAGCACTAAACCAGCTTTGCTTGGATCTAACCCTCAGCTCTGCATGAGAGACAAGAGAGGGATCATCTCCCATCAGGGGGCACTGAGGTGTGCATGGCCATGGGTATCTTGGATTTTCCTCCCTGCCTCAGTTTCCCTGGCACCACAAGCCCAGATTTCCCAATGGAGGGGCCAGAAGAAGCCCACACCAACACCACTCTTAGGTCTGCACTTCTTGGAGACATTGAGTTTCAGAAACCAACCCAACAGTTTGGGTTCTGATTCACCCCAAACTGGATTTACTTCAAAATCTGGCACATTAAGGTGCATTGTCAGAGAGGAATCATAGCATCACAGAATATTTTGGCTCGGAAGGGACCTCTGAAGATCATCTAATGATCTCTAAAGGCAGGCTCAACTTCCACCAGACCAGGATGCTCAAAGCCCCTTCCATCCCAGCCTTGAAAAAAGAAAAAGGAGAAGATGCTGCTGGTCACAAGGATCCAAAGCCACAAAGTCCCCCTCCAGCCCATCCCCAATCCCCAAGCACTCACCCCTGCTCCTCCATCATCTCCTGCAGCTCCATGCACTTCAGCTCCACCCTCCTCTTGCGTTCGTGGTCCAGGATTTCCCTGTGAGCCTTCTTCACCAGGCTGGGCTCCACCATCCTCACCTCCTCCTCCCCCTTGTGCCACGTCCCTGAGGCACTGGGCTGGGAGAAGCCATTGGAGGCTTCCTGGGGTGAGGGGACATCAGCCCCATTGTTGTAGAGAGCCATGGTGGGCTGGGGTGGGCGACCTCACCACCACTGGCAGCTCCTGGAGGGGAGAGAAAGAGCCCTGGGTCAGTCCCTGCCCTGGGGTCCCTCTCCCTCAGTGACAGTGAGGGGACATGAAGGCAAAATCCAGCTCAAAAAGAGGAGTGAGCTCACAGGTTAATGGGATGGCAACTGAGAGAGCTGGGTCTTCTGCCAGTGCCCTTATTGCCCCTTGCCTCAGTTTCCCCCCCTCTGGCTGGCTCATGGGGAAGGGAGAAGGATGCAGCCTTGTAGCAGGGCAAGCCTGGGGCTGGGGCACCTGGAGCCCTATGGTAGCAGCAGGATGGGCAGGCAGGGGCATTTTGGCACTGCTCTGGCACCCTCTGGCACCCCCTGGTACTGGTGGCTCCAAGGGGAGGTGAGGCTGCCCACTGGCTGATGCCCATCAGCCTTCTCCCTGCCTCCTTCCTCCACCAGCACAGCCACCAGCTCCTCCCTTGGCTCCAAAAATAACCCCTCAGCAGAGGAAAACTGCTCCTGAGCAGAGCTGCTGTGCTCAGGCTCCACCTGCTGCTCCCTGAGCCTCCAGGAGAAGACATTCCCAAAGATCCTGGATCAACCAGACAGACAGACACAACCCCAGCCCAACCACCTCAGGCTCTCAGGCCTTGCTTAAGCATCCGTGCCTCAGTCTCCCTGTCCTGTGAGGCCATGGCCCAAGCACCAGCACGGGATGTTCCCTGGAAATCATAGAATCATAGAATGGGCTGGGTTGGAAGGGACCTCAGAGATCATCAAGTCCAACCCTTGATCCACTCCCCCTGTGGTTCCCAGCCCATGGCACTGAGTGCCACATCCAGGCTCTTTTGAAATATCTCCAGGGATGGAGAATCCACTGCTTCCCTGGGCAGCCCATTCCAATGCCTGATCACCCTCTCCATAAAGAAATTCTTTCTAATATCCAACCTAAACCTCCCCTGGCACAACTTAAGTCCATGCCCTCTTGTCTTGTTGAAAGTTGCCTGGGAAAAGAGCCCAACCCCCCCTGGCTCCAGCCTCCTTTCAGGGAGTTGTAGAGAGTGATGAGGTCTCCCCTGAGCCTCCTCTTCTCCAGGCTGAACACCCCCAGCTCCCTCAGCCTCTCCTCACAGGACTTGTGCTGGATCCCTTCCCCAGCCTGGTTGCCCTCCTTTGGACCTGCTCCAGGACCTCAATCTCCTTCCTGACCTGAGGGGCCCAGAACTGGACCCAGGACTCGAGCTGTGGCCTCACCAGGGCTGAGTACAGGGGCAGAATCCCTTCCCTGGACCTGCTGGCCACGCTGTTCCTGATCCAGGCCAGGATGCCATTGGCCTTCTTGGCCACCTGGGCACACTGCTGGCTCATGGTTCACCTGCAGCTCCCACAAATCTTTCTCCTGCCAAATCCCACACGAAGAGGAACAATCAGTGGGCAAAGGCAGAGAACCCTTCCTTGCTCTCCAAGGTGGTTTTGGGCTCAGAGACACAGTTTTCCTCAGGAGACACATCCCTGGGGTGGTTTTCTTTGTCGGAATCCTGCCCGAGAGGCTTTTCCATGCTGCCTGCACCTCGGGCTCTGCCAGGGAGCAGCATTCCCCAGGGGAAAAGCACCCAAGCCCTGACAGGGTGATTGGGGTGTCCCACACACCACCCAAGGAGAATGGGCCCAAAGGCAGGCTTGGAGAAGGAGGGATCCCTCTGGAGCACAGGAATGAAGAAGGGGATCACAGAAAGTCCACAGCCTGACCCACACCACTCCAAGCCCAAGGATGGCTCATGGCTCCCACCAGGTTATTCCGGGTGGTTCAGAGCTTTTTCCATGGCCATGCCAGGCAGGATAGAGCTAAGGTGGGAACACACATCACCCAGAAGAGACCTGGAGGACATTTCTCCACTGTTTGAGGAGAGAAAAACCCTGAAAACCCTCCCTGGGGGTCCCAGCCCAGCACAAAGGCATCTCCCACCCACCCCATGGCATCCCCAAGGGCCATCCCTGGCTTTCCCCCTGCCCCAAGCACTCATTTCTCTCCTGCTGAGCCTGCCCAGGAGGACAGCAGCTGACTGCTTAATTACAGACATTTTTTTTTTCCCTTTCCCCCCCCATTATTACCATGCAGAGAGGAGCCAACAGCTTTAATTTCCAGAGAGGCAGAGAGGAGCAGGCAGCAGGAGATGCTCCCGGAGGATGCTTGGTCCCCTTGGAGCAAC
The DNA here is from genome assembly GCA_023637945.1 of Phaethornis superciliosus. Classification (NCBI taxonomy): domain Eukaryota; kingdom Metazoa; phylum Chordata; class Aves; order Apodiformes; family Trochilidae; genus Phaethornis; species Phaethornis superciliosus. Next base: position 7,593,395 of record JAJQWJ010000023.1, on the reverse strand, counting down.
CAAAGGGTCCCTGGGTCCCCCCTTGCCTGCAGCAGGCAGGGCAGCACCCACATTTTGGGCCCCTTGACACCCTCACCCAGGGGGCAACCCTGGTCCCAGTTCCACCACTATATCCCAGGCTGAGAGATGGGAGAGGTGCTGCAGTTAAAAAAAAAAAGAACAAAAAAAACCCCAACCCAACAAAACTGCCTTGGAGGAGAGGCTCCTGTTCCTCTTCTTCCCATCAGGGCATGAAGCCAAAAAATGGGAAAGAAATTTGGGAATAAGAGAAATTCCCCCAGTGGGAAACCTTCAGCCATTGAAGGGCTTGGGGAAGGAGAGGGGGAAGGAGAGGGGGAAGGAGAGGGGGAAGGAGAGGGGGAAGGAGAGGATGCTTTCCATCACAGTCTCTACTTGTTTTCCCCAGTGGGAATTAATATTATCTTGAGCCTGGCAGAGGGAAAATTCATTGCTGTGAAACCTGGAGAGTGTCCCGAGGAGCCTGGGAGAGCAGCTGGACAGGAAAGGGCTGGGTGGTGGATGGGGGAGGCACAGAGATCCTGCTGGGAAATGTTCCCCTTCTCCATCAAACTGATGTGGTTGGAGACACCCCCCCTTGCAGACAGGTGGAAGGGGGCAAGGGATGGAGAAAGTTCTGTGTCCCTGCGTACCCTCAGCCCCAGCCCGGGCAGGAAAACAATGGAAAAGAAGAATCCTGCAAACCTTCTGCAGGCAGAGAGAGCAAAGTCCTGGGTGGGAAATGGAGCTTGTGGCTACACCTCTGGTGACAACGGGGACAAAATGTGATGGCAGAAAGAGCCCCTGACCCCCTCTGCACCCTCCCTGTCCCCAAAGGAGCTCTCCAGTCATGCCCTGCATGGGGACATCCCTGCAGCCACAGGGGACACCTCAGGGACACGAGGTGGCCCCCACCAGCACCACCTCCATCATCAGCTCTGCCAGCACCAAAGCCACAGGGAGGGCAGCAGGGACCTGGCTCAGCCCTCCCCCCAGACAGGAAGATGAGGGTTAAATATTTCATTATCTGCACTAATTACCCACAACTCATCAAAGACTGGCAGCCAGGGGAGCCAGGACAGGCAAAGGGAGAGGAAGCATCAGGGGATGAGCACTGTGTCCCCATGGACACCTCCAGGCTGGGGACAGTCACTGGCATGTGTCCCCACTGCCCCAGTTCCCTTAGTGCCACCCAGGAGGGCTCAGCCCCCCCCCCTTGGCACTGCTGGGGAAACATCCCAGCAAATCCCTCCCTTCCAGCTTTGCCAAGCAGTTCACTCAGGTGTTTTGGGGATCCCAGACTTCCACGTGGCACCTTGAGGCTTGGGGACCAGGAGGTCAGAACAGCTTTGCAGCTCACAGGGATTTTCTCCTGCCTGGATTAGAGCTTTTGGAACTCTTCAGACCTGCCTCATCCTCTTCCTCCATCCTCATCCTCCATACTGACCAGCCATATGCATTCCCATCCTCATCTCCATCTTCCATCACTATTTTCCATCTCCCATCTATCCCCATCCTCATCTCTTTCATCCTCTCTTTTCATCATCCATCTTCTTCATCCCCATCCCAAGCACAGGGTCCAGCCCTCCAGGTTCTCTCCCTCCCTTCCCATTCCTTGTATTCCCATTCCTTGGGATGCAGAGGACTTGGCCATTGGTGTTTGTTGCCAGCCTGATGGGGAGCAGGAATGACAGACACCCCCTCTCTGGGCTGTGCCAGGACAGACCCCCCCAGCTTATGGTGCAGGGACCAACCTTACCCTTTAGCTGAGCTTTGGACCTCCCTCTCCTGGAAACCCTGGGACCTGCCCACCCCCAAAGTCCCAGGGAGTCCCAGCCCCAGAAAAAGAAGAAAACAAAGAAGAAAAAATTAAAGTATTATTTCCCCAACCTCCTTTTTGCCCCTTTCTTTTTTTTTTTTCTTTAACACCCTCTCCCACCCCCAACTCTGCCCAATCCCCCCCCTCCTGGGCAGGGGGCTGGGGTGCAGGCAGCTCTGCCCATTTCCCTGGGGGGGGTCAGGGGAGGGGTCTGTCCCTGCCTGGATGCTCTGCCAGCATCCCCCCCTCAGCAAGGAAGGGCAGCAGTGGGTGCCTGCCCATCTTTCCCCCCCCCTTTCCCCTTTCCCCCTCCCCAGCCCTGCCTGGGTGCTAATTAAAGCCACCTCCAGCCGATGCTCAATTAATTCTCAGCTGCACCAGCCGAGGTTCCCTGGGTCACTCCTGCACTGAGTGTGCCAGAACTCAGCCCTAACAAGCCCTGGATAACCCCAAAGGGGAAAGGGGGTGACCCCCCCAGGGTGTCCCCATCACCTCCTGAAATCAGAACCCTGTCTGTGGACAGACCCAGCCCAAGAGGGGTGATGGGGAGAGGGGTTTTTGAGGGTTTTTTTGGTTGGTTGGTTTAATCCACAGCACAAAAAATACCAGAAGAGCCTCCTGGGTCCTTTAAACCCCTGGCCCAGAATTACAAGGAGGAACAATCCCGGGTTGGTGCTGTTAATTGGGCTGAACTTCTGGGGAGCTGCTTTTCCCCCAGCCCCCGAGTGCCAAAAAGCCATGAGTCAGACCTCTGAGAAAGACCAAAAAAAAAAAAAAAAAAAAGACAAAATTGGCTTTAAAAGTGCAGCCAGTGCCTCCCAGCCCTGACTGAGCCAGCAGGGATCCTGTCCCTGGGAAGGGGGCAGCAGGAAGGGGTTGGTTACCCCCAGCCCAGCCCCTCCATCCGTATTTTCCCTCCCCCAAACCCAGAGCATCCTTTGCTGTCCGACCAAAATTTGACTTTATTAAGTAATTAATAAAGAATAGATGGGCACTGGGGGGTGAGCTCGTGCATACCTATGTCTGTGCAGATAAATATATATATATATCATTTTTTTTAATAGATAAGCAGGCTGGTGGAGAAGCTAAACAGTTGCTAAGCAACCGGGCTCCTTCCCAGCTTGGGGATGTAGGGATGGGGGAGCTGGGAAGGGGGAGGACTGGTTGTGTGTCGTCCCCCCCCAAAAAAAAAATATTATCCAGGCAGTGCACAGGGGGGATCCCCCAGCTCCCCTGGGAGATGCTCTGGATGGAGAGTGAGGAGCTGGGCTTGGCTCCTGTCCCTGAAATACCAGAACCAAACCCCCCCCCAACCCCTCTTAGGCTGGGACCCTCCAACCCTACCCCCCCCAGGCCCTTGAGGCCACCGTGGCCACCAGCAGCTGCTTGCTGGTAGCCAAGGGAGCTGCAGGCAGGCAGGGGGGCAGACATTGCCCTGCCAGACCCCACCAGCTTGGAGGTCCCGAAATAAAGGGGGGGGAGGGAGGCAGCCACCCCCCAGGTTCTGCATCCTTGGGGCCATTGACTTGGCTGGGCAGGAGGAGGGACAGAGAGCATCACTTTGGGGGGAAAATAATAATAATAATAATAATAATAATAATAATAATAATAATAATAATAATAATAATAATTGTCCCCCCCCTTCCCCTCCATCTCCAGGCACAAGGAATGGGCCATCCCCATGGGTCGAGGGGGCAGCAGGCCCCAGGGACAGGTCCTGCCAAGGTGGGGAGCACAAGAATCCACTTTTGGGGGGGGGACTGAACCCATTTGGGGTCATTTCCTAATAATAATAATAATAATAATAATTTTAAAGCAATTTCGGGGCACAGGGAGAAGTAGGGGGGGTGACTTCCCCACCAGGGGACACAATCCCAGTGAATGCCCCCCCAGGGCTGACTGCTGCAGGAATGAGGAGGAAGGGAGGGGGGGTTTGCAGAGGGAACATCCGTCCGGGGATATCCATCCCACCCCCCCCTTGTGTGTGTCCCCCCCCCCCGGAGCTGGCTGGGCGGTTGTGTAACGGGAGGAGCTATTCCGGGGTTTGAGCACATTATATAAACCCCGGGGCCACCTGGCCGGGAAAAATGGGAGTTGGGAGACAGGCAGGAGAAGGAAAAGCTTTTTGGGAAGGGGGGGGGAAGAAGGGGGAGTCACCCGAGTTGGCAAAGCCTCAGCAGCTGGGGTGCTCTGCACCCCACAGGTCAAACCCCTTCCCACCTGGGGATGTGGGGTGGGGACCCCCGGCTCCCCCCTCCTGCATCCACAGGGAATTGCTGCCATGAAATTCCATGCTTCCAACCCCCCCCTCCCGCTGGAGCTGTCCTCTGAGACAGGAGAGCCTTTCCCTGGAAGGGAAAAAAATCTCATTTCTAGGGTACAGCCCATCGAGGATCAGAGGTTCCCCTAAAATCTGCCCAGGAAAAAAAACCTCTCCCTGCAGGTGCTGCCAGGAGAATTCCTGGGAAGGAGGAAGGCAGGGGGGTTGGATGCAGGTGAGATGCAGGGGTGGCATCAAATGATGTCACCCTGACAGAGGGGGACAGAGTGAGGATGTTGGGTGCTTGTAGCTAAAGAACCACAAGCTCCTGCTCCCAAAATCCATCCCCCCCTCCCCCCCCTCTCCCAAACAGGGTCCTCATATTCCTGCTAGAGACAAACCCAGAGTTTGGGGACCAGCTGGGTCACAGGTTCCTACACTGAGGAGAGGGTGCTCAGCATTTCCCATCAAGCCCAGACACCCCCAAATGTTCTCGACCCCCCTGCAACTGCAGGAGAACCCAGGAAGACCCAGAATCCAAAATCTCTGCTCCCAAAGGGATGAATGAACCCACATCCCCTCAAATCCCCCCGCCTGACCCCTTTGCCCCCCCCATAGCACAGCCCGGCCATCCCTTGGGGATAAACCTCACAAATTTGGGAAGGAGAAGCCCCAAACCCTCTCAGTTTAAGCTCAGCCTGCCCCGTTTTCTCCCTCTGGAATCTCAGCAGCCAAACCAGCAGCTCCAGGGCCCCCTCCCCTCCCAGTCCTGGGGGGCTGCTGGCCAGTCAGAAGGGCTTTGGGACCACCAGTTCAGCTTTACCTCCTACCCCCCCCTCCCAGTTAGCACCCACTGGGGGGCTCATGGCCAGCCTCTCCTTGCTGGTTCTGTGCTGGGAGCACAAAAATCCCTCTGCTGGGGGGCGGGGGGGTCACTTGCTGTCCCTGTCCCAACAGAGGTGGGTGCAGAGGACTCGGGGACCCCCCCGGGGAAACACCCCCCCCCCCCTCCCTGCAGCAGGGAGCACCCAACACAGCCCTATCCCCCCCCCCGGACCCCCTGAACCCCCCCAAAACCATCTCACCTCCAGGTTCCTCACTCCTTTTCCCCTTTTCTTCCCTTCTCGGGCTCACCCCTCACCTCCCTGGGGGTCCCCAACCCCCCCAGCACCCACTCGCCCTTTGGGGACCCCAATTCCCCCCCCCCCCAGGAGCACCCTAACCCCCTCCCCTTCCCCCCCCATCTCTCTGGGGAGCTCCAGGGAGCTCAACATCCTCCTCACCCCCCATCCTCGGGGTCCCTACCCCCCATCCTCGGGGTCCCCACCTCCCCCATCCCCGGGGTTCCTCAGCCCCCCCCCCCCCAGCCCCCCCCGTTCCCCGCCCGCCAGGCCCAGGCCCGACCGCGCCTCACCTCGCCCCGCTGGGCCCGGCCGGGCTCGGAACCGCCGCTACCGCTCTCTTTCCCTTCCCTTCCTCTTCGTCCGGTCCCGTTCGGTTCCCTCGGAGCCTTTCCCCCCCCCCGCCTCGGTCCGGTTGGGTCCGGTTGGGTCGGGTCCGGTCCGACCCCTCCCGCCGCGGCTCCGGCTCCCGGCGCGGTGCTGGGGGCCCCTCCTGAAGTGCTGGACAGCGCCGAGACACAGCGGCCCCCACAGCGGCACCTGCCGGCCGGAGGGCGGAACTGCACCCTGCTGGTACCGGAGAGACCAGAACCACAGGGACCCAACAGGGACCCAGAACCACAGGGACACAACAGGGACCCAGAACCACAGGGACACAACAGGGACCCAGAACCACAGGGACACAACAGGGACCCGAACCGGGACCCAGAACCACAGGGACCCAGAACCACAGGGACCCGAACCGGGACCCAGAACCACAGGGACACAACAGGGACCCGAACCGGGACCCAGAACCACGGGGACCCAACAGGGACCCAGAACCACGGGGACCCAACAGGGACCCAGAACCACAGGGACCCAACGGGGACCCGAACCGGGACCCAGAACCACAGGGACACAACAGGGACCCGAACCGGGACCCAGAACCACGGGGACCCAACAGGGACCCAGAACCACAGGGACCCAACGGGGACCCGAACCGGGACCCAGAACCACAGGGACACAACAGGGACCCGAACCGGGACCCAGAACCACGGGGACCCAACAGGGACCCAGAACCACAGGGACCCAAGGGGGACCCGAACCGGGACCCAGAACCACGGGACCCAGAACCACAGGAACCCAGAACCACAGGGACCCGAACAGGGACCCAGAAACACAGGGACCCCCCTCAGAACCACGGGACCCAGAACCACAGAGAACCCCCTCAGAACCACGGGACCCCCCCCAGAAACACAGGGACCCAGAACCACAGAGATCCCCCCGAACCAGAGACCCCCCCTGTGCCCCAGAGACCCCAAAACCTCAGAGAATCCCCCTGAGCCCCAGAGCCCCCCCCGAACCCCAGCTCCCCCCTTCCCCAGCCCCCCAGCCCCTCGCTGTCTCTCCCCAGTGGGTTTTTCCCAGGGGGTGTCTGTGGGGTGGCAGCTGCAGTGGGGCTCTGGGGTCTCCAGGGGGTTTGGGTCTCAGCCCGGGCTGCAGAGACCTCACCAGTGGGGATGTCCCCACAGCAGGTGACATCTGGGTGGTGATTCTCTGGGGGGGAGAGGAGCAGGGAGGGACACAGCCCCCACAGCACTGCTCACCACTGCCATCCCAACCCCCCCTGATGTCCCCCCCCTTTCCCCTCCATCTCCAGGCACAAGGAATGGGCCATCCCCGTGGGTCGAGGGGGCAGCGGGCCCCAGGGACAGGTTCTGCCAAGGTGGGGAGCACAAGAATCCACTTTTGGGGGGGGGGGACTGAACCCATTTGGGGTCGTTTCCTAATGATTGCTCTTAAAACCCCACATCCCACCTTCCCAACCCCTCACCTTCTCCAGCTGGACACCGTGCCAAAGCCAGGCTGAAAGCCCTCACCTGCCACACGAGGAGGGGCTGGGCCACCCCACGTCCCCCCCAAAAACATAGGTGGGGTACAGCTCACCCCAAAACCCCTCTGCACCTCCCCTGGGCCAAAAAAATCTCCTTGGGGGTGAGCAGGCAGAGGGATGCCCTGGGTGGCTGGGAGCCAAGAAGGGTGGAGGGGTTCTGCAAGCAGTGCCACCCACCCTGGGGGGGCCTGGGGACATGGAGAGAGCAGATCCATCTGTTTGTCACCAGCCACAGCCCACCCTGCAGCCACCCAGGAGGTGTAGGGTGACCGTGTCCTGCTATATGGCAGGTGGGATGCAGACCCCACACGCTGCTCCTCCCCAGCTCCAGGACAGCCTGTCCCACCTCCAGCTAAAACCAGCTGCAGGGGCTGGGACAGGATCCTTTGGGATGGGAGAAGGGCTGAGCAGAGCCTGCAGCCTCTCCAGGTTGTTTTTGTAGGACCAACCCTACCCAACTCCAGCCAAGCAGCGGGGCTGGGTGTGGGAACTGCCCTGGAACATCCCCAGGGTATCTGCTACCTCCCCTTTGTCCCTGCCATGTGTCCCCCCAGCAGATGCCACCTCCTTAGAAGTGACCTCCTGTGAGGTTGGGACCTCTCCAGGTTTAATTCTGGAGGAGGAAAACTGTCCCTGATGGGGGGAAATCCAGCATCCCAGGGGCCATCCTTTGCACCATCCCTCCTCTCCCCAAGACCCGCAGCATCCGCAGCACTGAATAATGCAGCAGGCCCTGGGAAACAAAGAGGGTGGGGGGGAGGATGTGGTCTGGCCCACCCCCCAGCAGCAAAACCAGCATGGGGAGACCCTGGAATGGGGGGGGACCACAGCCCCACAGGGCTCCTTGGGCTCAGCTGGGTGCTGCCTGGAGCCAAGTCTTTGGGAAAGAGTCTGGGAGAGGATGGCATTGGCAGCCGGGGCAAAGAGAGGCAGGAGCATGCCTGGAATGGGGTGGAAAAAAGACAATGGTCACCTGGGTGAGACAAAAAACTGGAGAGGAGCAGCAAGAAAAGGCTGGCAGGCAGGGAGAGAGGCAGGGGGTGCAGCTGGGAGAGCAGCGTGAAGGGATGATGTAGTGGAGAACAAAAGGGGGGAGATGGAAGGAGCAGGGATGGTAATTGCCAAGGAACAGGCAGAGGCAGCCATGGCTGGGGGGAGAGGAGGAAAAGAACCACTTGAAAGCAGGAAGCCAAGGATTCTTAAGAAAAAAAAAAAAAATTAAAGAAGATCAAACAAGGCAGGCAGCAGAACAGGCCTAATTGCAAGGCTCCACAGTGAGGATCTCCAGCAGGCAGCTCCTGCTGCAGAAGCCAGGAGCAGCATCACCCCCCGAGAGCCCTGCCTGGGAGCAGGGAGGAGAGGAACACCAGCAAAGAGGGGAAGCAAAGCAAGTGGAGGCAGGGGCAGGGGGTGGGAGGGCTGGCATCCCACCAGGGCTCTGGATGGGATGGAGATGGGGAATCTGGACAGCCCAGGGTGAGCTGGATCGTGGCCCAAGAGGCTCCCATTGATTTGGGCTCAACCCCACGGCTACACAGGGGAGGGGGTGGGTTTGCTGAGTCTTCTCCTGGGCTTCCCCAAGCCCTCAAAAATCAGGGATTTTTCTTACCTATGGGTTTCTCCAGCCATCTCTTTGAAGACCATTCTACACCCATGTTGTGCCACAGCAGGAGGACCCCCAAGTCCTAGCTCCCCCTTCCCTTAGCCCTGGCACTTGCTGCTTTCCTTTGGCACCTCCTAACTCGGAGGAGAAGCTGGTGTGGGAGCCACCAGACCCCTCCCAGCCTGAAAAGGCCTCAGAGCACTTGTTCAGCACCAGAACCACCCTTTGCTTTTTCACAAGCTCAAAGGGCTGCCCTTGCAGAGCAGCAGCCAGGGCAAGAAAAGCAGAGACCCACTGTCAGCTGCATCTTTCCCTCTAACCAGCACCCACAACCTCCTTCAGGCCACCACCCCAGGGTCCCCAGGGACCCCCCCCCTGCAGGCAGCAGGTGCCAGGACCAGGCACAGGGCTCTTCTCTCTCTCTCTCTCCTAACAGGCAATCAAATCCCCACCCCTGCATATTAATTGCACTTCGTTATCCAGCCATCTGTTCCCACAGCCAGGGAAAGAGCAATCCCTTTGGTCTCCTTCATTAACAGGTTTTCCTGTCAATGCAAACAAACCCTCCCACCCCAACACCCCGCTCTGAGACACCCAGCAGGGAAAGGAGAGCTCCTGGGTACTGGGGATCAGCAAGAGCAGCAATGGCAAAGGTGATGATTGTGGCCAGGGGGGAGAGCAGAGACCTCTGCAAAGCCAGCAGCACGGATCAGATGGATTCTGCTCCTCCTCATCTCATCACAGCCCCTCACCAGCACCCTGTGAGGAAGCTGAGCCAGCTGCTGAGACCTCCTGCCCTTGCTGCTGGCTGTGCCTGACCTCCCCACCTTGGGGTACATTTCTCCTCCCACCTCCTTTCCCCCCCCATAAAAAAAAAAAAAAAAATCCAGGAAGGATCTCACTCGCTGCTGAACAAAGCATGGAGCCTCTCGTGTGGATCAGCCACCCCAAACCTGCCCTGAAGCCCCAGCAGCAGTGGCAGGGGGACACCAGCACCTTTGTGAGGCACCTCCAGCCCCTCTGGTTCTGCTCCTTTGCCAGAGCCAGGAAAGGCTGCACCCAGCTGTCTCCCTGTTGTTTCCTTTCTCCTAAATATCACCCAAATGCCAGTGGTTTTAAGGTCCCTTCCAACCCTAACCCATGATTCTATGATAGGATGCTCTGCTTGTCCCCAGGCCCAGCCACACCTCCTGTCCCAGCCCTACCCAAAGCTCAGCTGCTTCCACCTCCTGGAGACCCCTGGGGTGAGATGGGGCTCAGGGCTGGCAGGTCTGGACCTCAGGAATGAGAGCCAGGTGGGTGCCAGCCTGCACCCTGCTCCTCTTGTTATCCCACCCCAAACCCCCCGGGACACCCAGGTTAATCTGAATCAAAGATGTGAGCCACAACATTCACCCTTGGCTTTTCTCCTGCACTTCACCCTCTTGCCCCAGCAGCACAGGAGTGGCAGGTGGGACCCAGGGAGCTGCTATTTGGCCACCTGGAGGATCTGAGTTTATTACTCTTAACACTCATCTCCTCTCCACCTTTTGACATCTGGGCTCAAAGAGGGAGAGCTGGGCTGCCTGAGCTGGCAGCAGCTCTGTGCATATGATGACACGATGGAAGGTGTCAGTTGGAGACCATAAATCCACAAAAGTCTGCTCAGTAGAGGATAAAATCCCAGAGCTCCAAGCAGGACAGGATTTTTGCCTCCTCCAGACCTGGTTACTCACCTCCAAGGGAGGGAAACACCCAAGGTTGCCAGCACTGGAGTGAGTGCTGCAACTCCAGCAGCTACAGGACAGAGGATGAAGGTCATTTGAAAAACCAACACCCAGGGCAAAGCACCAGTTTATCCCAGTACACCCTGCTGATTACTACTTGTCCCAAGGAGGGGTGTACCCTGGTTTGTTTCTTCCACTGGGGAATATGTTCAGAGAGATGAGAAAGGGTGGGATGTCCCACACTCACCTCTGCAAACCATCCTTGGTCTTCACAGGTATCAAGTTTTCCACCACAGCAACACCTGGCAGGCAGACAGCACTTTGGATCAAGGGGAGAACACCCACACAGGTCCATCCCTCACCTTCATCCAAGGACCTTGTGCTCTCTGCTTCACTGCAGAAAGCCACAGGAAGGGCATCTCACTTCCCTCCCTTCCCAGCACAGAGAGCAGCTGCAACTCCACACACGAGTTTGGATTTGTGTGGGACTTGGGGGAACAAGCTCAAAGAGTACAGGAAGTGTTATTACCATCAAGGGGATTTGAAGGAGACACTGAAGAATCTGAGTCAGCAGGTGCTAAGAAACAAATCTTCCTTCACCTCAGCTCCACTTACCCATCCCAGCCCCGAGTCCCTGCTGGGATAAGTGAAGCTTTCTGCTTGTCCATGCAATTCCCTCAGATTTCGCTGGATTTGGACTGCTGACACAAGAAAAAGATCCAATAACCTAAGCCACACTGTGAGCTTCAAGTTCTAAAAAAAAAAAAAAAAAAAAAAAAAATCCCCAACCCTCAGAAATCTGCTATATTTAAAGCAGCAGAAGTAGAACCCAGGGTGTTATTTCCCTCAGGGATGCAAGGCCAGGCTTTCCCTACAGCCTTCCTGCCAGAGTCCCTTTGGGCACAGCCCTGGGGGTGCAGACCATGAGCTCTGGCAGCTGGATACACACATCCTGTTCCTAAATAACCTGGGCTGCCTGTTCCTGGGTACAACATTGCTGTGGGAGCCCTTCCACCAGGGAGCTGCCCTATCCTGGGGTCTGTCCCAGGCTGCCCAGGCACTGTGTGAACACAATATCCAAGGCACAGTCACTCCTGTGTCCTCCAGTTCCAACACCCTCCCTCCCTCCCTGCACTGCTCCACCATGATCCTTAATTCTGTAATTCTATTAATACCACCTAGTAATTACTTTGTTCCAAGCCTGCTGAGTAATGACTGCCAACACTTCTATTTCATTACTATTCCTCTAAAGAAACCAAGCTTGAATACATTGGAGTTCTGCAGAGAAGTGTGACAAGCACTGTGTCTGCTGTCCTCTCTGCTGACACCTTCCAGAGGGCAGGGACAGAGACAAGTGCTTTATTCTCAAGGCATCTTCAGTGTCACAACTGTGTGATCCAGTTCTGATTAAACAAAAATCAAAACAGCTCACAAGAGCACCAGAACACAAAGAGTGGGGGAAAACAGGCAGTGACCAAACAGCATCTACTACCATTTCCTCAAGAGAAGCTTCTACACCAGGTTCTCACTCAAACCAACACTCAGCTCAGTCTAGAGGTGCTGGGCTTTGGCATTTCCTTCATCTAATCCCAATAAGGCTTTGTTCTATTTAGAATTCAATCTACGTGGATTAAAGCAATTCAAAGCAAGAGGGTAAGCAGCCCACAGAGCAGAGGAAGAGTGAATTAATAGCTTCCCTCATTAAAGCTTACCTCCAAAGAAGGCAGCAACAGAATCTGTCATCACCATTTTCTTGCAGACATTTTTATATTCACAAGAGGTCGAATGTAAAAGTAATGTATGTGGATGCTAAATCAAGGGTTTTCTTCCTACCTAGAAATAAGTCACTCAGAATTTTAATTATTTCCTGAGAGCACCACTGACGTTCCAACCACCGTGCTCTTTACTCTTTCCAAATCCAACTGCAGGAGAGATTAAGGCAACACAGGGAAACAAGAGGTAACACCACCTCTCGAAAAAAACCACTTCATTCAGTTACCCCTTCCACGAGCCTCCTCACTCCCTCTTCCTCTTATTTATCACCCCTGGTTTCCCAGCTCCTCTGCTGAACAAGCAGCCTGAGCCCAAACCCAAGCAGGAGCAGCAGCAAGAGCTGGGAGTAATCTGTTCACCTGCTTTAAAAGATCACTTCAGCCCTACAAAAACTAAATCACCTTTGCAAGCCCTTCAAAAGACAAGCAGATGAGGCCAGGCCCAGAGGGTAGGCTGAAAAAATGAGGCCACTTTATTGATGATTAGACTCTGCACTGGCAACAATCATTAAGCTAATACAGACAGACTTCAATCAAAGCCTGAGCTCTGAATCAGAAGTCATAAAGTGACATGATGCCTTAATAAATTAAGGAAGTTGTTAATTCCTCTCCATCATCAACTCTTCACTTGAAGTTCTTTGCAAAATCTTCTCCTTTCTTAATAGAAGACTTCAGCTCAGCCATGGCCTCAGAAACCATCTTCTGTTCGAAGGGGGTGATCTTGCCAATACCTAGGTTCTTCTCAATGCCTTTTTTCTGAGAAAAAGAGGATTTTAAAGATTAACCATTCATCAGTTGACCTCAAGAATAACTTAACAGCTCTGATTAAGTATTATCCAGCAGAGATGGAGACCCAGCCTGGGACCCTTGCCACCACTGGTCTGACAACCCTGTGTTTCCTAGAAAGGCTCTGAAGCCTCCTGATTATCTGTAGGAACTTCTGCAGACTTCACAGACTTCTCATCCACTGCTCACACTGAGGTGCAAAGCTTGAAGCTGGCCCCTTGGATCCTCCAAGAGAAGACCTTCCTGCCTCCTCCTCTCCTCAAACCCCCTGTTTGGCAAGAGAATTTTTCTCTTCTCTGGTGTATGCCCTTCACTTGCCACTGGCTTGCAATCTGCACCTGCTTCAGAGTTGCCTTCTGAAGAGATTCAGTGTCTACATCCAAACCCTTCCCCTTAATAACCCTCTGCTCCCATTCCCACAGCAGCCACTCCCAAGAACACACACACCTTTGCATCCCAGCAGCCACATCAGGGCTGCAGCCATCCTTGTCACTCCAGCCACAGGGCAAGGGTGACAAAAGGAACACTCCTTTCAGAGTGCAGCAGAGGTCCTGAAAACAATCTGTTCCTCCTAATCCATGCTCTAGCTTCCTGCATGCCTCCATTTCTGAGGGATTTGCTTTGCAGCAGATCAAGATGAGGAGACAGGATTGCTGACTCTGGTTAATCATACAAAGCTCTTTATAAACAGGCACCAACTGGGCCTAACGTGACCTCTGCAGACAAGTTTGAATCTCTGGCTGCTCAAGAGCAGATAAAAGCAGCAGGACAAGGTATGTGCCCCAGTACACACCCCAGATGTCCAAGAACTCTTCGAGGCAAGCTCAGCTCTTGCCTTCAGCAACACTTAGCATTAGACTGAACTGAAACCACCAACTAAACCCACAAAACTGAAGCAGCAGCTGCAATTTGGAAGCCCCATCCCTTCCAGTACATACTCCTAGCAGCAGAGGGGTAGAGAAGTAGGGGCTCTCTGTCACATCCGATCGCACGAAGGCGCATTCGATCACCCCCTGCTTCCCGTTCATTGCATCCACCAGGGAGAACACAAACCGGGCACCAGCGTAGGCCATGGACAAGGTGGCAGATCCTGGAAAAGCCAAAACCCTTTTAGAACAGAAAACACTGAAATTTGATACTTCTTTTAGCACCAAGAACTTCCAAACTATGCTTCCAGAGCTGCAGTGTTACTGATCAAGCTTGCAGAAAGCATCAGCTTTGGGCCTGCTGCCAGCTATTAATTGACCAGATTTATAGAAAGAATCAGCTGAAATTGACAGAGCAGATTAATTTTCAAGCCATACCCAGTGGCTATGTTAATGTTTAGTCTTACCTACATATTGAGCTGCTTCTAGTAGCACAGTTCAGGCAGTCACTGAGAGGGCAGAGCAGTTAGATCTGCAACCAGCAGCTCGTAATTCTGCACCACAGTTGTAAATCAGATTAAACTGAGGAGGAGTGCATCTGGTCAGTGACTCTAGCTGTACCCAAGAACCAACCTGCTCCTGCTTTAGCCTGGACAACTTCAGTGCCAGCTTCTTGAATTCTTGCTGTAAGCTTTTCCAGCTGATCCTGAGGAAACTCCACTTTAGGTGTGCACTAGATTGAAAAAAAAAAATAAAAAGTTGTTATTGTCAAAGAGAGGTCCCTCCCCAGATTCAGCAGAAGGCCAGGCACATGAGGCTTTTTGACACACTGTAGTTATCACAAAAAGTTCTCAAAAGGGAAAATTAGTTACCCCAGCTCACAGACTGTGTGGGATAACCAGCTGCAGGTGTTCACCAGGGCTGCTGGTTACTGCATGGACACACCACAGCTTGGCAGCAAAACCAGGGCTTGCCATGGTTACTTGCTACTGGGTAGTTTTCTGCATTAGGAGTTTCAAAAAATCACCTTCCAAGTATTTGGGTCACTGTGGCATTACGGAAGTCAAGAGCCTTATGAAGGATCCAGTCTGCCAGCAGTATTTAGAAAGCTACTGGACCTTCAGCTACAGCTACACCAGTCAATTGACTCCACCCTGAGTGTCTACCCAAAGTACCCTCTCACCATTCAGCTGTTCCTAAGCCTTTGCTCTTACTCCTTAAGACCATCCTCCTGGGAAGGATATGTTATTCCCTGCTTAGAGCAAAGCTTGTTCCCCTTTCTTGCAGATTGCCATGTCCTAGCCACTTCCACACAGAGCTTCCTTCTGGCTCAGATACCAGAGGAGCTGTCATTTCTGAGCAGGCCCCCCCAGGCTGCCTGCTGAGGCAGTGTTTTTAGTCCATCCCAGCAAAATCAATTTCATTTCCCTGCTGAAGCAAGGTATTCATATCATGAGATACCTGTCACAAAAAATAAAACCCAAACCAGTGCCAAGGCATCTTAGGAGGAAGCTCTTCAGTATAACAGTGGTAAAACTCTGGAAGAGATTGCCCAGGGAAGTTGTGGATGCTCCCTCCCTGGAAGTGTTGAAGGCCAGGTTGGATGAGCAGCCTGGTCTGGTGGGAAGTGTCCATGGCAGGGAGATTGGAGGAAATGATCTCCAAGGTCCCCTCCAAGCTAAGCCATTCTTTGATGATTCTGTGATCTCAACATCCCCACTCCATACCCAAACTCCTGCAGAGGAGAGAGGTTGGAACTTTTTAAACCACCCAGAGGAGTTCAGCTTCAGCTCACTACCTTCCACTGTCAGGTGCCTCATCTCAGGATGGAAGCAGGGAAGCTGCTGGCTCTGCTGCACCTTTCCATGTTACACACCCTGACAAGGACACTTTACATCAGCTCTAATGTCTTGATGTGTGTGATGCCCCCCAGGGCAGTGATGATGACATACCTGAGAGATCAGAGGGATGATGGTCTTCCCAGCATGGCCACCAATCACTGGAACAGTGACTTTGGCTGGATCTAAGCCCTAAGGAGGAACATGACACCTTCAGCTTCTGCAGCATAGGGACAAGAAACTATTTAAACCCCTGTGCCCCATTTTCTGCCCAGAGCTTTTGGGCACATCTCTGACCCAGTGCTACACAGGGGAGGAGTCTCAGAGGCAGCAAAACACCAGCTCCACACAGGTAACTCTGATATAGACAGCTACAGGGTATTATTCATGCCCATTCAGATAATAACAGCACAAGTACAAACTCCACAGGGACTATTAAAAGCAGTAACCTGTTACACCTCCTGGCACTTTGCAGAATATCCTGTAACATGCAGCACACTCTGACTTGCAAATACAACTCAACCCTCTCCTCTGGTTGCACCAGCAGGGCTGAAAACACCAACAGAATTAAAGTGAACAGGCAGCTCACTCACAGGCAACAGCTATGAAAAGGAAAGGTCAAAGCCTCTTGAACCACATTTTGCAAGAAACCCTATCCCCAGGCTCCTCTGGAGAATGAAAACAGAGGATCACTGCTTCCACTTCTAGCTCCACAGAAATCCGAGCTCTTTTGGCTCTCTGCACTGATTTCAAAAGCATTTTTCATAGGTCTAATAACCAAAAGCTCACCACATCCCTCCCCCAGCATCTGTTACTGTGACCTGCCTTTAGTTCAGCCACAAAAGTGTTTGCTCTGACAATGTCCAACGTTGTAACACCAAAGATCCTGTTGGGATCATACACACCCTGCTTCTTGAAGACTTCTGAAGTTATTGGGATGGTTGAATTTACCTGTAAGCAAGAACAGACAAGTATTAATTAAAATCAGTATCATAATGAAGCCAGTGCATGAACTGAAGAGGCCAGCAAGCAACTTGGTGTAAACTTCCAACTTAAAATCAACTGTAGCAAATTATTTTAATTCCTAAATTGAAAAGCAATTTACAGTCAAGCTGGAATTAAGGCCTTCTATTTTAAATAATTTGTTCATTCGTGTCACAAAGGCTCCTCCCTTACTGAGCTAAGATGGAATTCCAGCTAGGACACCAGCATGTATGAAAACCACAGTCATGCAGATATTAAGATACTAAGCTCTTTTTATATCCAGACTTCCTCTGACTTAAATATAGCCAAGGAAAATAGGTCAGTAGAACCAAGATTTCACTTTTTTTTTTTTGCAAATAAACTACAGAGCTTAAAAATTCCGGTCAAAGAAACCAGGAACTTGGATTACCCTAATATTCTTCTGGATTTTTTTTCTCTTTTCAAGGTCTCCAGAAAACACTTACCGGGTTAGAAATAATACAGATCATGGCTTTGGGGCAGTGCTTTGCACAGGCAGTTGTCAAAGTAGCAACAATGCTGGCATTGGTGTTGAAAAGGTCATCACGGGTCATACCTGAAACACATCCAGTACAGTATTTTAAGTCTCCCATAATTTGTTCATTAATGGCCAAGCAACTCAGCTGAAAACCAATATTCTGCTCTAGACAGAGATGTGCCAACCTCAGCTTCTGGTTTCATTATCAAGAGAAAACTCTCCAGCCACAATAATGAACTGATTCCAAAATTACCTCCTCTGCCTAAGAGATTACTGCCCCTCAGACAGATCAGCCCTTTCAGGAGTCACCAGCCCAGCTGTCAAGTGTCAGAACATATTTCACAGAGGGAGTTTGAAGTCACCACACTGACCCACACCACCCTGACTCCTCAGGGGAATTCTCCTCCTCCTCCTCCCCCTCTGCAGTAACCTCCACAGCTACAGTTTGAATGCCACCTGCTCTGTGCAAAATATGGCTACTTGCCCAAGTGCCACCTCATTTTTGGTAACAGCAACTACTTTAACTGTGAAAAATGAAGACTGGGGAAGAACTTGGCATTTATGTCTTGTTATATTCACAAGAGAATGATGGAAACCAGAGTAGAAATGAAGAAGGTCAGACATTCTAGGAAGGGTTAGCAGAATTCAGAGGTGCCCTGAGAAGTTATCAAACAATTAATGCAAAACAAAGGGATTATTTCTGCTCTGATGAGAAATGAAATGAAGAACCAGTATTTTTGAATAAAGGATTGCTCTGGGCAAGAACCAAAAGGGGATTCAGGGTCACTTTGGGTAAAAAGTCTTTGCAGCTCACCCTTGTACAGAAAATGCAGAAAGAAATTCTGCCCATTCCATGAGGGACAAGCTAAGACAGAGGGGAAATGAGCTGCCTGATACTACAACAAGCACTAGGTCTGAATAATTAACAGACCATTTACATCCCAAGGCAGCACCCAGAGCACCCTGAAGCACCAGACACAGCTCTACTTGATTAACAGCCTTGTGGAGATGCACTGGAGCTTTTGAACAAAGAGAACATACCTGGTTTTCTGGGGACTCCTGCAGGAATAACAACAACATCACAGCCCTTCAGACAGTCTGGCAACTGCTCAGGTCCCATGAAGCCTGGAAGGGAAAACATTAAAGCATTAGGTGTCTGCCCATTATTAAAATCTGACACTACAAAATTAAACCCTGAAGTGCTCAATTCCTTTTTTTAATTTAGCCTTCAATTCAGGTTTATGCTGCAATGCAAAGAAATACAATTGTGGATGGACCCTGTTTGATTATTTAAAATTTAGGGAGTGAGATTAGTGTGAGTCTCACACTAATCTGTTTCAAAAACCTCTTGCTATGTGTTTTAGTTCCTCTTGCTATGTGTATTTACCCTCCAAAAACCCCAGCTGGGCACTACAGTCAGTGCTCTCAAAGAACAGGAGGTAGGCAGGTTCAAGTAACCTCTTGGTGATCTCCAGACAAAATGAAGATCAGATTATGTTTTGACTTCCTCAGAACTTGACAGCTGTTCTTTCAGAAAAGCAGCAGGCAGAATTCACTAAGACACCCAGGGAGTGTTCAGTCTGTTTGTAGTCAAACTTTAAAATCTGATGCTCAGGGTGTTTTGTTTTTTTTTTTTTTCCCCCAAGATTATTTTACCAAACTTTTCCTGCTAGTTATTACAAATTCCCCTTCAACAGTGCAACCACAGACCCTTCTCCTCTCCATATATATCAATCAAATCAGCTAAACCTTAATTAGTCGTGTCCCACTTGAGAAAAAGCCAAATTAGATTGAAAGTGAAGATCCCCCTTCCCAAGGAATGGGCACCTCCAAGTGTCCCAGCCAGCCCAGAGGTCCCCTTGGGAACTGGGCAGGTTTCCAGGGGCTGGCAGTACCTTTCACACTGGCTCGTGTCTCGATGTGGCTGAGGTCAGCGGCCACGCCTGGAGTGTGAGCGATGTCGTAGAGGCTGAGCTTGCTGACCAGAGGGCTGTTCTTCAGGAGAAGGGAGAGGGGCTGCCCAATGCCTCCCGAGGCCCCCAGCACAGCCACCTTGGCATGGTTCTGAGGGGAAAAAAAAAAACACAAGAGAGCAAACACACGGGAGAGACCTTGCGGTGGGTTTGGTGCTGGTGACCTTGGGGATCTCCCCAAGTTTTCTTGATTTTTAGATCTTTTTCTCAATTTCTTTATCAAGAAAATCTGTAAATTTGCTTGTCTGAGCCCACAGGAAGCCATCATCACAACAGCCTCTCCCAAATCCTTAAGGTTTCTTAGGAGGACAAGTTAGAGGGAACTTATTTTGCCACCTCAGGCTGAAAAGGGAAAGGCAGCTATTTCAAAAGCAAATCCAAAAGGATAATCTTGCTCCTGATGGAAATGTCTGCCCCAGACTAATCCCTGTTACCCTGTGGATCTAGAACTGACTTAAGGTAAAAGATGGTTGGCAGGTTTCTTCTGGTTTTCATTGGTAATACAAAAAATACACAACTTCCCACTTGGCAAATCAATACCTAGAATGGGCTACCATAAAAATAAAAACCACTGGACAAACAGGAAGAAAATGTGCATGGCTGAAAGAAATCCCTGCAGCTGAAATCCCTGCCTGAAAGAAATCCCTGCAGCTGCCTCAAGACTGCGGCCCAAGAACATCAAGTAACTACAATCTCCAGTTTTGCTCAAGTGTGGCTGAGAAGAAAAACCAACTACTTGCTCTGCTGAACCCATTTTACTCTAATATCTGCAGCTATTCCTCTCAAAATTGTCTCCAACTCCTCTTTGTAGACAAAATGTCACCAGATGAAAGAAAAGCTCATTTAGAAGCCCTGAACAATCTTAAAATGCAGCACTCTGCCAAAGTGATGGAGCAGCAGAGGCTGCTGCAGAGAGGTGACATGGTTAATACAATTACTGCTGATAAGGACATTCCCTATCACACTGTCTTAGCAGACAGAGCCATAAAAGCTCCAAGTCCCTGCAGGAACAGCCTAACCACTATGCTATGACAAGAAATAATTTACCCAGAAGCTCAATCAGCCTAAGATCAGCTCAGTTTTCCTGCAACAAATATAATTTAACCCAAAACCCTCCAAGGGGAAGCAAAGTCTAGCATTAGTCACTGCTATGCCCCATATTTATGGCTGAGCTGATAGCGTGGGGTCAAAATCTCATTGCTAACAAACTTAATTCCTGGGAAAATAATTACACAGAGCACATCTTTGATTTTGTGGGAACTATTTCTGTTCAGGTCGGGCTCTCTCGAGCCACCAGGCAGCAGCAGTCCTCTCCTGGCAGGAAGGAAGAGCCATGCACATGAAGGATTACTGTTAAACCACCGACAAATACATTTTTAAATACACTTTGACAGCAAGGGCACGTTTCGGCAGAAGAAGGAAGCAAAACCCAGCGTCCACTCCACACCAAGAGGAAGGGAAATCCACCTCCACCTCACTCGGTTCACTCCTGTCCTGAGAAGGGCTCTGGGCTAAGAGCCACGGAGCGATTTTCACCTTTTTTTCTTTTTTTTTTTTAATTGTTTTCCCGGGCAGAGACACCCAGCTGGGTGTTCAGCACCCAGCCCAACACCCCCTTCCTGCTCACTGAAACCCGGGCGGCCTGCAGACACCCCAACCCCTTTCCCACATCCCCAGGAGAGCCCAAATTCGGGGGGGACCCGCTTGTTCCTCAGCACCCTCACACAGCCCAAGGCCGCCGGGGAGGCCCCGTTCTCCCCTCAGAGAATCCCGGGAACCGGGGAGGCCCCGTTCTTCCTTCAGAGAATCCCAGGAACCGAGGAGACCCCGTTCTCCCCCCAGGGAATCCCAGGAACCGGGGAGGCCCCGCTTTCCCTCAGAGAATCCCAGGAGCTGAGGAGACCCCGCTCTCCCCTCAGAGAATCCCAGGAGCTGAGGAGACCCCGCTCTCCCCTCAGGGAGTCCCGGGAACCGGGGAGGCCCCGTTCTCCCCTCAGAGAATCCCAGGAGCCGGGGAGGCCCCGTTCTCCCCTCAGAGAATCCCAGGAACCGGGGAGGCCCCGTTCTCCCCTCAGAGAATCCCAGGAGCCGGGGAGGCCCCGTTCTCCCCTCAGAGAATCCCAGGAACCGGGGAGGCCCCGTTCTCCCCTCAGAGAATCCCAGGCCGCCGGAAGGCCCCGCTCCGCCCTCACAGCGAGGAGCCTGGGCTCGACCCGGTGAGCTCGGGAGTGGGTCCGGCGGTGTTTCGGGCAGCGGGCGGTACCTGTGCGGTGGTGGCGAGGCCCCGTCGGAGGGCAGAGGCGGGAGGAGCGAGGCGGGACAGCATGGCGCCGCGGTGACTCCAACGACCTCCACAGTGCGGCGGCTGCGCTACCGCCTCCCCTCCTCACCCACCCCTTCTTCTCGCGAGATTTCACCCTTCCCGCCCGACCCCACCGCGGCCAATCTCGCGAGATCTGTCTCTTGCCCCGCCCTTAGCGACCGCCGCCTGCCCTAGCAACCCGGCCCCGCTGTTGCCACGGCAACGGGGGGTGTCGGTGGAGGGGCTGTAAAGATCATCGGCGACAATCGCCCGGTTGAGGGTTAGGGCGGGATGGCGGGGGTGGTGTTCTGCGATCCTCATTGCCTCTACAACATCCTCCAGCAGCAGCGGCGGGGCCCGCGGCTGGCTGAGCCCGGATACCTGTGTCTGCTGGGTGAGCCCCCGGGTGTGGGGACACAACTTGGTGTAACTGTCGGCTGGAGAGGGTTTTTTTTGGTTTGGAGTGCCCAGATGGCCAAGAAGGCCGCCAGCATCCTGGTTTTTATCAGCAATGGTGTGGCCAGCTGGAGCAAGGCTGGGGTTGTCACCCTGAGCTGGGCACTGGTGAGGCCACGTCTTGAGTCCTGGGGTCACCTTTGGGCCTCTCGGGACAAGAAGGATATTGTTGGAGGGTGTTCAGGGAAGGGTAAAGGAGCTGGGGAAGGGTTGTGGAGCAGAAGTTCTGTGAGCAGCAGCTGAGGGAGCTGGGGGTGTCCCCTGAGGCTGGGGGTGTCCCCTGAGGCTGCCTGGAAGGAGGTTGGAGCCAGGGGGGGGTCTCTTCATCCCAGTAACAAGTGATAAAGCAAGAGGAAAATGGCCTCAAGTTGTGCCAGGGGAGGTTGAGGTTGGAGATTGGGAACAATTTGTTCAGGGAAAAGGTTGTCAGGCCCTGGCCCAGGCTGCCCGGGGCAGTGGTGCAGTCCCCATCCCTGGTGGGGTTTCAAAGCCCTGGAGATGTGGTTCTCAGGGACATGGGGCAGTGGTGGCTTTGGCAGTGCTGGGTTAGTGGTTGGACTCTGAAAGGTCTTATCCAACCAAAATGATATGATATGATTTATATGATACGACACAACTCTTCTCTTCTCTTCTCTTCTCTTCTCTTCTCTTCTCTCTCTTCTCTTCTCTTCTCTTCTCTTCTCTTCTCTTCTCTTCTCTTCTCTTCTCTTCTCTTCTCTTCTCTTCTCTTCTCTTCTCTTCTCTTCTCTTCTCTTCTCTCTCTTTTCTCTTCTCTTTTCTCTCTTCTCTCTTCTCTTTTTTCTTCTCTTCTCTTCTCTTCTCTTCTCTTCTCTTCTCTTCTCTTCTCTTCTCTTCTCTTCTCTTCTCTTCTCTTCTCTTCTCTTCTCTTCTTCTCTTCTCTTCTCTTCTCTTCTCTTCTCTTCTCTTCTCTTCTCTTCTCTTCTCTTCTCTTCTCTTCTCTTCTCTTCTCTTCTCTTCTCTTCTCTTCTCTTCTCTTCTCTTCTCTTCTCTCCTCTCCTCTCCTCTTCTCTCCTCTCCTCTCCTCCTCTCACTCTTCTCTCCTCTCCTCCTCTCCCCCTCTCCTCTCCTCTCCTCTCCTCTCCTCTCCTCTCCTCTCTCACATCCCATTTCAGGTGCCATGACCCAGCACTGCTCCATCACATCCACCTCTTCCTGCACCAGTGTTCATTATACCCACGTTGGAAAGTCTCTCTTTTCCTAAGAAAACAGATGTCCTTCTCTGGTCCATTCCCACTGGATTTATGAACAGGATTCTGCCTTAAAAGCATCATCCAAGCCAACTGCTCTGTCTTTTTTGTTTGTTTGTTTGTTTGTTTGTTTTCAGATGCTCGTACCCGGTGGGAGTATGATGAGAGCCATATTGTTACAGCACGCAGGATTGAACAGGTGAGGGGGGAATCCCGTTTGTCTAAATCATCCCTGGATTTAGAAATTAGCAGGAAGACAAAAATTGGCTTAAAACCCAAGGGAATTGTCCCAACCTCTTCCCTGCCTCTTCCAGCCACCTCCCATTGCTGCCATCGGGGGGTGTATTCTGTCACAAAGAAAGCAAAGGTGGCTTTGGGAGGCCGGAGCATTGGTTGGGAGAGAGCTGTGTATCAGGAAAAACATTGCACAAGAAGGAATATACTGTAGCCTTGTCTCGGGAAGGACAGAGCTGGCGTCTGTAGCCCTGTGGCTGATGAAGCAATCGGGTGTAGTTTGCGTCATTTCTGGGTTCTAACCGGGTCTTTTCAGAGTCAAATACAGGCAGAGCCCCAAACTTCTCCTGTAGCAAGCTGCCAGATGTCAGTAGTGCTGGTGACAGAGTGTGGAGCTGTGCTCCTGATGGAATTCCTCTCTGATTTTGGTAGAGTCCTGCGGGGGAGTACCTGGTACCAGATTCTGAGGAGCTGGGCTGTGTCAGGTACTGTGTGGTGTATGACTGCCAGACCAGCTCTGTGGATTCCTCTGACTATGAGGAAGAGGAGAAAGAGAAAGGTACCTGTGACCCATGCCACTCAAGACCTCACTGGAGGATAAATATCCTTCCCATTCCTCATTTAATTCTATGAGCTGATGGGAAGAAAATATGAGCTTATGCAAAGTTACCCAATGGTACTGAAGAAACTAACACCTGTGCTTGGCCTCTGGTTTTTCATTATGTTGCATATGTTCTTAGGCTTCAAAAACCTAGATTTGGTTTCAAAGTTTACTGGCAGGTCTGGTTTCCTACCTGCTGATTGATGCACTGATCATTCTGGTCTGAAGTTCCTTGTTGAGTGTGAGGAATGGGTTTTTTCTTTTTTTTTTTTTTTTTATTTCCTAAATTTCACCGAGATTTGGCTCGTTCAACAATTGCCTTTTAGGGAGCAGTGACTGAAAACACTTGACTAATATTCCATATGTTCTCAGAGTGAGTACTTCCTTCTTTGAGGGTTTTAAAAGGCTTCCACATTGCCATATTTCAAAAGTCTAAACTTTAGTGAGGGTGTTGATTTGATGGTCCACTGAGAAATGTGAAGAGCTGGAAACTTTTCCATGTAATTGTTCAGTCCTCCTTGAACCACAGAGATGTTTGGCTTTCACACATCTTTTGGCATTGTGCAGAACCACATCTCTGTGTTTGTTTGCTCCTGCTGGCTTTATAAAGGCTACTATAGCTTCAGCAAAAATTTACCTCATACCTGGGAGTGTAAGGGGAGTGAATAAAACATGTTCACAATTGCTCAGCAAGGGGAGGTGTGAGGAATCAGGGGCAAGTTTCTGGTGTGCTGATCTGTTTTTAAAGCAGACACAGCTAGAGGAAAGCAGGATGGATCCCTGAGGAGGAGGGAGAGCAGCCATCTCATGTAATTTGCTTCACTTGGGAAGAATTTATTCAAGCTACCTGCCCCTTTGCCCAAAGCAGCCTAAAGAAATGGGCCTCTACAAACTATTCCATTTACGTTAATACTTCCCTATTAAAGGAACTTATTACAAGTGTTTCCCAGATAATGAAGAGGGGGGGGGGGGGAAACTTTATCTAAACCTACAAAAACAACCAGGAGAGGAATAAAAGATCAGGACAAGAGTTGAAAAGCAGCTTGTCCTCTTACTGACCTGCAGTTGCAGAACAAGGTCTGGCTTTCAGCAAGGCTTTCTGCAGCTTTAAGCTGAAATGAAAATGTCTTTGCTGTTGGTGTCAGGGGGTCAGCTGTACCCCCAGTGAGGGAAGGACTCTCAGCCTGCCCTGGCAAATGGCTTTTTGATCCCTTTAGATGCTGAGGAAGCAACTGCTGTCCAACATGCCCAAAACTTGGAGCAGTTCACCCGTTACCCCGTGCTTGTCCTGAGTGGAGGATACAGCCTTTTTTCAGCCTGTTATCATTTTCTGAGGACTCAGAAGATATTGTGGATGCCTCAGGTGAGATGATACCAGTTTGCAAGTAGGAGACATGAATATATTCAGCTGACTGTGGCTGATGAATTCAGGTTAAATGGGGTTGTATTCCTTACATCAGAGTAATTTCAAACAAAAGAATTAAGTGTAATTTGACTTCCTGTGCTTGTCTTGAGCCTCACCACTCACTCATTCTTTTACAGCCACACTTTGCCTTATTTTATCCTCTTTCTATTATGTGAAAGAAAGCTCATGAAAACAAATGGGGAAGGTTTTTCTGATAACCCTGAAACTGGCCTACTGGAGAATACAGATAACTGAGCAAACAGTAGCAAATGATGAAAAGAAGCAAGTTCCTCTTTGGCACGTGGCTGTCTGGGATGTTACACAGCACATGTTTTCAGACAGAAGCACAATCCCTATCTAGCACTGTGCTCCATGTCTATAAAGTTTTCCATCAGGAAGGATCACAAATCAAACATTGCTGCATTTTAAAGGCCATTCCCTGGAACAGTGGTGTCCTATTTGTTTGGTTGCACCCACAAACAGAGATCTATGAGAAAACATTACCCCTTTTCACACCTGGGACAGGACCTGAGGCAGGGCAGATTGAGAGGGCACTGCACAACATCTCATTGCAACTTTTCTTTTGTTTCCTTGTTCCCACTCACTCCTGGTTCACATGTTCCTGTGACAGACACACTGCTAAGCTGCTACAGCACAGGAGAGGAAATCAAAATCCTTGATGCTTCTCTGTGAAGGGCAGCACATTGTACCTTCCCCACCAGATGCAGCTGGACACAGGGCACCTCTTCCTTTAAGCTGTTTTCTGTGATGCTTTATATTGTTAGGCTGCTGAATTGTTCTGCTGCATCAGCCAAGCAGCAGTGAGGGATGCAGAGGCACAGTCAGCTCCTTGTGTATTTTTACTCTGGGCCTTCACACTCCAGGCACCAGAAGCAGCTGCAGACTCACATTGTGCCCCTTGGGGCACCTGCATCTCTGCAGGTGACAGAAGGTGTCGTGTAGCTTTTGACTCTCTAAACTCAGCCTATGATTTCTCTCCATCAGGAACTAGACAACTTCCAGCTATACCCTGTAGAAATCATACCTATGAAGTTATATATGGGCAATTTCCAGCAGGCCTGTAACCAACAAATTCAGAAAGATTTGAAGATCAAAGCACAAGTCAACATCTCAGAGCAGCCCACCACCCTGTAAGTTAACTAGCTGGAAGTGCTGTCCCATGTCTGTGCCTGTGGGACAGCAAGGTGGCACAGCACCAGAGTTTGTTCCCAGAGCCAGTGCCTCTGAGCTGCTGAGGGAACCTCTGGTGTTCCCTGCAGACTCAAGTGCTATTTCATGCTCATTTTTCTGACTCCAGAGTCAGCACAGCAGCAATGCAGTCCTGCAACACTTGGCTGGGAGGTGGGTGGGTTGGGTGAGAAGAGGATTTGGAGCATTTTGAGTCTCTCACCATCCTTTTGGAAGAACCTCTATCTCTGAATAGCTTTTAGAAGAGCATCTTACAAGCACATCAGGGTAGGAGCTAAATCACTGATGCTACATGCTGTTGGTCTTCCTTCCTAACCTACATCTGTCCATGACCACTCAGCTCAGCCTGGAGGCCATGCTGGAAATGTCATTTCACAGTGACAGAGCCACTGGCATTTCTCAAGATAGCGACTGAAAGAAAATAAGTCACAAATCCAGTTACCTACCCCAATGCCTATGTTCCAGCTGACATTTCTCATGCCTCTGGCTCCAGACTTAAATATTCAAAGGTCTCTACACCATAGGTAACCTTCCCATGCCCTCTCCATGATATGAGTTCATATTTCAGAAATTCCTCCACTATGTTTTGCTCCATTTTGTCTCTGAGTTGAGTTCTCAGAGCTTGTGGAAGGAGGAGGATGCTGTCACAGGCAACCTCAGGAAGTCAGCTGGGAGGCTGTGTTCACAAACCTGCCAGTGTGCACACTCTGAAGGCCTCTGGCTTTCAGTTCATCTCTTGGCATCTCATTCTCAGCTACAGGAAGCTGGAGGTTAAGACATTGCTGCTGATACCATGTGGGATGGAAAATCAGTGATTAAACTGGTTCTGTATTACAAGCATCTCAGTGTCTCTACCCATAACAATTGCCCTATCATAATGTTAATGATTATGATGATGAAAAACCCACACATGTAACAGCAAACTTAATTATCAGTTTACCTCCATCAAACACATTTTTTTGAAGCTGCTGCTCTGGCCATGTCATGCTGTGTGCTCTTTTACCAGGTTTACAGAAGAAGGCAAATATCTCCATGTACCTGTTCCAGACTCACTAGACACAGATCTTTTTTCTTCCTTTCCCACCATTTGTCATTTCATAGGTGAGTTGTTCCTGATCTGTAATTCCTGAGATCTTGCTCACTCTGGGATATTAGTTGGGAGTGACTATAATTCACACCAACAGGAGGCTGAAACAGGAGGGTCATAATCTTTGGAGATCAGCATACTCCCAAACAAGCCCACGCCCTATTGGATACCAGAGCTGCCTCAGTAACCATCCTGATGGACAGAGGAGATTTGACAGAGCATCAGACTCTGATGTTCCTACTCACTCTCTGAAAGTATCCCTCACTCTCTGATAACAGTCAGCTTTCCACTAGATCTATCTTTGCTGTAGGGTATCTACCAGGGCTTCAGAGGACCCCTCCTATTAATTTATTCCAAAATACATCCCTTTGACTCTTACCAGCCCAAATCTGCATCCACCAGAGCTTTGTTTGAACAAGAGTGTGACATGCATTGGAGAATTTACTACAAGCCTCTGCTAATCTTTGTGGTTTGCAGTGCAGACCCCCCTGGAGAGCTGAGGGAGACTTTCAGGTTGGACCAAAAAAAAACTGCCTTCAGCTGATTACATCAGAAAGGGCAAGAGAAAACATACTCTGCAGCTCCATCCTGTGATGGCATCCAACCATGTCTTTATCTTTTATCACCCTGATGAAATGACACCTTCTACATACCAAGGCCATGCTGAGCTGGGTATTGTACAGACCCAGAGGCACAAGACCCCATCTCCATGTAGCTTATAATCCAAGTACAAAATAAGAAATCACAACTGAACACAAAGAAACAAGAAAAAAAATATTTGAGGAAATACTATAAACCCAAATATCAAAATCCACTTACTTGCCTTTCATTTGCCCCAGGTTTTCTCCACTTGTATTTCAGAAGAAAGTATCTTTCTTACATCAGGCTGTGGAAGTTTCCAAAACAAATTATAATGCTCTATTAGCTGTAGCTCTTGTGGAAAAGTATACTGTTTACTTGATGGTCTAACTGTTTGCTTGACAACCTAGAATAGGTTACTAAACTGAAATGGTTATGGGTGAGCACTAGGCTGAAGCTCAGAGAAGCATTGATACCCTCATGCCAGTTGGAGTGAGGCCATTCTTATTCAGGTCTTAGAACAAAATAAGTAACTCATAATAGAAATAACTCAGAAAACTCTGGTTTAGAGAAGAAAACACCAAGTCCCACAGCACCTCTACAGCAGCAAAAGAGTCTTTGCCCCATGAAAACTAAAGTTCAGTCCAAAAACTTGTCATATTGTCAGGTTGGGAGAGGGAAGGAAAGAATTCAAAGGTTATTCATTATATATGCAACCTTTCAGGCCTAGTTAGCAACAAGTGACAGTGTCCTCTTCAAGACAGATGGGCTTGGCTTCTGTAGAAAATGAGTTTGCTGATCTAAGCAATTGTCACAAAAAAGGATCCACCATAAAAACATCATCAAATCAGCACCCCAGCTGGCATGTACGTCCTGCTGGGGATCCCAGGTCAGGGATTTGAAGTCTAAGTCCCCTCGAGTTTAAGAGCCAATTCCTCCCACTTCAAGCAAATCAAGCTTGTGTTCATCAGGAATTTCAATGCCTGTAAACCTTCTGGGAGGTGTCTGAGTAGCTGGTGTGATGCTATCCACTGCTGACTGGTCACAGTAAGCCACTTCAGTCCTCTGGTGTGCAGGTGACACTGTCATGAAGCACTGACTGGTCACTGTCATTTAGTTCTGGCCTTCAGAGCCACGTTTTAACTCAGTGGATTTTGAAGTAAACAGAAACAGGAGCTGGCAGTGCCCATCTGCTGCTGCCAGGGTTCATGAGGGTTCCTGTCACTGCCCTGCTGACAGCTGTCACTGGATTCCACTTTGGCTGTACAATTGGAAGCTTCATTTCCCAGAACACTAATTAGTGATTGGCATTTCTTTCCTCAGACACTCAGCTGGATCATGGAGTGGTGCTGGTGTTCTCCAGCCTGGGGATAAGCCGGAGCAGCACTGTAACCATGGCCTATCTCATGCATTCCAAGCACTTTTCCCTGAAGGTAAATCCCTGTCATGTTTCCCACAGCTCCTGGCTGGCTCTGCAGTTAATTTCTGTTCCTGAAGTCTCCTTACTGTGGTAATGAGAAAGATATTATCTGTGCTTTGATGCAGGCTATCCACCTGCTAATGTACCAGATTACATTGTATGAGATTGTATCTTCTTTATATCATTAAAAAGGTGCCTTTTGGGTGATTTTAAATCCTTCCTCCTGGCACCTGTAGTGTTCTTTTATTTCCCTCCTTAACTGCAGGGCTGTAGAAATAAAGCAGTGGCTACAAATCTTAGCATTTCATGCACTCTTGGATCCAAGAATGGGAGTATCTGGGAGCCACTGGAGTTAATCCCGTCCCTTAATACTCTGGGGTTACAGGGCTCTGATTTACCACTGAGCTCAGCATCACTGCCTTCTCCCAAAATTCTCTTTTATTTCTCCAGAAGCCATCCCTTCCCACTGCTAGTAATGTAGAGAAATCTGGAACAGGATAGTCCTAGCCCAGGAGGGATGTACAGATTAGATGGCCAGTACATACTGTTCCATAGCTCTGATTAATGTAAGAAAGCTAATTAAGGATGGCTGAGAATGCCCTGGTGTGCAATAGCCTGGCAGCCTCTCCCCAGGTGCCAGGTGTTGTCCCCTTGCACACAACTGGTTCCCATGGGAGCTGTGAAAGGCATCTCCTGAAAAATCCTGCCCTTGTTGGGAAACTCATTCCTCCTCTTGGAGCTTGAACATATTGATCCAAGCTTCACTGAAGCTGGGGCCTGTATCTAATCGTTTAATTGATTTTGTGCAAACATTTGCAACATAAGAGGAAATCTCCTCCCATCCTTGTGTGCCAAAGGGTAATTTGGGGTGGAGTGTGCCAGCAGGGCTGCAGACACGACCTGGGCTCTGCTGTTTGGGAACTTGTTCCTGCACCCCAACAACTTTTCCCTTCCACACCAGACTCCTGGGGGTGCAAAAGTCAAAGGCTGATGCTTGCAGTTTCTCTCAGGTGGTATCAACAGGTTGACCTCAGTGTTTTAAGAAGTACAAGGAAAGGATAGGAAAGGAATAGGGAAAGGAATAGGGAAGGGAATAGGGAAGGGAATAGGGAAGGGAATAGGGAAGGGAATAGGGAAGGGAATAGGGAAGGGAATAGGGAAGGGATGGGGAAGGGATGGGGAAGGGATGGGGAAGGGATGGGGAAGGAAAGGGGAAGGAAAGGGGAAGGGAAGGGGAAGGGAAGGGGAAGGGAAGGGGAAGGGAAGGGGAAAGGAAAGGGGAAAGGAAAGGGGAAAGGAAAGGGGAAAGGAAAGGGGAAAGGAAAGGGGAAAGGAAAGGGGAAAGGAAAGGGGAAAGGAAAGGGAAAGGGAAAGGGAAAGGGAAAGGGAAAGGGAAAGGGAAAGGGAAAGGGAAAGGGAAGGGGAAAGGGAAGGGGAAAGGGAAGGGGAAGGGGAAGGGAAAGGGAAAGGGAAAGGGAAAGGGAAAGGGAAAGGGAAAGGGAAAGGAAAGGGGAAAGGGAAAGGGAAAGGAAAGGGGAAAGGAAAGGGGAAAGGAAAAGGGAAAGGAAAAGGGAAAGGGAAAGGAAAATAGAAGCAAAGCAAAGCAAAGAAAAAAGTAGATGTTGCTAGGGCAGTGGTGTGCTGGAAGTAGCCACTGCTGGCTTGGCAAAGCTCCCCCAGGGGATTAGCTTGGCAGATGAGTTTGTGTCTTGCAGAGGACAGCAGTGCAACAGACTCCCATGTGATCCTCCACCCAGTCTAGGCACTGATGCTTGAAAGCTTTGAAAGATGCCAATATTGCAAAAGAAAGGCAGATTTGGGATGTGAGACCCCTTGTCCTCTCCGTGTGTCACCAGATCTGTGGAGTTCAGGGGAACCAGAGACATCCCCAGCGTGGGCCTGGAGGAGTAAATATTAGAACATTGGCCTCAGAACCTGCAGAATCAGTGAGATTAGAAAAACAAACCAATGGAGCCCTATCTTCTAACCTTTGGTTTTGTTACACTGATGCAATCCTCCCAGTGTGGGGGGCAGTCTGTTTTGAAAGTGGGAAGATGGGGAAACTGGGGAAACTGGGGAAAGCCAAGGATGCAGCTGGAGTGAAGCAGAGTAATGCTGGGGAGTCTGCCCTGTATGTAGCAGAGTTCCTAGGGGATAACCTGGAACTAGCAAATAATTAAGATGGGTGTAATTAACACAGTGGAATAATTGGAGTGTCATAGCTGCTCTGCCACATCAGGTCACACCAGTCCAGAGACATGATAACCTTTGTTGCTTACCTGTGAATAGCTGATACTTCACCACTTTGCTTTTCATCCATGGAAGAAAGAAGCATTTTAGGGGGAAAATCCAGGACTGTTCCATCAGTGTAAAAGGTGGCCAGACACCCTCCAGGCAGTGAAAGCAGCCAGGGCTGTCCTGATTCCCAGGAGAGCAGAGTATGAAGGTGACAGGCTCCTCTGGGATGGACATGTGGATCCAGACTGTCCTTGCTTCAGTAGCCAAAGACTTTTGGGATAAAGAGGAGGAGGGAGGGGATGAGGGGGATGAAGTTCTTGTTGGCCAACACAGGGCGTAAATACAAAGCTGTGTCATCTACAAGTGTAGCTGCTTCACATACAGATCTGAGATTCCCTTTCTGTTCATATTCCCAACACTTCTTTGCTTTCCCTCTGTTTGCAGAAAGCTTGGAACTACGTTCTGAAATGCAAAACGAACATGAGGCCACATCGGGGCTTTGTGAAACAGCTCTCAGACTGGGAGACCAAAATCTATGGGAACACCATCACAGACATCTCAGAACCACATTACTGACAGGTAGCAGAGACCTCCCAGCAGGGAAAGGCACCTCCAGCTCCATACCAGCACGATGGTGGAAAGTCACTGGACTCTGTTTGAAAGAAGTTTTAATGTAATGAAAAGGCTTTAATCTGTAGCTCCAGATTATTTGGGATGAAGTTTTGGACCCACCTGGGGAACTCACCTGTGCTGTAGAAGGTGGTGGTCCTGCAGGATGTGGTCCTAAGCAGATTATAACAACACTGTCAAGCACACTCCTTGTCTCAGGGATGGGGAAGTCTGGGTTATCTCTGAAAGTCAATCCATAGCCCAGGATGGTGAATTTAGAGTCTAGCTACACCCATGGTTAGCCTGGAGAGGTGATGAGTTTCTCTATTTCACAAATTCCTCTGCTCTGCACGTGCCTCTCAGAAAGGCCCAGACAAGGACACAGCCTCTCACAAACTCTCTGGTTGGGGTGTCCACCCAGATCCCCTTCTTGTACAGCACACTGACCTCCTGACACTGCTGGTAATTTTGACCCACCAGCCCTGGTGTGAGGAACCTGATCTCAGTGCTGTCCTCTCTCTTACCTCACTCTAAATTCTTCACAGACACCATAAAATAAAATGTTACAGAAAACTCTCTTGGAACTTCCTTGCACTTTGTGCTGAGGATTTACCAGCCATTTTCAGTTTTTATCTCTGTAAGTCAAATCCATGTGGTCAGGGATGGAGCTAGGCAGCCTTGACTCTTATGTTGGTGAGTTAAATCATTGAATTATCAAATCACTTTGGTTAGAAAAGACCTTTAAGATCATTGAGTCCAACTGTTAACTCAGCACTTTAAGCAAGCATTGTTCCCAATACCCAACCTAAACTTCCAAGGCAAAACCTGAGGCCATTTACACTTGTTACTTGGGAGAAGAGACTGTCCCCCACCCTTGCTCCCAGGGGAGCTGTAGAGAGCATGAATATGTCCTGGACAACCCCGGGCTGCTCCAAGCCCCATCCAGCCTGCCCTTCCACACTTCCAGCCATGGAGCAGCCACAGCATCTCTGGGCAACCCGGGCCAGGGTCTCACCCCCCTCCCAGTGAAGAATTTCCTCCTAAAG
>JAJQWJ010000023.1:4206546-4519046 GCA_023637945.1 Phaethornis superciliosus | reverse complement strand
CAGCTTCAAAGCTTCTGCTCGGAAGACAAGCCACGTCAGAGATGGAAGCTTCCACACCACTTTCATGCTTATCCCTCCTAGGATCTTGCTAATGCCCACTCGGCTGGCAAGCGAGCTGCCAGGAACTCTTAGAATGAGGATATTCTGCTAAATCAGATGTGAATAGTGAAGGAAAACAATCTGAAAATAGCTCACTCCTTCCTCGAGGAGCAGAACCCTCATCCGCAAGTGCCCAGGATCCATCAGAGGAACAGAAACCTCATGCTGGAGTCAGGAAGCCACTGACTCACAGGTAGCCAGGCAGGCAGGAAGGAAAGCAGCGTTGTGAAGCTCAACAGTCTGCATGGGGGGGGATCCCAGGGGCAAACCTGAGCCCCTGGCCTTCAGGTCACTCATTTCTGCACCAGACAGAATTGAACTCCCCTTGAGATCCCCACAGCTCACAGCAATGACAGAACCACAGAATCATTAAGATAGGAAAAGACCTCTAAGATCAAGTCCAACCCATCACCACCACTACACCCCCTAAACCATGTCCTGAAGTGCCACATGCAGACGTTTTTTGAACAGCCCCAGGGATGGCAACTTCCCAGGGTAGCCTGTTCCAGTGCCTGAACACGTGTTTAGCAAAGAAATTTTTCCCAATATCCAGTCTAACCCTCCCCTCACAGGGATCCCTGCAGCTTGCTGTAACCCCCAGCACCTCCCCACACCCAAACCCCTCCACAGACACCACACAGGATTTGACTCAAGACTCTTTCAGGAGAAGAAAACAGGAGGGGGGAAAAAAATCACTTTTAATAACAGTCTGGGTTGAGATTCATAGCAGGCTACTGACGAGAGGAGACGCCAATGTTTTTATTTAGTAAAAAGGTCTGTATTCAGGTAGCAGAACACCTTA
The DNA here is from genome assembly GCA_023637945.1 of Phaethornis superciliosus. Classification (NCBI taxonomy): domain Eukaryota; kingdom Metazoa; phylum Chordata; class Aves; order Apodiformes; family Trochilidae; genus Phaethornis; species Phaethornis superciliosus. Next base: position 4,518,145 of record JAJQWJ010000023.1, on the reverse strand, counting down.
CAGTGACTAAAGGTTAAAGTCATAGCACAGCCCTCGATCGGTTTGGGGAAAAAGGATGGGGAAGACGGCGGGGAGACTGTAAGGGAAGCAGCTTCAGACTCGAACCTCGGCTTCCAGTAGAATAATGGATTCAGAAAAATATTGCATGAAAAGCCTCGGGGGTTTTAGTTCTTTCATAGATGTATATTTACCAGTTTTCACAAAGACTGCAGGAATACGATTATAAACAATAAATTAGGACTTCATGTTGCTATCATTTGGCATAACACAATCAGGCAATTTTTCCTTTTTAAATATAAGGCAACACAAGCCAACACATAATTTAATCCGTCTTTAGTAAAATTGCTTAACTTTGCTAAAGAGTTACGACTAAAGAACGGTTTATAGTACACTTAAAAGAATTTAAATAATGACATAAGTGTACTAACTTACGCGAGGAGTCAGAAAACGTACTCTGCTAAGCTTTGAAACCTAAATATTTGTTACAGCCCAGGACTACACGTCTAAATTAAAAAAATACAAATAAATGTTTTCTAATTTTTTCCATTTACGAAAAACTTTTAAGAATCTCTAAGCCAACTATGACATCACTTCAAAACGTGTTATTTTTTTTATTTTTTAAAATTTTGTATGATGTCTTAAGATTTTTTTTAAACCATGCTCGTTAAGGAAAGTTCAAGGAGCAAATACTTAAGGCTTTGTTTGTCAAAAGGGCTGTGAGGGAGGCCAGTGGATGGCAGAGGCCAGTGGGTTCACCCATACACAATGCTACTCAAACCCACACTACCAGGCGACATTCATACAGAAATATTACACTTAAAAGTTACAGTGTAGAGCAATATTTTTAGCCAGTGTACATATAAAGAATCAATGCATTTCTTTTTTTTTATTATTTAAATTTTTTCTTTTTTTTTTTTAATTTTTTTTTTTTTAATTTCCAAACTTGATTGTGATCATTATTGTTCAAGTATTAGTCTCATTAACAGAGATGAGAAATTTTCTACTTTCAAGAAATTTGTCTGTTAAAAAGGAAAAGGTCTGTTTTGGTACACCGAGGAGAACAAGATGCTGAGGTTACACCCAACAGTTAGTGTCCTATGGTCACTGACCCGACTGGCTGCTGGAAGTGACGTGGGAAAGGAACAGAAGGAGTTAGGCACCGTGACCCTGGGAAAAAAAAGAGATGTTATAAATAGCTTTCGCTCATTCCCAGAGAGGAGAATTGTTCCATTAAATTCGCTGTGGTGTTTTGATGGGAGAGGAATTTGGGACTGTTGGTCCCACAGTGGCTTGTTGAGTGGAGCTTCACTTCAGATCCACTCCCTCCTGTCCACCGCTGCCGGGAGGGGACGATGCCCTGCGCCCCGCACACCCGCTCATTGCACCGGAGACGAGCTCGAGTTACGTCTCCTCGCCCTGAAATTAATTTCTAGCTACCCGAGAAGTGGCTGAACCCTTTTTGGAGTTTTGTCAGTGGGTCTGGATTCCCTTCAGGTCAGGATAGCCAGACTCCTAGCAGCGAGGGGGTTCAGACCAAATTGGCTCTTAGGCTGGCGAAAGGGGAGCAGGGAAGGGAAATACAAGGCAGAAAAATTAAGGGAAAAAAAAAAAAAAAAAACCAAAAAAAGGCAGCTACCGAGGGCAGCTATACTGCCTACGTCCCAAAACTGCCATCCCCCCTCCTCCATACCCTGTCCACAAAAATAAAAAAGTGTCAGAAAAATCAGCTAGAGACTTTTGGCTTCGGAAGAAAAGTCTAAAACGATAAATGCGGGCGTCCTGGCAAGAAACAGATGAAAAGCTTCTTCCTAAATTAATGCCTAAATACATACCCCTAGCTAGCTCTTTGCAAACGTGGGCTTCGTTTTCAATTAAATAGGCCTCTAGACAGTGCAAATGGTCAATGTTTAATGCATTAATGAAATGGGCTTTTGAGTTGAAAATAAGCCCTGCTTCCTGACAAATTCTGTTGCTCTTAATCTTCAGAGGAAATTGAGATGGAAATTTAAGCAGCTACGTTACCTCGCTCTTTATGGAGCTGGTGAACAGATGCAACTGCGAAACCCTGCAGCAACTCAACATCAGTCCAGCACGTAGCTACTGAGCAGAAGGCAAAAAAAGCTGCACAAAGGGGGTTCTGCGGTGAGGAAACAGCTGTGGTGTGAAGTAGTGTAATGAAATCCTTGGAAACAAAAGGCATGTCAAATATTTGATGCACAAAAGGAGATAGATAACATGTAAGCAAAGCTTTTAAATATACAGTATGTCTTCTTCCAACAGTTACTATAATGATCACACAAGTTTGCAAGTTAAAAATGCCTTGCTTATTAATTAAAATTAAGACTAAACCTATAACTTTTTGTCTGTGAAAGTGACTGCAGCCTATCTATACCCTGGGTGTTGAATATGAAGATTTCGACTATCGGTTGGTTCAGGTGCTCGGTTCATGGGAGGCCGATGGACTTTTCCCAGCACAGCCATGCTCTGATCTCTGAAGCAGGACTGCTGGAAGTCCCCACTCAGGTAATCCATGGTCTGCATCACACTATTCTGGCTGGATGGGCCAGCTCCAGCTCTGTAATGAGTTCCTCCTGCACAATCTAGTGGCGCTCCTGCCTGTTGTCCCCCGTGGAAAGGCATAGTGAGGTCCTGGGACCCAGAGCTGTCACTGTTGGGCGTGGGCAGAATGTTATTCCAGATGGGCTGGAAATAGTGCCCATTGGTATATGGCAAGGGTCCCTGCAACCCATTCACAGGTGGAGAAGGCGTCGGCTTCTCAATGGGGGGCTTCAAGCTGAACGACTGGCCCATGCACAGTTCTTGAGGGTAGTTGGAAGTTTTGCCAGGAAAACTCTGCCCTGTCATCTCTCTTGGAGGGTGCTTCCCTGCGAGTCCAGCAGGCCCAGCAGCATCCCCACACATTTGCTGCAGATGCGCAAGCTGGTGCTGGTTCCACGCGACCGATTTGATCTCGTTCTGGTAGGCGGGTGGCACCCTGTTAATATTCACCATGGGCACATTAACAGAGGCAGGAGGAATAGCAGCAGCAGCATGGTCTACAGGGTTTACTACACAGGAAGGCATGGGTGTAGGGACATTGTGAGTAGATACCCTGGTACTTGCATTGATAAGCAGGTTGCGACTTATAGGGCTGGGGTTTGCAATCTGTCCCTCACAGACTGAGGTAGTGCTAATGCCAGCTCTGGCCTGGCAGAACTGGTTAATCTGGTGCACAATGCTGCTCAGGTCCGGTGGCTGGTTCTGCTGCAGGGTGGCAGCCATAGAGAGGGGAATGGTTGAGGTAGACACGGTCACATTCGGCGGCGCGTCTGCATCCGGCATCTTTCTGCTTCCATGTAAACCCGGCTGCAGCAAAGGGTTGGGGGGGTGCTGCAGAGTCTGGTGTGCCATGGGCTGAGGATGCTGCAAGCCCTGCGGCTGCTGCATGGTCTGAGGGTGCGGCAGCGCCTGGGGCTGCGGGATCCCCTGAGGGTGGGGTAAGCTTTGTGGCTGTGGTATACCCTGAGGGTGCTGCAGAGCCTGTGGCTGCGGGATGCTCTGGGGGTGTGGCAAAGTCTGTGCATGCTGGAGAGCCTGCTGGCGGGCGAGCGCCTGGGGGTGGGTTAAAGTGCTAGGTGCAACGTAGGGGGTGGAAGGGGGATTCATCATTGCCTCTGGCAGCAGGCGGGTGCGTGTCCCGTCAAAGTCTTTGATGATTCCTTTTGCTGGAGATTTGACTATCGCCAGGAGGCCTGTTTTCGTGGTGGCCTGAGACGGGTAGGGACTGTACCTCTGGCCTGAAGTATCAAGTCCGTTCACAGTACGGCGTATGTGTTTCCTCTGGGGAACCTTGACACTGTTTGGAAAAATTTTTATAGTCAGTGGATTGTTGGCGACCTTCTTAGCATAAGCATCCAATTCTGCTGGGGTAGGATACTGTGCAGATCTCATTTTCTGTGTAGTGTCCCCTGTGGAAAAAGGAAATTTGTCAATACCCATTCTGGTCAGCGAGGGATCAACCCCTCGAGCAAGACAGTTGCACAACATGAGCAGAAAATCTCCAAGGAATCAAGAGGCAAGAACTTCATCTTCCCAGACCAGCAGATCCTGTGCCAGATACCTCATTCCCTTTATTACCTGGTGACTGACACAATCTCTAGTTCAACTTCAGGCAAGACCTGCCCAGGGGTATCTGTTTACAGTTGGCCAAAACCAGGTAACGTGCTATAAACACCTGATTGTCTCCAACTTGGAATCTTTCTACAGTTTGCGTGGTTTCTATTCTCTTAATTTAAGACTGCCTCCCCACACCTCTTCAAGCCATTCTCAGTATCTTTACCGTGTAAATCAAAATCAGAAAATCAGAAAAGTTATGAATTAAACATTAAACCCGTGTAATGCTGAGTGGGAACCATACAAGGCACTTCAGCTCAGGTCTCCATTTACATCTGCTTTATCTTCTAGATACTGACATCTGAAAGCACTTTGAGTGCCTTTTTGTCCATTAGGAAGCCCCTGTCAGCCCAAGTTCAGCAAATGAAAGGAGGCTACATGGGCTTTCTGGCTTGCAATTATTTCTTCAGCTGAATTTTCAGTGTGGCACCTTGCTAAGGACAACATCCTAGCATCACATCGTAAAATTATGTGACTACCTCACCAGATTAAAAACATTCTATTCCCCACACACAGACAAAAGACTTCTGTAGACAGAGGTGTGGTCTCCCTCAATTTACCAGATACCTACCTTGCCCACAAAATCTAAAAGTGCTTCTGGAAAGAACTTCAGAAATCTAGTGAAATGCTCGTGCCTCTCTTCCTATAATTTTATTTCCAAACAGACACTTGGGCTGTTCCCCTACTGCTGCTCTGCTGCTTAACTCCTATGGGACTGCTGCTTCACAAGATTTTATAATCTTCAAATAATGACTTGCAGCTTTGACAATCCGATTTTGCTTTTGTTTGATTTCCCCTCCCCACCCTGCAAACAGTTAACTGGAAAAAAACCCCAAACATCCATCCTTTTTGCTAAGATGTTCACATCCCCACGCCATCTGCTGCTGTGCTGAAAGAACGGGAAACGTAGCAGCCCAAGAGCACCCCAGCCTCAAATCTGGCTTTCTGACCCAAGGAAATCTAACGCTCCAGAGCTTGATATTCCCAAGAAAACAGCCCTTCCTCCTGAAAACTCACCTCTGATTCTTCTAAACAAATTGCCTCCTGAATACAGCTCAAGTCTGAGTACCAGCTGCCTTTCTCTTTGCATGCTGCAGCTTCCAAGTCTTAACAGGTGAGGAAGTGAAGAACTGATCTATGAGCACTCACTTTCAGAAAGGGCCAGAAAATGCAACATAGGATGGATACAAAAAGAAAGGATTATTATAGAAATATGAAAAATGTCTTCTGTGAGAATCAGAAGCTTCGCCAAGCAGTCTGCCTTGTATGTCTAGCACAGCATGTCCCACTGTGCTGGCCTTACTCTTACTCTCTGTGCTGCCCAAACACTGGCACACACCACCCTGTCTCTTAATCAAAGGAAATGCTCATTAGATACAAACCTAAACATCCTCTCTGTTCATATCCCTGCAGCTGCCACTGCAGGCAAGTGCTTTACATCTGCCCTTCTCAGCAAGCTGCTATGCTCCAAACAGAAAGAAGATGGATGGGTTTGCCAGTCCTGCCTTGCCTCAACAGCCAAGGCCTTCATGAGCTTCCCAACCTTCATTCTTACCATTCTTATCACTATGTTCTGCTTCTTCCCTGAGAGATGACAAACAATGGATACGGGAACCCACTCCTGTTTGTGTTACCTTTTATGTTATGGTTACCACCACTGTCACACAAAGCTTTTATTTTCAGATGAAAAATTAAGTAGTCACTTTAAGATATTTTTACCATCGAAATCACACAGCCCAGTTTACATTTCTATAGGCATATCAGCAAATTAGGTGGTAAAAAAAAATAGGTGGGAAATATAAGGACTAAATATTCTTCTACCCAATGGAAACATCAACGTTTGAACAGGCTGTGGCTGACAGTTACAACACAACTGTAATCCTGAATCTGTGAGGATTCCTTCCTCTGATGAGAGGCAATAAGCCCTTGGTCATACTGAAATGATGGAAAAACATCAAGTTTGGCATCCTACCAAATGGCAAAATCCCTCAGACAGGATCTTCTGAAACCAACCACCATTTCCAACAGCACCTGTTCTGCATGCAGCCAAGGTTATGCTCCTTTTACTACAGACTAACTCAGCTGTTCTACTTAGGTCTGACCAAGGTGATGTATTTCTGAGTGTACCAATGTGCTGATTAAAATGTGCTTTGGTAGTGTGGTTCCAGAAGCAAGATTTGATGACTGGAATAATAAAAGCAACAACAACAACAACAACAAAAGAGGAGAAAGGCATTACAGGGTCAGGATCTGAATATCCCATACAAATGTCCTACTAACCAGTAAAGAACAGTTAGGTTCTGGTTGTTCAGTGAAATGAAAACCAGCTAGAATAGACCAAAAGAAAAAAGCCCATCTTCTACATAAAAATCTCAGCTGCAGCAGTTTCTCTACAGGCTTTACAGGAAGAGCCCTGACCCCTTGAAAGGACACTGCCAGAATGATCTTGCCTGAAGTATCCTGAGTGACTGGTCAGGTTTATACTGGAGTCATTGGGAGGAAGGAGAGAGAATCAATACAGGGTCAGTGAGAAATTCCCTGTGTGGACAAGGACAGATTTCAGGGTTAGCCTTTCCTGTGATACAGGCTGGGATTCAAAGAAATATATTGAAATTGGAAGTCACATGGTGATCAGTTTCTAAAGGAAAAAAAGGTGCATATTAATCTACAAAACTCCTACTGCACAGACCACCCTCAAGTGTCTCTTGTTTGAAAGTTAATAAGTGAAAAAAAGACAGCTGAGCTAATGTGGATTTTTAAGCATTAATAAGAAGTCTGATTGAGAAAACTACACTTATAAAATTATTAATCTAAACACTAAGTCTGAATAAGGCTATCACATGGAGTTCTGGGCCTTTTATAAAAGCACTTGCACTATCATTAAAGCCTACTTCCAACCCTCCATCAAAAGTCACAAGTCACTGCTCATTAAAAATGCTCATTAACTCCACTTTCCTTTGGCCAGGGGCTAGGCTACTTGTGCATATACAGCACGGAGAGAAATGCACCAATTAATCTTACACACATCTGCAGCAGGGGTGAGCAAGGTCTGCAGGAGCAGCTTCATTTTCGATATAAATCAGAACAAACTGGAACAGCTGAGCATTACCACTGCCAGACAGTGCCTGCCAGCTACTCTATGTCCCAAATTCTTTTAAATGCAGTACCCAAAGCTCTTTGCTAAGCAGGATCCAGCAATGCTTTCAGGATAGGGGTGAGCAGTTCTCAGAAACAGCATCAGGTACCATCAGCTTAAGAAACTGCCCACATACCAGCACGCTGCCTCCTAAACACGTAATTAGCAAATACCTGATTTATGCACAGCAACCCTCACATGAACCTCAACTATTTGCTTTTAGAACTAAGCTTTCTGAGCTGTGCAATGCAAGGACACAGGCATGTTCTCACCATAGCAGCCTACCTTTTGAGTAAAGGTGTTGAGGTCAGCAAAGCTCAAACTGGAAATGGAAAAGTGAAAGGAGAGGAGTGCCCAGCTTGATGCCAACAAAGGAAGTCCCTTTGTGAGTCAAGATTTTTACTATTGCCAAAAATGTCACTCCAATTACCAATCCAGTGGAGTTGGCATAAATGCCATGCAAGTGCTAAGGGGGAGCACACGTGTAATGTGAACGGTGTCCTTCACCTCTGGCAGGACTTCAAGTCACCTGTAATTGCAAAACTCTTACCTGTTTTCAGTAGCATCACAAGAGCCTTGATATATTAAGACTACAACTCCAGGCTACAACTGGACTTTAAATTATTTGGCTTATAAAGAGTAATGAGTCCATCAGCAAACTGAGGGCACAGAGATGTCCCAATGCACATTTTGAATGCAAGAGGAAGATCACAGTGTTAATAATCAAGTACACAGTACTTGAACCTTGGTATTTCTGAAATTTCAGCTGAACAATCAATGTGCAACTCAGTGATAAAGAGGAGAGCCAGAGCAAGACTTATAAATCTCTAGCTAGTAAACTTACATTTCCAAGCACCCGTTGTTCTTAAAAATACTAGTACAACTATCAAAAAAATGTCTGAAGTTATCAAAAAGGAATTATCAGTGTACTCTGCAGACGTAGCTTCAGAGGCACCAAAAAGACATCAGAAGAAGATGGAAACTTTGAACTTTAGTAATTTGGCCTAGATGACTAATATTTGCAGTATGCCCCAGGTATGTAGAACAGAGCTGCTGACCTCAAAGGTTTGCATTAGCCTGATCCAGCTTTTATTGGTGTCTACAAGTAACTAAACAATGCAAGTGAAAAGAGTCAGGAAAAAGTTGTGTTAAGAAGCAAGTCAGCTGGCACTTTAGGTACAAAGTTTTCAGCAAAGAGGCATGAATCTCACAGGAACCTCACTTGTATTTTGCCCTGCTGTGGTTAAAATTAACCTTTGTAAAGCCAGGAAAGGGGGAGAGCTTGCTGCACACACGTGAACCTTCACAGCCATTTCTCAGAGCCATTACTGATAGGTGCCTTGAAGGCATAACAAAAGAAAGGCTCTAACATTAAATAGTTTTTCCACCATGTCCTAAAATGTTCATGTCACAGCTGTACCAGAGCCAGATTTAACAGTTAACCACATCCTGCAGACAAAACATCACTCACATTTCTGAAGTCCAGTGTTCATCTGCGTGTAAGAAAGAAGCTGAAAGGAGAGGTCACCTGGTCCTGGCAGACAGGCCAGCATGGCAGACAGGCACTAACACAACATGGGCCATTCACTCCTCTGCACACTGCAACAACAGAGAGACAATTCAAAGTTATAATACAAGGAGGAACAGAGAAAAGAAAGAGGCAAAGAGCCATCCCTGGGTGAAGGCCTGACCAAGCACAGATGTGTGACTGCAACTCCCGACCTCACTGCATCTCCTAACGACAGCAGAAATACTTCAAGAAGTGGGTCACTTGCAGGGTTAAAACTAAAACAGCCGTCTCACTCTCCTCTGCTGCTTGACACACAGAGGATAATCTGTACTTCCATCCTCAGATTTCAAAGGTGGCTGTTATGAGCAGTAAAGAAACCACTGTAATTCATTTTACTACATATTGAAATGCACTGGCTATCTACCAGGTATGGCCAAAGCAAGTCTTCTGGAGAAATCCTGTCAACTGCTCTTTTACATTTAATAAAAAGGCACGGCATGCATAAATTGAAGGTAAAGTATGCAGCACTCTGCCTTGTGGCAAGATTAAGCTGCATGCTACAGCTTGTAATTTCTGTGGTCCATTAGGCTGAAAGATGAATGGCTACAACTTCCTCCCTTTCACAGGAGGCTCACTAACCTGCCCAGCTCTGGGTCAGACAAACAGCAAGACCTGCCTTCTGCACAAAGAGGCTGCAGAGGTGCCACCACCCTCTGCTGCACAGGGTCACCATTTATGATACCACACCTCAAAATGAAAGCACAGAGCACTAAAGCTCTTTCTGTATAAACACTGCAGAGCTGCTCTCAAATCCCATCACCTGCCTACAGATACAAGGAGGGTTCCCACCAACAAAGCTACCTCAGGCTTGAAGTCTTCCAACATTACTAGGACTGTATGGTGAGAAAACAGAGTTGGAACAAGGTCTCTGGAAGCCACCTGGTCCAAGCTCCTGCTCAAATCTCCCTTCTGCAGCTACTGAGGCAAACCACAGCCAGCCACAAGCACTTGAGAAAACTCTGGGAAATGGCGTGGCTGGAGAATTGAGTTGACTTCTCCCTCTTGCTCAGATCTCCACAAGCATCAGTGCTGCTATAGGGGGAATGCTTTTGTCAAAACAACTAAGGAACATCTAGAAAGGGCTTGGGGTTTGTGATACGACCCCCAAAACATGAAGAGCTGAAGGCTTCAACAGTAAGGGTTGGTTTGATGTCAGTCATTGTTTCAAAACCCCAATTAAAACAACTGGGAAGGCACTGAAAGATCAAGACAGGTGAAGCAAAAAGCTCAAGAGCAGCAAGAGAAGCCACAGCTGCAGAGGCAGCTTCTGAAAGAGCTGCATTGTTGAGGACTGTGTAAGTGATGTGAACAAAACCTTTGGATGACACCTGATGCAGCAACATCAGTGCTGCCTCCTGGATAGCACCACCTGTTCCAGAAAGCTCCAAAACTTGATTTCTCCATGGACATATTTTAAAGACTTTAATTTGAAACCTAACCTCTAGCCATAGTCACATGTCAGACTATTCAAGGATTATCTGCACCAATGCAGAAAACTTAAAGGTTACCCATAGCACAGCAATTACTGTAACTCAGCTCCAGATTTGTATGCACCTCAGTTAAACCATCTTGGATTAAACCAACTGCCAGTATATCTTAGACAAATATTAATTTATGAAAACTTCTGCAACTTCGTATTGTCAGTGCTCTCAAAAGCTGAGCAAGCCTGCTGGGTGCCACTGTGACTAGCAATTAAAAACAACTTAGGACACTGAATGTCAGTGACAGCTCTGTGCTATGGCCGATTCACCCTACTCACTCCAAGGCACAAAGACTCAGTGCCAGGAGAAAGATACAAAACCTCTCCAAGCTGCACGTCCAACAGCACCATCACCAAGAGAACAAGTTTATATTCTGTCCTTAAAAGACAGCAATGATCTACAGTACTACAGGTTCATGACTTGTAAAAAAACCTGGATTTCCTTCTCTGTTGTAGGTGGAGTTTTTGGAGTCTTTTAGATGATGTTCAGAAATTATGGCTGAGGACTTGTCAAACCCACAGTTTACAGGAATTGCTTTAGGGACTGAAAAGTTGCTCAACCTTTATGGCTGAGATTCATTCACTACTATGAGCATGCAATGTTTAGTGAAATTTTGTGAACAGCCTGTGTGCAGCAATTTTTTTACTCCAAATGATGCCCAGCAAGACCAAAAAAACCCAGAAATCCAGCTCCTTTTCATCAAAAGACAAAACCACTGTGAGTTGTCAGAGCTTCACCTGAGTAAGCAACAGAAACACCCAGTCAGCATGAAAAAAAAATAAATTGTATTTTTTTTCCTCATTTCAGCATCTTCACAAGACTGGCAAAACCAGGACCTACTTCTCAGTGAAAAGCAGACAAACAAAATAAAGAGCCTTCACTGCAGCCAGCAAACCACCAGATCACACCATTGCCATATTCACAGAAGCATCTAAGCATCCACCTGTTACTCCAGGAGCATCTGACACTAGCCCAAGATTATTTCCCATCCCTGCACAGCCAAAGGAGCTCAGTGTCTAAAATACTACTTAACTGATGGCAAGTTTGTGTGCTGAAAAAAGGGCTCTGCAGTGCAGCACTGCACTCATTGTGCTCTGTGACTGAGTGAGGACCCTTCCTGACAACAAGAGAGGTGGAGGGTTTGCACATTAGGAGAAAGAACAAGTGATTAAGAGTGGTCACAGTATTCAACTCAGAACAGCCAGGCCTCTGCAATAAGACAGATGTGTTTCTTTGAAGGTCAAAACATGTATTTACAGAAGCTTTAGTTCCAAAATAGAGAGAGATGTTTTAGAGGGGGCTATAAAGGGAAGTTGCTCCCCCAGGTGGATAATCATTTCAGGCAACGCCAAAGGTTCATAAAAGACTGGGGTGGTAGTAATAATTTTAAAGGAAATACTGGACTTACAAAAATTAGTTTAAGTAGAAGCATAAAATAATTCTTTTAGCTTGATTTGCAATAACCAAATTGATGCCATCTAGGTCACTGCTGAGCATTAAAAAAAGAAATTCAGACTTACACAGAAGTGCTGACCATAACTGCAGCACTAAATTCCATATTATAATTAAAATCCCGCTCTAGTTTTTGTTCTCTATAAAATTAATACATCTTTTCAAAACCAAGATCTCAAGTTATGTGAAAACAAACGCATTTGAAATGCCTTTACAAATAAGCCCATTCATTTTCTTTTATAGAAACTAATTAACATTTATTCCCTCTGAGATACTCAGCACCTGACTACTACTTTCTCTCCTGACTGATCTTCAGTGTGAGCCAGCACATGGAGAATACTCCAACACAGCACCCAGCTAACATGAACCAAAATCCCCCACATGGACTGTGCTTGGGATTGAGATGAACATCCATGGCTGCCTCAAACTGTGGTCATGCACAGCCTCATGTTGGCAGCACAGGTTTCTGACACAAAGACAGCTGGGCCCATCATCCCCTCCTGAGCTTGGCTTTATTGCTTCTAATTAGTCCAGTGCGGGAGATAAACTGAAATTGGCACATCAAGACTTCACCAGCCTGCTTGGCTCCACGGTGGTGAGTTGTGTGGGCAGCAGCACCTGCAAAACTCCCTGTGTGTTACTGAGGGAACAGGGATGGATGCAGTCAATCAGGAACTGAGGTTTTTTTTTTTTCACTGTATGCAGCTCAGTAACACTAAACCAGTCAGCTGCAAACTGGAGAGCAAGCTGACCACTTGGGGCTGGCAACACAGCAATGCAGGGCAGCTGTAAAACCCTTCAAGTATTTTAATTGTGTTTTAACCTCATTTGGTATACTGTGCTCAACACAGCATAATGTGCTTTGTCTTGAAAATATACATTAAAAGATACAGCACATTCCTAGAAGAAAGCAATCTTTAGATTGGGATAAATAAATACTCCCCTCTGAAGTGATTTTAATCTAATGTGGCTGCAGGATATAATCTTAAGAGCACACATATTGCAGGATGCTCTATGAAGCAGCAGTTTTAAACACATGAGCAGAAATTTTTCCCCCTAAGATTTATTAATAATAAAATCAAAGAATGTTAAACTTAAGAGGGATTTGCAGTGCTTAGGATCTGGAAGCAACTGTCACATCCCCACAGTGGCCATCACATTCAGCCTTACCTGCAGCTCAGGGTGGTGTTTGGTCCAGGCAGTGCAGTGTCCCCTGTGCTGATTTTCAGAGGAAGTCCTGCCTCCTGCAAGGCTCACTGGGCAGGACAGAAGAGCTCCCCTCCACCCATTGCCCAGGGTCACCCTCCCTGCAGAGCTAAGAATCCATTCCAGTAAAACTTACCATGATACTGTCTTTCTGGACTAAAAGGATGTATTCTTTTCTGACTGATACTCAAAGTTTTGCATGGCCTCTGCAAGACCCAGCATTCCTCCAGCCAGGAGGGGACTTTTACAAGCTAGAGTAAAATCTAGGTGTAAAGCAACCCAGTACTACTAGGAAATTTCCAATACTCTAACACAGCTTTATCATTATATCAACAGACCATATATGCCAAGTTATTGCCAAGTTTTAAAATACACCAGTCCCTGAAGATCCCAAGAGGCTTACAGGGTAAGGGCACGAAGGAAACTCTCCCCACAAACCACTCCTGGTTTGAAATATGAAAAATCAAGCTGTTGAGAAGAAAGTGAGCTGGTGAAGTTTAAAGTTGGGTTCCTGAAAGTAAACATGCATGTTTGAAATTCCACGATTAACTGCAGGCTTGTTCACAAAGATGGAAGCTGGGAGGAAGCAGAGGCATCTACCCACACACACAGAGACAAGAAAAGCTCCAATCTATTCCAAGTTTCCAGCACCCTGGGGTCCCAGCAGCCATGTGAGGGTTTTTAAGAGCTTGTGGCTGACTGCTACGCTTGGTTTCCCCTTGTTATTCACAAGGTAGCCCCGTGAAATTCCAGAACTGCTGCTGGGATTTAGGGCGACCCCCAAGCCCACGCGGCACATTCCAAGTTCAGCATATAGAAATCCTGCAAGCAACAAAACCAAACTCAGGCTGGGAAGTTTCTTTGGTACAACTGTCTGTAAGAACTTGCCAGGAAACATAATTGAATCCAGGCCAATTTTCATGCTCCAAGGGAAAACTCAGTATCTCGTTTCCCCCCTGGCACGCTTCTCAAGACCCAAATGAGACTCATTCTTTTTGCCTCTCCTAAAGTAACCTAAAATCTAGAGGTTTCAAAAATTTGTTTGCGTCAACCACAGATGCTGAACCCCCCACCGACCTTAGTGCTCAATATCATTCCTACCAGCCAGCTGTGCCTTGCTTGACAGCATCTAAGGTGATCCTCCAGAATCCACTCCTTTCTCCAGACCCAAAGCCCCCCTTGATTCTTGGGCACTTACCTGAATGGCCCTTTCCCAGGACTGCTGAAGAGTCAGAGATAAATCTTAATGTTTCCCAGAAAAACATTACCAAATTAGCACTGTATGCATCACCAGCCAGTATCACATCCCCTTAATGTCTTATAAATGGAAAACTGCAAAATAATGCGCAGAGCGGTAGTCTCTTGAAACAGCAATAAATCACAATAGCATCGAGTGTACTTGGGGATAAATAAGTAGGAAGACTGAACAATAGAGAGTCGCCTTTTGTAACAAGCAGAGTGCTCTGTCAGCATCTGCCAGCACAGGACCTTTTGGCTTCCTGCATTCAGGTGGACCTTTTGTAGAGCCCTGCAACGGTTTCGATCAAAATCAATTTTTGCTTCTTGCAGTTTAATTAACTATGATTTTGCTTATAAGCCATTTCACCTCTTAGGCTGACCTCCATTTATAACGTTACTCAGGCAACAAAATTAAATAGTTCAGAGAAGAAGGTGGAATGAATTTTAACACACACGGGGTGCTTGGGGAAAGGGGAGGCACCTGCTGCAGCACAGCTCTGCTACTCTCCCTGAGCTGGCAAAGCAACGCTCAGCTGGGGAGAAAATGAAGCAGCTTTTTGGGGTAAAAACAGTTAAATGGAGTATTGTTCACACCACACTCCCCATGCCCAAGGGCTATCACTAAAGGCTTCTAGGTGAGCAATTCTGAGCAGGATGTAGGGCAGTGAAGAAGCCAAAGTAGCAGCAGCTCTTGGCTCCAGGCAGGCAGGTCCTGCCACACGTGGCATCAGCCCCAATAAATGCACTCTTTGGATAAAGCAGCAGCAAACTCAAGGTTATGATCTTACAGTTTAAAAAGCCTTTTTTTAGGCCATTCCCAAAAGATTATTTTAAAACACTGTGCTATGCATCTGCTGAAGAATAGAACAGTTGGCTTTAATTGCAAGATGGATTTTTTACTTCTGACCTTTCATCTAATTGAGGCCTAAAGAAGAAAAAACAAAGGAGGAAAAGCTATACGCCACTTCAGTTATTAAAATCCATCAAGCTCAGACTTTAGCCTTGGGATAACCACAGCCAAAAAATTGACTTGCAAGTAATTATCACTGCTATCTGCAATAAAAGTTAATTGGACATAATTGAACTAAAGCCCTAATCTGAATGAAGCTGTCGCTGGCAAGAAGCCTGCTCCTGCCTGCACTTTGCAAATGAAACTGCTAGCAGGAAAATGGATAAACACAAGGCTGCTCTCACGGGCTGCAAATCACAGCACAATTCTGCAAACAGCTCATGAGCTGGGCCAAGATAAAGCTATTAGGAGGGCTCATCCTCACCAAACACACCCTTCCACAGTACTCAAGACAGCAAAGGAGTAGAGTTTCAAAAACAAGTTTCAATTTTACCACCCTCTTAATTACATGGACAGAAACCTACGATTCATGTCATAAGATGCTGGTTTCATCAGCCCTCCAGTGATGCCAATACCAGTAGAAATAATGTACTTTTGGGGTGCTAAAGATACAACTCAAAAGGCTTACAGTGATGGTAATTTACCAACTTCACACAGTGCAACAGCCTTTCCTGTTTCCAGGACCAGCTTCTTTCATCTCTGCTGCAGAGGGGATGATTATCTGGGTTTTGTGCTCAGCCCATGCAGGTGGCTGGGGGAAGGGAGTGTTAAAACTCAATTCCTGCTAAATTGTCCATTTATATTTTGCATTTCTGTTAACTAATAGACCAGAAAGTGGTCATCATCCCCCATACTACTTTAGAACTTCCTTCCAATTTTAATTATTAACACTGTGCCCTTCACCAAGGCGTATCAAAGCACTTAACAAACATTATTGAAGCCACATAACCACTCTGAACCAGGGTAAAAATGGCACACAGCTCCTTCTACAGTGGCTTAGGGTTTTTTGGCCAGATTTATGTTAGAAGACTCATCTCCTGATTAGGGGCTAGCCTATGAAAGCAGAGACTGAGGGAAGTATCTGCCTCACCACAGGTTCCTGACATAATTTTCGATGAAGCATTTAATCACCCAGTGCCATGGTTGCCCCTTGTTAAAAGGACAGGGGTGGGTGACAGTTTTCTACCACTGAAGAAGGCCATGAAGATAAATGAAAGCACTCAACAGCAACCTTGACTCCTAACATCAGGCTTACAAGGTCGTGGTCCAGGCAGTCTCCTGGGGAGAACTGGGAGCAGACCTTGCTTCCCTCTGAGAGCCATTTGCTCACCACAGCTCCTCTGCATTTTGGTGGCTCAGAACAGCACTTTTTAGGCTCAAGAAAGCTGCAACGAAGTACCAGTGACATCAATTCCCTTTCATGACCCAAATCAGTGGCTTATTTTACTTTGCTCAAAGCCCTCACCTCTTTTTAAGCCTATTTTTAGATTTAACTCCATATTCTGCAGCGTGGCAGGAGCTAACACACAACACAGGCACAAGTAGGTCTTGCTGGGTGTTGCAGGCTGTGTCTAAGGTGAAGGAAAGATGCAGAAAAGACAAGTCAGGACGACTGTATGGCCTGGCCAAAGCTTCAAAGGATTATTTCTGGCTGTGCTTGAAACACATATGCTAGTGGTCAGTTGTGAGACAGATGAGATACTACTTTTACCATGGGAATATATGCAAGAAATAGGAAAATCAACCTGCCCGAAGTCAAAAGCAATTTGAATAACTTTGTATCTGCCGCCTCTGAATTTTCTCTACACTAAAGCACTCTGACCATTAATTAATTCTCGTTCTCCTTTTATATGGTAACTTCCAACTCCAAGTTTTTAATGCTGTACTGGTGGGAATCAGGGATGTGAAGAAACAGTCTGGGATGTAACTTAGTTGTAGTCCATAAATCTGCAGGTCATTTAGGAGAGGGAGCAAAGGATGCTATTGCTGAACAGCAGCAATTAAGAGAAGAGAGCAGGCAAATACAGCATTGTCATAAAAATCAGAACTTGCCCAGGATATCAGGCTTACATTTGTATTTTCAAAACACAAAACAGACTCCCTACCAGTCACTGTAACATTCCCAGACAACACCATTTCCTCCAACAAGATACAGGAGGTGCAAACAAACATTCCTTCCTCCAAAGCATCCATTATCCTCAGGGCAAACTAAATTCACCTTCCTCCTACGCACTCGAGCAGCATCTGTAATATCACAGCAGCCACTATAATATATGGAACTGACTTACAGATACTACTGAGCCCGTTTCCATGTGCACAGGGCATCATTAAGGTCAGCAGAGATGAATTCCATCCAAAGCAAAGCAGTAACAGCCCACAGCTACCAAACTACAGGATGCTGCTAACACATACCCCAGTGGAGGCAACACACATTCCCACCAACAGACATTCTCCATCCTTCTACACAACTTCCTTCTGCCTTCAAGTGATAAGAAACCAAAATACACATTGACCCCTTTCCCAGAGCAGGGAGTCTGCAGTTATAACCTCAACATCATCAGCAAGAATGTTCCCTGCCATGGTGTTACATGCAGCTTTCCTATGTGTTCAGTGTCTGCAAGAAGCATGAGGTTTAAATTCTGGGGTTTACTTTAGCACAAGGGAGATGTGAGAGCTCTGAGCTTCCTCATGCTACTCTCAGACAGAATTCTTCCATCTCAACTTTCAGGCCTCCCCTGATCTGAAAAGGAAGCTTTTCTTAAGTACAGCAAGCAGCCACCTAGCCAAAGGGAACATGAAACAGTTCCCTCACCAGTGGCTGCTTTGCACAGATCACCATTATCATTATCTTCTCTCATTCCACGCTTACTCTATAAAAGCCCAGAATTAGAGCCTTAATCATGACTTACAGAAATCCTTGTGACTGCACATGACAAAGGATGACAGTTTTTCCTTCTAAAATATTGCTAGCAGTTAGATTATGACAGTTCTGACTGGGAAAGTAGCTATCTTCTCGTTTATTACAAGCTGATTATTTTTTAAAAAACATTCTTTCAGAGCTAACTTTGAACAATTTTTACCTCTGTGCAAGACAGAAACAACAAAGACGACGTTTGTTAGATCCAGAAAAATATGCTTAGAGTCCCATTTAAAAAATAGATTTAAAAAATGAGACATATTTGCAAATAAGGTGAGACAGAATGAATTAGCTTCATAGAATCATAGAATTAGCCGGGTTGGAAGGGACCTCAGAGATCATCAAGTCCAACCCTTACATAGCAGAAAGAGGAGAGGAGAGGAGAGGAGAGGAGAGGAGAGGAGAGGAGAGGAGAGGAGAGGAGAGGAGAGGAGAGGAGAGGAGAGGAGAGGAGAGGAGAGGAGAGGAGAGGAGAGGAGAGGAGAGGAGAGGAGAGGAGAGGAGAGGAGAGGAGAGGAGAGGAGAGGAGAGGAGAGGAGAGGAGAGGAGAGGAGAGGAGAGGAGAGGAGAGGAGAGGAGAGGAGAGGAGAGGAGAGGAGAGGAGAGGAGAGGAGAGGAGAGGAGAGGAGAGGAGAGGAGAGGAGAGGAGAGGAGAGGAGAGGAGAGGAGAGGAGAGGAGAGGAGAGGAGAGGAGAGGAGAGGAGAGGAGAGGAGAGGAGAGGAGAGGAGAGGAGAGGAGAGGAGAGGAGAGGAGAGGAGAGGAGAGGAGAGGAGAGGAGAGGAGAGGAGAGGAGAGGAGAGGAGAGGAGAGGAGAGGAGAGGAGAGGAGAGGAGAGGAGAGGAGAGGAGAGGAGAGGAGAGGAGGAGAGGAAGAGAGGAGGAGAGGAGGAGAGGAAGAGAGGAGGAGAGGAAGAGAGGAGAAGAGGAGAGGAGGAGAGGAGGAGAGCAGGAGAGGAGGAGAGGAGGAGAGGAGGAGAGGAGGAGAGGAGGAGAGGAGGAGAGGAGGAGAGGACAAGACCCACAAAACTTCCAGGTTAGGAAAAGCAAAGCTGTGACTCACTTGCCAGGTGCCAGGTGTGCTGGTGCTGTGTCAGGTGGGCAAGGCTCATTGGGGGATGGATTTCAGTTTGCATGGGTTACACACGTGCACCATTTGGACTTGTACAATCACACTGGCAGTTGTTTGCTTTAGTATTTAGCACTCTGGATACCAAATTAAGGTCCCACCTACAGTGAAATTTTACCAGCCTATTTACAAAGCAAGTGAAGAAATACACAGCAGATTTTTATTGGAGATACAAAATTGGAGATTTCAGTCTAGCTGCAGATAGTGCCTGTCGGACCAACCATGAATGCATCAACTCCTATATGCACATTTTACCATTTGTAAGGGTAAGATAAGAGCTGCTTCTGTAGCTGGAGATACCATGCAGCCTGCCATAAAGATGAAAAGTATTCTCAGAACCTCAAACAGAAGATGCAACACAAGTACCAAACACTCACCAGCAGAAAATACAAGCCATTGACCCATGGCTTCTATTAACCTTCAGGACGATGTGCTGGCACCCCACTGGCTTGTCCTGACACAGACTTAGTATCCTTATCAGTCTTCCAAGAAACATAAAGGCCATCTCATAACAACTGAACAAGAAGTACATTAGCTGTGAGCTACTGTAAAAATCTCTGCTATCCTCAGTGTTCTCCTGAGAAGCACGAAAACCAGCCAGCTGCATGGCTGGCAATTCAGAACAGCCACAGGAAAAGCAACAGGAGGGTGCAAGATGTCTTCAAAACCCCCCCACACCACAAGTACCAGAGATTTTTGTCTGCAGGCCTGATAAAACAACTTCAGAACAATCTCACCTGCCTCCTTCAGCAGCCAGCAACACATCACGATTATCCAAAGTTTGCTTTCAGAAAAGATTTATTTTTTCACACGTTTTACTCACAACAGATGAGCAGGAGTTTTTTTGCTTGCTTTTGTGCATTCTTCTTCCCCCCTACACTGGCATTTTTCTTTGAAAAAAACCAAAACACCCAACACACAAAATAACAAATTGTATGGGCAGGACACAGAGGCAGTTGTAACTGTACTACAGTGAGACATCTCTTTACATGCTAAACACAACCTGGCTGCGTGGGTTAGAACAAATACTGCTACCACAGCCTGTACTTCAACAGCAAATGTGGCACAAACGTGTTGGCACAAACACCAAGCTCACGACATCCTGGGCTGTTGCAGCCATGAGCAGCCCTCATCTCTAGGGTGCACGTCACCCTGAAAAGCAGCACACCCCTCTGAAAACTGTGCTAGAGTCTGCTCAAGTGTAAACTTGAGACAGCTAATTCAGGCAATCCCCAAAATATTGCTTGACTCTAATTTCCAGACAATATCTTCCCACCCATGGAATTGTCAACAAACTCAAAAGGTAGCTTTTTCTACCTTCAATTAACTACATTAGTACTGTTTATAACTATGTGATTGATAAATGCTCTACAGAAGTTGTAATTAATGTATTTTTTTTCCTTGGAACACACACTGAACCCCTTGGCACTCAAGACACTTAATGAAAAGCAATTTATCAACTTGTGTTGAATAGCTGCATCTGACTCCTTAATGTGAGGAGAGACACACTTTGCTTTAAGCACCACTGCTCTGAAAAAGTAATGCATACCATAACATTACCAACACCATCTGACATGGTTGGGATTTTGATGGGGATGACAGCAACTAGAGCACTCGTCTCACAAGGGAACTGGGAATAATTGAGTATGGCTTAGCTGGGATCTTCTCCCCTGGGATGCAGTCAAGCAGGAGATCTGCAGATGTGGTTTTCCAGTAGGCAGGTCAGT
This sequence comes from Phaethornis superciliosus, assembly GCA_023637945.1. Lineage (NCBI taxonomy): Eukaryota > Metazoa > Chordata > Aves > Apodiformes > Trochilidae > Phaethornis > Phaethornis superciliosus. The sequence goes on along the minus strand of JAJQWJ010000023.1, from coordinate 4,497,268 downwards.
AGTGCCTTTTCAGGACACCAGACAAAATTCCAAATTCTATGTCTGTGTGGCCGGAAGCCTTCTTGCCACTCCTCATGCTGAGCAGCACTGGCAGGCTGGCCAGAAGCAGCAGCTCAGCCTATTTCAGCCTGGGCATGTGCTCAGATGCTCACAGAGCAGACTAAAGTGCTTACAGAGTGTTTGAATGATAATTTTTCAAATTGAGTGCTGCTTTGTATAGTTGACATATGCAAAAAAAAAAAAAAAAAAAAAAAAAAAAAAAAAAAAAAAAAAGCGCACCTAGAAGGAAGGGCTTGACATCACAGAAAAATTTCTGTTGGTTTTAAACACTGGGGGGATTAACCAACCTTCAAAGCCTAAATTCTAAACTCCTATTTCTGGGAGTACAAGCGACAGATTTCCAATAGAGAAACTGGTCTGGACTCCATGTGGCAACCTGAACATAAGGAGTACGTATTTCCATTGCACATGTAAGCCTGCTTCCCATTCCTGCAGTGTCGTGCTCTCTTCCATTTGTCTTTTGATGCAGATGAAAGCTAACACAGATTGCAAATGCTGATACAGAGAAAGGTGCAAGACACAGTGTGCCTTTGGACTAAGGGAAAAAAAAAAAAAAAAAAAAGGACTCAGGTCCAGACTGCTAGAGCACGTCAAGAGAGTGTCTTTGAAACTACAAAACTAGAAATGAAGGTGCTGTACTCTTATTTGATTTGATCAAAGCGACCTGAAGGGAGGGGGAGAAATCACATCCTACAGATGTGAGCTAAAATTTAACTATTTCACACATAATGTGGGACCAGTTGATCCCATACAGAGGGAAAACAAAGAAGTAAAGTCACTCTTGCTCTGAATAGACTGCTTCCACAGACTGCTTCTTCAGGCTTTGCCAAAGAGCAACAGGAACCTATTTCAAAGCCAAAAAGGCAGAGGAAGCACAGACCCAGCACTCTCGCCACAGGCACACATTTTCAGTCTCCAGTGAAGAGCAGGAGAGCTCCTGTCAAATCAGAGAAAACGTATTACAAATGTTATATGTTGAATAAATAACTGATCACTCCCAGTGTGACACCGTTCTGCATGTGGGAGAACAACAAACTGTGGCAGTCTTCCAGGAAGCCTTTGTACTGCAAGCTGCAAAGGAACAAGGCCATAATTCTCCTCAAACGATGCAACCGCTCCAAAACGTGCTCAGCACTGGGATAATGAGGTTTTGCAGAAGTACAAATTGCACTGCTGGTAGCAGCCTTGCAGATCCCACAGAGCAGCACAGAAGAAACAGATACCTCCAGATACCACCCTTCCTAATAGAAAGGATTTTAAATATCTGCCAGATAGGCTGCATGTTTGTGGAAATTCCTGACTGCAGAAGGTGAACACTCAGACCGCCTCTGGGCTGAAATGATCTAGGTCTTTGCCTTTCAGTAAAAATTAAGCAGAAGTCATTTCAGTGAGTGAGGCAGACAACAGTCTTGCACAGGAGATCAAAAAGCTCTCCAGATGTTTATTTTAAATGAAATTCAGAAGCCAGTATAAACCAGATTTTAAACACTGAATAATCCTTACCATAATTTGCATGGGAAAAAAGGTTCCATCCCGCCGCTCTGAAACTCCCCAGGAATGTGCAGGATTAGATTTGGCTCCTAGATTTTTCAAATGAGAACCTGAAATATGAACAGCCCCATGCTGCAACCCAATGGCTGTTAAGCACATTTCTCCCCTGCCCTATAGCCTTTGATGCATGCTCCACACACGTGCACACACAGAGAGGCATCCCATGTGAAGAAGGCCCTGCACCTTCCTCACTGAGGATATTCAAAATTATGGATTAACAAGTGTCTAAAAATGTCAGTCCTACATCTTCAACTTCTTCTCATCTTGCTGCTTCATTGAATGCCTCCTGATTGTGCAAAGGCAGAATATTCAGGCGTCAATCTAAGCAGCTTGGGTGTTATGCTGACATTGTTTCTGGAGAAAGGAAGTGAAGAGAGGACAGATTTCCAGTAGCTCAGACTCTTCTCTGTAAGGAAAGCTGCTATACAGCAAGGAGATAAAATAAAGAGGGAAAGTAACATGCCAGAGAACTTTCACCAAGGTCACATTGGGAGGCTGAACATCACCCATCTGCAGGGGAAGACTTAGATGCCTATTCCACTAATATATCCATTGACTTCTTGGACACGACAGCCCTCATCAAACCAAACCAGTTCTGTCCATGGACGAAGGGCATCAGGAAGAATATATTAGCTAACAAGTACAAAGGAAAACCCAACAGAGCCAGCCCTGGGTGGGTGCCCTTCACAGGAAAACACAGCACTGTGATGTGTGCAAGGGCCCCTGCATGACTTGGGAACAGGCAACACAGGCTAACCCAGCCAAAAGGATAGACACCTCTGATCTAACCAACACTAACAGCTCCTGGCTTGCAGCAAAGAGGAGATTCAGTGCTATTTGGGCAAGAGCAGAAGCAGGATCCCATCAGGAACAGCAGCTTTTCAGGCTTTGCAGCTATACAGGGTCACCTGCATGTTGCAGTTCCTCATGGCTTTGCAATGAAGGCTGCGGACGCGTGGCAGATCACAGCAGACAGACCATGCCACCAAGAAAAAAACCCTGCCCCCCCCCCCCCCACATTGTATCAGTTACTGCTGTGCCCTTAACAAGGGTGTTTCTGGCCCATTTCAGCGATCTGAAAGACAGGCTGGGCAAAATTTCAAGCTATGACAAAGTGATCTTATCACTTCTGTGCTGTTCTCGCTACACAAGCCCCTGATTCAGCAGCATGTAATAAAATCTTCATTTGCATGAAAAGCACTCTCTGATCACAAAGTCTTCTGTTCAACAGTCCTCTCCCCATCTACAGTGTAAAGATGCAAGCACCACCATCATTTTGCTGGTGACTAAGGTGGAATATTTTCTTTATGCTTTATTTGGAGAGGCTCTCCATGTTACAATATATATACAATATCTTTCTAAAAATTGTAACAGTACTTTGGAATAACACAAAAGCAGCACACATCCAAATTATGCAAGCACTGCAAAGTTCACATACTGCACTTTTAATTACCAGGCCACATGAAGGACATATCAGCACACAGTGACCACAAACAGCTCTAAAATGTGTTCAGCATTCAAAAAGTCCAGTCTTTTCCAGTTTGCCTTTACAGTGCTCGGTGTCATGACATGTAGCAGTCTCACAGGATATATTTCAAAGCAAAGGAAGGTGTAGCCCTGCAAAGAACAATGCTCTGCCCACAACAAGATTAATCGCTGTCATGGGAAACCAATAAAAACAAGTATCTTGTTATCTTTCTTTACAAAGAGACTGTTAAAGCTTAACTATGTTAGGAAACCTTTTTCCTTTGGACTAAATCACGAGCCCAATGTATGTGGGAAACACACATACCAGCATATGCAATTAAATGTCTCCCTCCTGATGCTTCAGGAGAAAGTCCATCTATCCAGAGGCAGGTGACCAGCCTGTGCCCTCTCCTGATGGGACCTCTCTCCACAAGACAAGCCCCAGTTCCCTGCCCTCTGGCAGGTACCACCACCTCCCCTTCTCACCTGTTTGCCAAAGTTAGCCAAGTCCCACTATAAAACCCGACACTACGCCGGGCTCCAAGTGAACCCAGTCAAAACAGAAATACCTTGCATCACGTCAGAAGCACAGTCCCCATTTAGAAACTCTTCCCTTCACACTAATCCAGTGCCAAAAAACGCTACTCTGTGTGCTGTGCTGATCCAGAAATGGTGCTAAGGATGCTGCTGCCTCCTGTCTATCACCCAATGTCTCATCTAGCTCACGGCCACTTAATGACAGCTCTGCGACAACAGGCACTTCAAATTGGGCAGCTCAGCAACACATGTACACTGAATTTTTGAACAAGCTATTCTAAGCTGCTTTGCTAGCAATTTCTGGCCTGTGCAGTTTGAAAGCACACGGTTCTGGCCCTCACAAAGAGCAGACCTGTAAATGACATCTTGAGGATTAAGCTGATTGAGATGCAATTTGCCTAGCAACCATTCATTAGGCAGAGTTCAGAAACAGGCCAGCAATCTATTCCACCTCCTTATCTGAGCAGTAAACAGATAATAGTCTCTACTGTGTCCTCCATCCTCTGTTTCAGACACATTGTAAACAGATTTTTCAGAAGTTTAAACTCCTACAGTAAATCTCAGAGAACAATTCTGCTCTACAAACACGAGGGATTCGGTTTCACCCAGCACCTTACAAGCATGAAACAGCTCCAGAACAAGGGTAATGCAAATCAAATTGTGAATGCATTTGCAGTTCCTCTGTCTCCCATATTTTCTCACATCAAGCACTAAGAGACCATCCTAGTCACTAAAAAAAAATAATAAAATCTTAATCACACTAGCATTTGGCATTGCAATTCTGATCACTGAATAAAACTCAATAGAAATCTTATTCCCTTCCTTCATTTTCTGGAAGGAATTGATTGGCACTTCAAAAGTCTTTGATAGAGGTTCCCCCCTTCAGAGAAGAAACCAGAAGTCACGTCTTCCATCCCATAAAGCATTCTTTTTCATAAAACAAGCAGGACAATGTAAACATCATCAGCAACATTCAGACCAGCTCTTTAGCTTAAAGAATTTAGCTGAAAAGATTAAGCAAAATCATGATTATGCATAAGTGTTTCCCTGCAAGAAATATCTGACAATATCCCATTCTGCTCCAAAACTAAACAAAGATTAGCATGGACATATTTAATACTCTATACCTGAATGGTCCTCCTTTGGTGTACAGTTCTTCTGGGAAATTACTGTGTCATACAGCCTGCTATTGCAATTAACTATGCGAGAAAGAAGAATTAAACTGACTATGAATAATTAATACCCTATAATACTGCTTCATAACGGAAGTCTGGCTGAATATTCCTGCAGATGACATATACCTAAATACAAGGCTCATCACAACTGGCAGTTTTTCTTTTATGATAGAATCTGAAACACCAAGTAACTTCATGGCTGGTGCTCAGTTCATGAGAAGGTGTCAATCACCTGTGACTCTTCATCTGCTCACTGCCCCTCAAGCTTCAGAAAAGCAGGGAGATATGCAAGTGTGGCATCAGTCACTGCACCACTCATCCACATCTTGGAGGCAAGAGGCTTCCCAAACACTTCCCATTAAAAAAGTATAAAGCAATTATCTGACTTCCCACTAGAGAGAATAAAGCAAATATGATGCAACAATTACGCACATGATAAGATCAGGCTAGGGTTGTGAGAAAAAACAATTAAAAAGTGTTGCAAGAGCTAAGGAATGCAGGTTACTTTCCCAGAATCTAACTTAACAAGAAAGATACCACCAGCTCAGAGAGCAGACCTTCCTGTTTCAAGTTTACTGGTTTGGAGGCTACAGAAATCAACTGTAGCAAAGCCACAATTGGGTGGCTGGGTACACAGCACAACTCCAGCACAATTCTCCTTTTATTAGCTTTGACAGAAAACAACAATTAAAAATAGGCGCTTTTTTCCCACCAAAAGAAACCCTAAAGAGCCTAAATTATTATTTACCTAAGTCCTCACAAAGCTGGTGTTGGGCTCTTGGCACTTTCCACTGGACGCCAGGTCAGGTCAGCTCTGTGCTGATGGACACATTGCACACATGGGATGGAAATCCCCAGTTCCCCTCAGTTTATCCAAGCAGCACAGCACACACAAACACCACCCTGCAGCAAAGTGCTACTTTTAGACCTATATATGTGAAATAAAACCATCGTTTGTGATCGCTGAGGTGGAACAGGGCACTACTGCTGTATTTGCTGAAGGCCAAAGCCCTGCATGTCCCCCAGCAAACAGCCTCCTATGGCTCTGGCTGCTAGATCCACCCAGAGGGTTTTGCTCCCACAGGATCCAACGTTCTCCTCCACAGCACGCACAAACCAGGGGTCTTTCTGCACACAGGCAAAGTCGTTTTGGAAATATGCTAGCTTAATATTAATTTTCTATTAAAAATTAATAGGATTAAATGAAGCTCATGAGCCAGCAGGCACAGAGACAGTTATTTTGCTGATGCATTTGTTGCCCAGAGGAGTGGGCTGCAGGTTGGGCTGCAGGATTTCTGCAGGATGATGGCCACAGAGGCCATGTGCTGGCCAAAGTGGGTAGTGAGGGGCTTTCCCCCACATCCCCAGTGGGACCCTGTGCTCCCCCACTGCCTCTGCTGGCAAATGGCTTGTTCCCCTGGTCAGACACTGATGGGGAAGGTGGAGCCCACAGAGATCATGCTGGTGAAAACCCCAGTGCCTTCTCACTTAAGATCCAATCTTCTGGGCACTTTCTCTGATCCTTGCCCAGGGGCACTTATGCTCCTTTCTCACTGTGAGAATTAATATCCCCCTCCCAATAAGCATCCTGCAAATACCCAGAGTTTACATAAGCCAAGTTTAACCTTCAGTCACCATTTATGTTAGCAGAACAGGAAAAAATTAACCATGGTGCAACAAAAATGTCTGTATCTGCATTTCTCATTATACCAGGGAACACACCATGTGGCAGTATTTCCAAGCACCTTGCTGAGAATACAATAGCCAACTGACTACAGCTTTCATTTTGAGCAGTGGGTGCAAGAGCAAGGCACTGAGGTTGTCAGCGTTGAGGGATGAGGATGTGAGAATTAAGGAAAATAAAGTGATGTACATTAGCAATGATAACACAAATGTTAGGAATTAGAAAAACAGTCACCTTAAAAATTTGAAATTTCATGATCTCTCCCTACTTTTTAATGGCTTAGCCTACTTTTTCCAACCTAATTTGCATGATCAAAATAGGCCTCCTGCCAGGAAGCTTTAAAATGGAAGCCCCCCATTGAGACAAGACTCCCTTCACCATATGAGACTGAAGGACTAATAACTGTTCCTAAAAACATTTTAAACCCATTAATGTTGTTTACTAAACATTTATTTAGAATTACTCTCTTTATCACACTCTACTAAAGCATTTTATAAAAGGTCTTGGTGGAGGTTCAGGTATTCCCTAAATGCCTGTATCAGCTTCAACCCCCTATAAAAAGCTGAGCACCCTCACACTCCTGCTCTGCACCATCCTGAATGTTTTCCATCCAAAAACCCCAAAGCCTTCTCCAATTCCCAACAGCTCTTTGGGGTATCAGGCTGGGCAGCTGGAAGCAGTCCACCAAGGTGCATGGGGCAGCCAGACCCCAGCAATCTCTACATGTGGCAATTAATTCTATCTGCTGAAAAGAACCCAGGCTACTACCAGAGTAGTATAAATCTCAATATTCCTGATGTACTGAAAATTTGGATTCTGGTAGAAATATACAGTGCTTTATACAAATTTATCTGAGCTATGTGTTATCCTTTCAGTGCCATCTGCACAAAACCAGAGTTTAATCTAAGCGTTGGAAACGAAAATAAATCATTTTCTCCCTATCTGTGATCTTGTCAGATACAGACGCCACAACTCAGAGCTGGCTAGTGCTAGTGCAGGCTTGTCTAGTTAGAAAGAAAATTATATCCACATCAACATGATTTATTTTTAATAAAAAATAAGGCAAACCAGACCCGTAATATTGAAATAGTTTCAGCCAGCACCCTCTCAGCCCACAGAAGAAATAATATATGGCATTACATTGTCAAAACAAAACTGGGATTGGCACCATCATTTCCCTTAATAAGGAAGGGCACAATCAAGAGATACATTTTAATTGCCACACATAATGAAAAGTCCCTGCTCATTCTCCACTTGCTGTATTTACTGCTAACAAAACACAGGACTGTAAGGCCCAGTAGGTTATTTTCTGGAACCTTTTTGGCATGTTCTCACTCCACCACATTGTTAAGAGTGACCTTAGCTCCTAAAACCACACAAAAAATGGTACATTTCTGTCCTGCATGAACTACTCTGGGCCTTCTGGCTACATTTCTCAAAGCATCTTGGCCTGAGCATCTCCTGTGAGCAAGGACCTCACAGTAATTAGCACACCCTGGAAACCCAACTAATACAAAAGCAGACCCTCCAGACAGCACAGCCCCACAATTTAAGGAAACTCAAACTCTCAGAAGACCACCTGTTTGTAACCTTTGAAAGCCACCAAAGTAGATAAATTACATTCCCCCTAAGTGCTTTGAACAAGAGAAATTTATTTCTTCTCCTTGAATTCATTCTCCAGCCAGCAGCTGTGACTAAAGGTTCATATAGGATCCCTGAAAGCACCAAAATTGTTTTATTTTTCCATGTAGAGTAGCTTCTGAACTCACTGCTGTGAGATTGCAATGGATTTTCTTTGGCAAGTCAAGCAGTCTAAAGCAGAGATTATAGAAAATAAACACTAAACCTTTTTAGATTTAACTTTCCTCCACGGACTGGTTTTATGTGCTTTCACTGAAAATGTTACATCAGAACAAAATCAGATTTAATTGGCCCTTAAATAACTGAACAGCCACTTTAATTTATTTCAGCAGCAATAATTCATAAATCAAACAGCTGAAATTCTAGCACAGAATGACAAGTAAATAGAGCATAACACACTGAAGGAGTGTATGAATGCCACACAGTGAAAGGTGATTTTTCTTAAACTTGGTGCGTCGCCATTTTATGGACATCACAAAGCTACCACCACATAACCACTTAGAGCTAAAATCTGTCAGCCCAGAGATGCTGGACAGTTTTTCAGCAGTTACTGCTTGACAAACCCAAAGAATGACAGAATCCTTGCTCAACTGGAACTATTGGGAGCATGGCTGGGATTTTTAAACATGGATGCAATTTCCCCCATGCACACTAGATGGAAGTATGTAAAATCTTAATTCTTTCCTGCCTCAACTTAAATTTAAGTGGTTGCAATGCTGGACTTTCACATTTTGAGCAGCCTTCTTTTGGTTCTTCATTGCTAACTTCACTCAGTTAATAAGTATGTTAATGAGTAATAAGACACCCTGAAATATTAAACTAAGCTTTGTTGGAAATGAATAGTAAATATGAAAGAATACATATCAGAAATATTAAAATATAATTCTGAAGTACACGCATTCCATTTCTAGTATATTTAAATAGCAACCACTAATGAGATCTTTCAAACTGAAGTTACATTTTTTAAACATTCAGGTTATTTTAACCAAACAATAAGTCTAAAAATAGTACCTTGTCAATGAATAGAAACAGAGAATACAAAGGGTGTGACAGGCGTCATAAATGCCATTGCAGTTTTGACTGAAAACCCCAAAATTTCTAGAAAATACTGTGAGCAGTACAGAGAGAGCAACCTGAAGTCTTGCAGTAGCTAAACACAGATCAGAGAAGCAAACTTGAATGGGATTAAATTACACACAAATCTTCCAGAAACGATCTTAAATGTGACTTGCTCCAAAACAAGCCATTTCTAAACTTAAACACTGAAAAGTTCACATATAGGAAAACTAAAAATCCTGGTGTGACCAGGAACAAGGCACTAGAAGAGCTGTTTTCCTTTGCCTGCTCTGGCCTTTTCACATATTGATTTTCCTCCAAGCTCATTCACAAATGCTCAGCATAGTTGTGAACAATTCAAAGCCAAAGGATGCATGAATTACCAGCTCTAGGAACACATCACCCTTTCTAGGCAACAACTGAGGGCTTTGCTGTAGCTGAGGAAAAAAAAACAAACAAACAACAAAACCAACAATTCAGAATCAGAACAGACAGATGAGTCAGAAGAGGACAAGCAATTACCTAACTTTTCTGTCCACAATGAAGCAAATACATACAACATTCCTCTAGCTTGGAAGACCAAAAACAGAAAAGGAAGACAGTGACAGAATGGAAAGATGAATGAAAAGCAGTGCTGGATAGAGGAATAGTAAAGTAGGCAAGAAGTCCCCTTTCCAGATGTTAAGAATGTATGCTTTTTCCATTGCAGAGTTAAAAAAAAAAAAAAAAGACTATCAAAGGAGGAAGTTTATTTTGAAGAGAGAATGTGTTTCATTTTTTTAAAAAAAGTCTCATGCAATGCTATTTCCATCCAACAGAATATAAACTATATATACATACACACATACATACATACATAGTATTGGCTCAAGACAATAATCACACAACATTTTTCAAAGCATTCAGCACACAGAAACTGCCTCCAGAAAGGAACAGAATGAGTGGCAAGGCAACAGTAACAGGAAAGGGCAGGACTCTGATATCCAAGTCCTCTAAAATGCAGGCTTGAAGTTTAACAAGATGAAGGCAAGAGGGAGCGCAGGATGCAGCAAAGGATCCACAGGGGTCAGGGAAAATAAAAAAACTAAAAAATTCTACAGCACTGAACACTGACTCGGGATATTTTACCAAGTAAAAACACATACAATTTCCACCCCACCCCCCCTTTTCCTCTGCTCTGTGCTCTCCCTATAGCAGTAATTTTTCTCTGCCAGGAGCCCCACACTCACCATATAGAAAGAAACTGCCCAGGGGAGGCTGTGCATGGCTACCATCTTAGCTGAGGAGCACAGGACAAGGAGACTGCCCAAGTATGAGAAGCAAAATTGCAGAAAGCAACTGGATACTAGATGCACTCTGAACAGCAAAGCACATTGTTTCACTGATTTCCACTCGCTCTCACATGGTTCCCAAATTAGAAACAATCAGAATCCTGATGGAAACAATACACGGCACCTTAATTGGGTTGGCTGTGCCACAGACGTCAGCAACGTATCACTTGGTATATAATTTTTGACCATTTTTTCTTTTTTTTTTTTTTAAATACTAAAAATAGCTTCACTTTCATGGTTCACCTTTTCTGCATTACATTACTACAGACATCATAAGATACCTTCTCACTCGTTGCACACCAAAGATGCTACAGAGCCTGCTCCCACTGGAAGCAAGATCCGTCATCTAATTCAACAGAATTTTACTTAAAGGTTTGCCTTGGATGCGTTGCAATTACAGAAAACCTGCTTTCCAACAAATTTCCCTATAGTATACCCATCAATGCATTTATTTAAAAGCCTGGAGCAGTTCACTTATCTCTAAATACATCAATAACCCAGACGTTCAGCTCAACTGCTTCACGCATTCCAAGCACGTCACCATCCACAGGCTCAGGGATTGAAAACTTGCATTAAAAATCTCTCCCAGTTTTCACCCCAAGTAATAGGGGTGAAACCCCAAGTAATAAACCCCTGCTATCCCCTACCACAGCCAGACTGCAGCCATGCTACATTCTGGTGAAATTATTCCAGTAACGGAGTATCACCATTTTCTTCATGATCCCTGGAAACTTGGACTGATCATCAAACACAGTATAAACGAGTTAAGTAATGGGAATGTGTAAACTATGCTTAATTCCTGAGCACAACGGGAGAATAATTATAGCAACAACATACCAAACACAAAATGAGCAGGGAGGCATGAAGAAACACCCAAACAGAATGTACCAAATGAAGGAAAAAGGGCCTGTAGAGTCCAAGGAGCTGGATCAGCCTCAGACCTCAGTCATCGTTGTTGTTTTTTTTTTTTAAAATCTAAAGTACTAAAACCATGGAAAGCAGGAGGTGACAAACATGTCACTCTCTGTTAGTTCCAGGTGTAGGCAAGAACAAGGCCAAGCTACACCAATCTGGGACAGTCATCTTAGCTTTTGAGTAATATAAACCATGGAAATACATCTTTGGGCAAAGTGAAAACCAACTTTTCTAGATGCCTGTCAGAAGAATGCCTTTGCAGGAGCTCTGCTCCTCAGCAGCTCAATCACTATTTGGGTAGCAGTGTTTTTTAGAAAGAAAAAAAGATGAATAGTGTGACAACCTCATTTTAGCATTCACATTCAAACTAATGATCTGCAGTTAAAAGGAAAATCGCTCAAAGATCGTTATGGTTAAGATTTTAGTACGACTCACAAAATACAAGGGGAAAATGGGAATATGGCACACCACACAAGGAATAAAAATGTAAATTATTCACTTAACTTCCCAGTTTGAAGCATTTAAAATACTGAAGATTGAAAGCTGGGTGATATACTCCATTACATCTGCAGAAAACTGTGAAACCTTTACTGATCCTTCAGGAGCATCTTACCCCTGAACAGCCTTTGAGGAGTCAGCAGGTCCCTGGTTACAGTCTACAACACACCAGTGACCTGCCACTCGACTGCTGGGTGCAGTACACCAGTGAACAACCTGTTCTTAAAGCAATCATTTAAAAGTTCTGATCATCCACTAAATCATGCAGGTCAGGTTGTGGCTATGTTCTCAGTGGCCCATAGATCCCAGATTCCTGCAAGTTATGAAGCTTCAGAGAAATATAGAATGGTCATTACTTCATCTCCCTCTTTCATAAATCAGTAACTCCCCTCAGGATTCCTGGGAGCCAACAATGTGTAGGACACAAAACATTTCAAAGATGGAGGCTTTGGGGTGGGGGCAGTCAGGGCCAAACTGAAGCAGAAGAAAGATGAATGAACAAGGTGCAAAAGTATTGCTCTGGGGAGGAAACATTTATGAAAGTTTCTATCCCACATTCAGGCACTTCAGCAAGTGCAGGGGAGGACACAAGCTAAGGCTCCTGTGCATGGGTACAGCAGTCAATTTCTGGGAAATACAGCTGCTTCAGTCCTCAACAAAATCCTTTTGCCTCTTGATCTGGTAAGAGTTCCCACAAGCAAACAACTATAAAAACTTATCTATCAGAAGATAACTCCAACAAAGAGAAGCAAGACTTAAATTAAGGCAAACATCCAAGTTACAGAGACTGTAAAGGTTCCTTAATTTTACATTTGGAGAAAAAACAATACTATGTAGACATTCTCCAACATATTTTTAATGTTGTAAACAAAAATAGCACCCCGGGCTGTACTCAAGCAGAAAAAGTGTGAATATGTTTGCAATGTGAAATGAAAGTGGGATCAAAAATAACATCTTATTAAAGGGTATTTATTTGGTGCTAAGCACACTATTTATTCAATAGAGGAGTTCACAAAATGACAGATGGATAACTGTGAGGAAGGTCACTATTTAATGTCAGTATCAAAGCTGATCCTTAACAGAATTTAAGCACCTGCCTTTTCTTTTATCTCAGCACAAAATGAGATTTTTTTTTCTTTTATTCTTTCTTTTACACTTCAAAAGCCACATAACATAACAAAATATACCCAAGCATGAAGGAAAAAAGAGCATGCCAGCATCTTTCAGCAATCATCTCTCCCTTGTCATCCATTATGTCAGATTTATCTATTTTTGCTTAATTCCTGTTCCAGCTATATGCATCCTTCTTCTCTCTACACTACCAGGCTGATTGGGCTTGAATGCAATATTCTTAATTCAATATTCTTAAAATAGTTGAGAAATATTGAAAATATCTGAAGTGATGCTTATAAATTACAACCTATATACCACCCAACCTTCTAACTCCAGCTTAAGCTGTGAATCCCTCAGAGATGGGTTAATTTCTGGTTTCTTCACCACAGAAATTCTACCCTAACACACACTATAAATTAGAAATACCCTTAGGAAAATATAAAAGCCTTTCTTTTATTTTTCCACAAAAGTCTAGATACTGTATACTGCAAATCTTACCCTCTGTCCTGCCTCTTTCTTGCATTTGATCCAAATATACTATTATTAAAAATTACCAATAAGATATCTGGCTGCAGGTTGTTTTCTATTACTGCTGCTTTTCTTTTTCCAGTTCTCAGACCCTCTGTACTGGCTTTACAGGACACCAGACCCACCTGTACACTCTCTCTGCATCCTTCACTCCCCAGGCTGCTGGTTGGGAAAGCCTGCTCTCTCCATCTCTGAGATCTGTAACATGCCTCAACAGTGTTTTTCCTTACTGCTTTATACATTTACTTAAATGAACAACTTCAAATTCTTTAGGTGGAAAGAGACCTGATCAGAAAGCCATGAGCTGAAAGGAAAATGCAACTATCATCACTATGTTCCCTTACTGCCTACGTAGCACCCATCAGAGAATTTTCTCAGTCGGCTGCTGAGTCAGACGAAGTTTCTACAGTGCACACACACACAAAATCATAAAGCCTGACACGTCCAGGAGGATTTATTCAATCACAAAGTCATCACTGTTGCTCCAGCACAAATGACATCACTTGGGAACCAAACCTCATCTACTGAGAGCCTGTTCTCCAGGGTAACAAAGAACTGGGCTGGTGCAATCAAGAGGTAAAAAGTATTGTTAAAAGTTCTCCAAGTTAAACTTAAGTTTTTTTGAGATGTTAGTTGGAATTAAAAAGAATTAGGGCTATGATAAGAAAGGAGGATGAATTATTGCTGAAATAACAAACCTGTGCCTGCAATTTATCCTCAAACTTGTACCCAGCAACTAGAGGTGATACCACGAGGAGGATAATACATCCCTAAAACCTTGCAGGTGCTGCTCTGGGGAGATGATATGCTGCAGAATCGAAAGCATTTAAGTACTTTTGCTTGCACGAGTGGCCTGAAAACAGATAAGTGAAGGTCTGCAATTTTCTTCACGCTTGAAAAAATGGTTGGTAGGAAATAAAACCGACGAGAAACGTATCAACGAGACACCTCTTGCGAAAAGACACTTTTCCCGGGTAAGAATTACACAAAGGATTCGCACATTGCAAACGCAATCCTCTCCAACCCCCCCCTCCTGCCTTTCCTCCCCCCCCCCACCCCTTCTGTCGCGACAGCTGACGTACTATCGCGATTCCCGCCGGGGATTTGATATCAAGGGAAGAAGGTATTTCATGCTCTGGGTAGCGGGGTTACAGAGGGGCCCGGGCAGGCTGTCTGCTCCTCACAAGGAGCCGGGAAGCTGGGGAGGCCCCTGGGGGAGGTCGGGGCTGAGGGACGGGACACGGAGACAGCGTTCACCTTCCCCACGTCCCGTCCTTTAGCCGCCTCCCGGCATCGTCCCCGCAGCACTGTCGCGACAGGAGAAGAGTCACGACACCGGGGATACCTCACTTTACCTCAGAGAGCTGGGGGAGGGGACACCCAGGAAGGACAATGAGAAGGGGGGGGGGGGGTGAGAGGGGGTGGGGTGGGCCGCGCCGGTCCCGCCGCTGTGTGAGAAAAGCCGAGAGCCTTTTAACCCTCCCATACTTACTCTCGGTGCCCTTGCCCGGGCCTCATGGCGCCGCCGCCGCTGTGCCCGTACCGGCCCCGTACCGGCCCCGCCGCCGCCGCTCCCCGCCCGCCCGCTCCGGCCGTGCCTGCGCCAGCCGCCCCCGCGCACGCGCCCTGCCCGCCAACCGCCCCGCCGGCCCCGCCCACCCGCGCCTGCGCAGAGCGGGACAGAGGGGAGGGAGCGCTCCGCAGCACCCCCTGGCGGCCGCTGAGAGTGCGGCACCACCCCGGGGTTGGGGGGGTTTGGGGGGGGTTGGGGGCTTTGGGGGGTTTGGGGGGGTTGGGGGGGTTTGGGAGGTTTGGGGGGTTTGGGGGGGCTTGGGGGGCTTTGGGAGGTTTGGGGGGGGTTGGGGGCTTTGGGGGGTTTGGGAGGTTTGGGGGGGGTTTGGGGCTTTGGGGGGTTTGGGAGGTTTGGGGGGTTTGGGGGGGTTGGGGGGCTTTGGGGGGTTTGGGGGGGTTTGGGGGCTTTGGGGGGGGTTTGGGGGGGTTTGGGGGCTTTGGGGGGTTTGGGGGGGTTTGGGGGCTTTGGGGGGTTTGGGAGGTTTGGGGGGTTTGGGGGGGGTTTGGGGCTTTGGGGGGTTTGGGAGGTTTGGGGGGTTTGGGGGGGTTGGGGGGCTTTGGGGGGTTTGGGGGGGTTTGGGGGCTTTGGGGGGTTTGGGAGGTTTGGGGGGGGTTTGGGGGCTTTGGGGGGTTTGGGAGGTTTTTTGTGGGGTTTGGGGGGGTTGGGGGGCTTTGGGAGGTTTGGGGGGGGTTGGGGGCTTTGGGGGGTTTGGGAGGTTTGGGGGGTTTGGGGGGGGTTTGGGGCTTTGGGGGGTTTGGGAGGTTTGGGGGGTTTGGGGGGGTTGGGGGGCTTTGGGGGGTTTGGGGGGGTTTGGGGGCTTTGGGGGGTTTGGGAGGTTTGGGGGGTTTGGGGGGGGTTTGGGGCTTTGGGGGGTTTGGGAGGTTTGGGGGGTTTGGGGGGGTTGGGGGGCTTTGGGGGGTTTGGGGGCTTTGGGGGGTTTGGGAGGTTTGGGGGGGGTTTGGGGGGGTTGGGGGCTTTGGGGGGTTTGGGAGGTTTTTTGTGGGGTTTGGGGGGGTTGGGGGGCTTTGGGGGGTTTGGGGGCTTTGGGGGGTTTGGGAGATTTGGGGGAGGTTTGGGGGGGGCTGGGGGGGGGTTGGGGGCTTTGGGGGGTTTGGGAGTTTTGGGGGGGGTTTGGGGGCTTTGGGGGGTGTCGGCTACGGAACCCCCCGGGGATTCTGAGAGGGAGGTGGTTCCGGTTCTGATGTTCAGACTCAGAACCAGCCCCCACCGTCCTAAAGTTCATTAAACCCCCGCCCCGCTGGTGGAGTTTGTAGCCAGGCGGTGGACTCGCCCCGTGGTCATTAAGGTAATTAGCAAAGCTCGTTTAAAAAAGGAGGTTGGGAAGTGGAGAGAGTTGACTGCTTGTCGTGCCTTGGGGTATTTCCGTCGCTCCCAGGACCGGGGATGGTGTAGAATCGTATCTGCTTGTGGCTGAAGACCATCCAGTCCCAGCACCTGCATGAGCAGGGCCACTTGCCCCCAGACCGGGATGGTCCAAGCCCCATCCAACCTGGCCTTGCACCGAGGATGGGACAGCCACAGCTGCTCTGGGTGGCCAACTTCACCCAGAGAATCTCAGAGTGTCTCCAAGTCAACATTCCAAGTGCTCAGCCCACCTGGAAGAAGCCTGCAATGAGTCCATGTCAACCCAGTGTGACCCCAACCCCTGTGCACCAAGGGAACAGCTTCCCCCTGTGCCCCCACCCAAAACCCAACACCTCTGGCCCCTCAAAGCACACTTGCTCCTTTTTCTTCCCTCCAAAGTGTAACCTCTGAAAAACATAGTGCAGGAAAGGCAAGCTGAGCTAGGCTGGGAAGAAAGGAGGAAAGATACAAAAGGGTCCCAGTTTTAGTTAGAATAAAAGAGATGGAAGGTGGCTGGTGTGAGAGTTGGTTGACAGGAAGGACAGAGAACAAGGCTTGTGCCAGGACCTCATTTTATTGCACCAAAAATACAAAAGTTCATGAGAAGTATTCAAGGGACCACAGTGTCCCCTACTCAAGGCACTCACCCCCAACACACACCAGGTCCACGTGTGGATCATCAGGGGCCCAGGCACACACTGGTGCCATGTTCCACCATGCCCTGTGCCAGGGGCCCTGCAGAGCAGCACGTGGTGTCCCAGCACTGCTCCTCCAAGACTTCCTTGTGCCCTGACCTATACTGGTTGCTCTCCATCCCTGACACTCTGAACCTGCAGCTCTTCCCACTCGGGGCTTCTCTTCAGCTGTGACAGCCTCTGTGTTTGTCTCTGTGACCCTGCTGTGAACAGTGACTTCCCAGGGACGCTGATGTAACAAACTACTCAGGCATCTTCACCTATGGTTGCTTCTCTGATGTCCATCCCTGGCTTCCACAAGATGAGCTGCTGTAGAAAGTCTGGAGATTTTTATTATCTGGGGAAATGGCCCAAACTGAAATATATATTCTACTTCAGCCAGCTATATGGATTCCAAAATCCTCTGCTTCTGGATTCAACAAAGGTGCCAAGATACCCACGAGGGACAATGGGAACGGTTTCTCTGAGAGCTCAAAGGCCACCAAAACACAGCCAAAGAGCTCAACTCTTCATCTCCACCTTGAGCTTCAAGTGGACATCACACAGGAAAACATTCATCAGGTCTTGGCCAGCCTCCTGAGCAATCCTGCTGATAATCTTACCTCCTTTTCCAATCAACATCATCTGTATCAAAACCCAGAGAGAAGATCATCATACCCATCCCTACATTGCTGAGGAGGAATCACAATGAAAGGGGAAACCCCAAGATCAAACCATGTCAAGAGAGGGGTAAGGTGTCACTGAACACCCTGTGACTGTCTCGGGCACCTGGCTCTTCCCAACAGACCCACAGCTGAGGAAGAGGGAGTCACAGCCAGGATACACACAGCTGGACCCTGGGGGAACCTCCTTTACTGCTCCCCTGAAGCCCATCTCTCTTCTGTTACTCACCATGTGAGACTTCCTTGGAACCACGAGGTTCTGCACGATGAGGAGCTCCCCACTCAGGCCTTCCTCCCACATCTCTGTCACCTGCAAGAGCCAGCTCACACTCAGCAACTCTGCAAAGTGCCTCAGGACCCAGACACACTGCTCCCTGAGAGCCACCACCTCTGCTCCTTGACACGATTAAGCATGGCTCCCTCTTCAACCACACAAAGGGGTTGATATTTCAGGTGAACTTCATGATCTTAAAGGTCTTTTCCAAGTAAAATGATTCTATGATTCTACAATTTCCAGTATAACAGCTCAAAGGCAAGCCTACTTGTATATGCTTCCCACCTGGATCACACCATAGGGCACCTCCAGTGGCAAGTACTCCAGGATCTTCTCCCTGATGATGTTATCACAGATCTCTTGAGGTGACTGGCTGGTCAAGACCCCGCTGTGAAACTCCCAAGGGCCTGGCTTGGCTTGCATCAGGAGGTACCTCTGCCAGCACAAAACAGATCACACCCATCAGTCACCTACCACTCTCCCAGTGTCACCAACCCTTGTGGCTCCTCTACAAGGATTCTGCTGCTCACTGGGGCAATGGTTTGGCATCTTTGGCAGGGAAAGGAGAAAGTGAAGCTCCTAAAACTCAAACCCTGACCAAGGGCCATGCCTCCCTAGAGCCCTTTGTAGGAGTTACAACAGCTCATCTGCTGGAAACTGAAGGATCATGTGTGTGGGTGGCTTTGTCACTGTGAACAAGCTGTTTGGAGAGCCCCAAGTAAGGACTCTGCACACAAAACTCTGGAGATGCTAGGGATGCACTCCAAATGGACACACAACACTTCCCTGCCCCATCCTACACCAAGAACAGCAGCTCTGCTACTTCCTCACAGGAAATGAGGCTCCCTGTGAAGTACCAGGGTCCCACAAGGTTAAGAGCACACCCATCTCAAAATGTTCAGTTACCTTGAGTGTATCCACCTCCTCCCCATGAAGAGCTGCCAGCATGAAGATCTCCTGGAAGCCTGGCCAACCTCTCATATTTTGCAGATCTCTGGGTCCACGGTGTGCTCCTTGTGCTCCTTCTGTGACAAGGACAGACTTGGAAGCCCTCACATCATTGCTGTTGTCCAAGCTGGAGCCTTCTGGGGCTTGAGATGCTTCCTGCAGGCAGTGAGACTCAAGGACCCCCTTCTTGGGTGAGGAAGCCTCAGTGACTGGAGGAGAACCCTTTGCTGAAGAACTGGAACGGTGTTTAAATGCAGACCCTGCTTCCAGTTTCTTCCCATTCACAGTTCCCTCTGTTAGCTCATTTACTAGTTCCAGCAGGAGAAACTTATTCTTTAGCAAATCTACCTAGAGTGAGAGAGATATAAGGGATTTGTCCTAAATGAGGCTGGCACCTGGGGTGTGGATTCAAATGAGTCAGGAAACCCCCCCAGGGCAGGCAGCTGCTGCAGGCTGAGGCTTATGGGACAGAACCAGACAGTTTTCCCACTAGAGGCCAAGCTAGAGTGTGTCAGCAGCTCCAGACACTGTCAACTTGACAGCAACACCTTCTCCCTCAGCTTTGCACCACCCGTGGTGCCAGCTCCTCTACCCAGGCAGATTTAAAACCTGTCTGTACCATATAGCTTCAGGAATGGAACAGAAAGACACACACCTAAACCCCCTGGAGCACAGAAGGAAATCGGTGTCTTTCAAGACACTCAGGGCAAGGGACCTGAGAACATCTCACTGCTGACACCAGGTTGTGTCTGGACAGCAGCACAGCACACTGCAGAGAGCAGAAAGGAAAAGCTGCTCACTTACCTTGTTCAGAACCAGGACACTGGGGATCTGAGGAAACTCAGAAAGAACCTTCAGCACCTCTTTGCTCAGGGAGTTTCGTGTCCAGTGATCCGACACGTCCACCAGAACCAGAACTGGCAGAAGAGAGTGAGGTGATGAACCTGCACTTCCCTAATGTTCATTTCCAGTTCTTCTGTTTTCTATGGTCACCTCCCTCCTGCTGCTACTCCTCTCTTCTACAGGAGAGCACAGGCATAGAACCAAAAGGAGCATTTTAATGGATAAAACCCAAGCTGTCCCCCCCTTGGCACCAGGCAGTTCTCATTCCATCCTCAGATCAGCATTTCAAGTATTTTCACTGCCCTTCTCTCCTATTTCATGGTCCCAGGGCTGCCTTTAGTGCCCAGCAAACACCCAGATACCCCAAATCCAGGTCTGAAAACTTCCAGGCCAGATAAAGAGTTTGACTTGATAAAAGAGGAGTTGAGTACCCACCTAAATCCGCAAGTTTCATGCTCTCCCATGGGTCTGTCAGCATGGCTTCATCTAATTTATGCCTGAAGGACAAATGTAAATGAGTAAAGCAGTCACAATTGATCACCACCGTCTTCCCTGCCCTCAAAGTGGGGGAAATCTAGTGTTTTCCTCATCCCAGCTGATAGAAAACTGCCTGCCAGGCTGTGACACCCCTTGTTACATAAAAAGAATCAAACATGAAAGGGCTCAAGGGCTACCACAGGCTCTGTGTACTACCAAAACTGCAACAGCAAAAAACTCAAAATAAAGCTAAAAGTACACAGCCCTGCCACTCCTGTTTCACAAACTGGAAACCACTCTGGTTTTATCAAACTCAGATGGTCAGGACCCTTCCCACTCTCCCCACAACAGTGCTGATACCTTTTGGCTTTCACAGGGTTAGTGAGGCCTGGTGTGTCCAAAATGATCTAGAAGGAGGAAAGACAGATTTTGTGAGCTTGCCTGCAGTTCATGGCCAAGCTAGAACTGATATTTGTGCAACCAGAAGTGAGCCTGGGGGATACAAGTGAGAAAACACCACATTTTCTGTCTCAGGCTCCCCAGCCCCCTGGGCAGGAGCAGCTCTGCAGGTTTACCAGCTGTGTGTCCTCACAGGTGACAACGCCCCGGGCTTTGCATCGGGTTGTGTGCACCTTCTTGGAGACAGGGAAAACCTGTAAGAAATTAAACACGTGCAGCCAGAATACGTAAAAAAAAAAAAAGTGATAAAAAGCAGTTTAGCAGCCTGAACTTGTGTCTGCACCCCAGCTTTACCTTCCTGCCCAACAGCTGATTGGAGAGCGTGGACTTCCCAGCATTGGGTGCTCCGATGATGGCAATTCTTAAAACCTTTGGGTTCTGGGGCTGGTCAGGCTGATCTTGTAACAGACGGTCTTGTTCCTCTGCCAGAAGAAAGGAGCTTGAAGGTCTCAAAACCCCCACAATGGGTCAGGATCATCCATCCCAGAGGTGGCACCCAGGTACCACTCAACCACCCAACTGGTACCACTCACCTTTGTTGGTGGCAACGGGTGGTGGGTGCTGGCCCAGGGTGTTGCTCGGCTTCTCAGCAGGGATGCCCAGGATGCTGCCCAGCGCCGAGCTGCTCCCACTCCAGCGGGTGGGGAGCACGGGGGCCCGTGGGGCACGGAGCTGCAGGACACGGCCTAAAACGACAGCACCATCAAACCCCGCGTGTACTGAAAATGCCCCAAAAACGTATTGTCCCCTTCCCCTTCACCGTACGCTGTCCGGACAGCGCTCCCCCCTCACCCAAGGCCTCTGGGCCGGCTCCTCTCAGCCCGTCCGGCCTCTCAGTCCCGGCTCCACAGCGGCTCGGCCACCAGGAACGGGTCCCCGGGACCCGGCTGCTTCCAAAGCAACACCTCGGGCCCAGCCTCACCTGTCCCTGCCCGGAGCGGCCCCGCTGCCGCGGCTCTCCCTGCCCAGCGCAGAGCCCGGGCCGCACACACACCCATGGGGGCCGCCATCTTGCTCGGCGCGAGGCAGGCTGGGAGCGCGCGCGGCGCCCGTCCTGATTGGCGGAAGGAGGAGCGCGAGGAGAGGGAAAGGGCGGGACCAAACCGCCCCTCC
The DNA here is from genome assembly GCA_023637945.1 of Phaethornis superciliosus. Taxonomy (NCBI): domain Eukaryota; kingdom Metazoa; phylum Chordata; class Aves; order Apodiformes; family Trochilidae; genus Phaethornis; species Phaethornis superciliosus. The sequence continues at coordinate 4,475,303 of JAJQWJ010000023.1, read as the reverse complement.
CCGCCGCGGGGCATTGTGGGAAGGAGGCGGGCGTGGGCGTGGCGTGGGCGTGGCGGCGATAGCGCCCCCTATCGGCCCCGCTGCGCGGCGCAGGGCGGTGTCTCCCAGTGCTCCCCAGTGCTCCCAGTGCTCCCCAGTGCTCCCAGTGCCCCCCAGTGCCCCCCAGTGCTCCCAGTGGTCCCAGTGCCCCCCAGTGCTCCCCAGTGCTCCAAATGCTCCCAGTTCCCCCCAGTGGTCCCAGTGCCCCCCAAGTGCCCCCAGTTCCTCCCAGTGCCCCCCAAGTGCCCCCAGTTCCCCCCCGTTCCCCCCAGAGGTCCCAGTGCCCCCCAAGTGCCCCCAGTTCCTCCCAGTTCTCCCAGCGCCCCCCAGTGCTCCAAATGCTCCTTGTGCCTCCAGTTCCCCCCAGTGCTCCCAGTGCCCTGCCACACAGACGGATGATCCCAGTGAACCCCAGTGCCCGCAACAAAACTCCCCAGTGTGCCCCAGTGCTGCCCAGTGGCCCCAGCAACACACCTCAGAGAGGGCACCACTCCTCAGTGCTCCCCAGTGAAACCAGTGCTCCCAGTTCCCCCCCTGCAACACAGCCTCATGCATCCCAGTGCTTCTTCTGCACACCAACGCATCCCGACACTCCCCAGTTCTCCCCAATACCCCCCACAACGCACTCCAGTGCCTCCCAGTTCTCCCCAGTGCGCTCCAGTGCCCCATGCACCCCTCCAAGCTCCGTTGAACCACGATGTTCCTTGTCCCACCCTGCATCCCCTGAGCCCTTCCAGTACCTCCCAGTACACCCACTACACCCAGCCCCACTACTGGCCCCGAGGACCCCAGGGGACACTATGGAGAAGGAGAGATGGAGCCATGGTGCCAAAAAAACCCTTTATTGCCCCATAGCCCAACACCCAGGCTGTGTGTCCGTCGTGCCGTGTCGTGCCGCGTGCCCGGCCGTCGGCAGAACCGTTACCATTACTAAACTCAGTAATGGTAACGGTTTCCCCGCCAGCCGTGGGTCAGATCTGCCCAAACCTTGGGGTGCCCCCTTACCCCCAGGGCCCCTTCTCCCCCATGTCGTGACGGTCCCGTGTCGCGGCCCGGCTCGGGGCCTGTCGGCGGGGCAGCCCGGGGGAGTACATCATCTATACTGTAGTGTCTCATAGCCAACTTACAGTATACGATGATATCCTGCCCGGGGGAGCCGCGGGTGAGAGGGGAGCAGCTCCTGCACGGGGGGAGAGCAACGTTAGGGACCACAGCACCGGGACCATCATGTCCCCACTCCGCACATCCCTGTCCTCCTGGTCACACCACCAGGCGTGCAGGATGGAGCATCTCCGTGGCTTCCCCCACCCCAGCACTCTACCAGGCCATCGCTGTCACCCCAGTTCTGCTGCCCTGGAGCAGGATGGAAACTCCTGAAGGCCTCAGCATCCCCTCTTTAGCCCCCCAGCCCCACCACCCCAGAGCTGGACAGAGGATTCCATTGCCCCTGATCCCATTACCCCATAACTCCTCCTTATCCCCCATCCAGTCCCACAACCCTTGAACAAAACAAAGGCCCCCGACCCCAACATCTCCCCTACCCCAACTCTGTCCCCCCAGTCCCACCACCCCAGACCAGGGGTACCCCATAGCCCTCCCAGCCTCCGTAACCCCCTAGCCCCTCTTTGCACCCCCCCATCCCAATGCCACCACCCCAGAGCAGGACAGCAGCACTCCAGGAGGTGGCACCTACCTCTGGGAGTGGCACTGGGGCTTTGCTGGGTGCTGGCTCTGCACCCGCCTTATAAAACCTGCTCTGCCTCATCTGCATATCACACATCTGCACTGCACAGCTGGACGGGGGCCCTTAACCCCTTCAGGCCCGGGGGGACACTGCCCCAAGCAGCTCCCCTCAAGCCCATGGAGGGTGTGGGGACAGGGGACTTTCAGGGGTCCATCCCCATATGAAAGGCCAACCTGTGGTCACCAGGACTGTCCCCTCCATTGGTGGGGAGACCCCAAACTGAATTGCCCATTCCAAACTGATTCCCAGATGCTGGACATGGGGGCTTTGGACATGGCAGGGTGGCAGCCTCATGGGTGTGTTGGGGGAATGGGACATGGGGGTGCAGGGGTCACTCTGCACAGGCACCCCCAGATGAGGCACAGGTTTGTGGGTGTAGGGACCCCATTTCCCTCCCCCCCAGGGTGGGTGGTCTACAAAATGCTGTGTCTTCTGGGCATATTTGTTCACTTGAATGTCATGGACATGTCCCAGGGCATGTCCCCTGGCCGTGTGTCTTGCTCTAAAAAAGATATGTCCCCCAGCCTGCAGAGACAAGTCCCCTGCCTATGTGCACCCCTTCACAAGGGAATGTGTCCTCTGGAGGGATGTATCCCCCAGCTGTGTGTCCCCAAAGGACATGCCCCCCTGGCCATCTGTGTCACAAAGAGGGCTGTGTCACTTCAGTGCACACAACCCTGGTCATCCATGTCCCCTGGCCACGTGTGTCCACCAACAGCTGTAGTCCCTGGCTACAAGTGTCACTTTTCCGTACATGACCCTGGTCATACGTGTCACACGGCCTGCATGTGACCACAGCTTGGGGGACCTGCACCCTGTGGGCACCAGGCAGCATCCCATAGTCCCCAGTCCTGTTCGTCCCCACAGGGCCACATCCTGCAGTGAGTGCTGTGCCACCATGCCTGGCTGTTTGCACCAGGACACGCCGGTGTTCCTGGAAGCCGCCTGCAGAGAGGTGATAGTCCCCCACCAGACCCTGATAAGAAGCAGCACCCGGCTATCAGGGACCCTGCCCTGCCACACGAGGTGTCCCCAGACCCACTGTCACCTCTGGGTGACAGGGACAGGGGCAGCATCACCCACACTCCCCTGAGCCTGGCCAGACCCTGGCAGGAGGTGGCACGGGGTCAAGTGGCACAGGAGGTGGCACCAGCCCCTGTCCCCAGCCATGAGGATGTTGGGAGCTGGGGGCTGCAGCCCCCCCGGCAGCCGTGCAGTGCCATGGCAGTGTCTGGCTGCAGATAAGGAGCCATCGGGGGCTGCCGAGATATCCCCACCCAGCATATCTGCAGGGCCAGCCTGCTGCAGGGGGTGGGGGACAGGGCCCTTTGTCCTTCCCAGCCCTGGGGGGACATGGGGGTCTTGAGAGAACTGAATGAACTTGAGGGTCTCAAGAGAACTGCCTGTGACCCAAGGAAAGCAGAGCAGCAAAGGCCCCCTTTGTGTCAGCCCCATTTCTGGGTGTCCCCAAGAAGGACAGGTATCCCCAGAGCCACCCTGCTGTCCCCCAGAGCAGGGCAGGGTGCACAAGGCTGGGATGGAGACACCAGGCCCATGGGGTGCCACGGGACATGGGTCCTCATGAGGTGCAGGGGCTCTGGCAGCAGGAGCTGCTGGGACAGACCTCATCCCATACCAGCTCTGCTCAGAACCCTGGGGTGCCACCAGTTGGGGTGTCTCCACAGTGACCAGTTCCCTGGACTCACAAGGGTGATGCAGCTGGAGCTCACCAGCCACCCCGTTGCCTCCTGGTCCCATTGTCACCTGTGCAAGAGCAGGACAAGGCTGTCCCCACCAGCTCAGGATGACCAGGAACAACCCTTGGGGATGGGCCAAGGAAGCCATGGTGACATGGTGACCTCAGGGAGGCCACAAGCTCTGCAGAAGGACCACCAGCCAAGACATCACTTCCATGCACAGATGGTTCCTCCATTCCACTCTGGGGCCAGCAGCCCCCAGCCAGCCCAGGCCACGCTGGTCAAGCCCCGGCTCCAACACAGACCCAGAGGGTGGATGGGGCAGGTGCAGGAGACACAAGACAAGAGCCAAGGCAGGCGGTGACAAGGGGGTGACAAGGCTTTATTATCATACAGCAGTGGCAGTGGCAGGGACACGGTCATGCACACACACATGCAGATAGGGTGCCTCACCCGGCACGCCCCGTGGCCAGTGCCAAACGGGGGCTGGTGGCCCCGCAGCAGGAGCACAAGCCGGGGGCTGATAACACCAGTGTTCCCCACCCCAGCAGGGGGAGAGGGACAGGGTCCCACTGCATCCCTCCACCTTGCTGTGGGTCACCGGCCACTACTGGGGGCACTGCCAGGAAGGTGGAGGGGGACCTGGTTCCCTGCACCCACCAAATGACAAGGGGGGGGTGGCACCAAGCTGTGGGTGAAGGAGCCAATGAAGGGACCCCCAGCACTTTGTGGTGTCTGAGTGGGTCACTCCCCACCACAAGGCCACCTTCACCAGGCAGGTTTGGCTGCTACAGGTGACAAGACAGACAGGGAAGGGGCACAGGCCAGTGCAGGTGGCACTGTATGGAGACACACAGAGGGGACAAGTTGTTTTACATTGTCACTCAGGGAAGGAAAGCCACTGGCCATATGAGGCAGGAGGTCTGAGGAATCCCCCGGCCAGCATGGTCACTTGTCACAGCCTCACATCCACAGCACCAGCCCCAGGAGCACTGGTCCCCAGCCACCATACAGGCCACAGTGCTGGAGGAGCCTGTCCCCACAGCACCTTGCCAGGTCCCCCATGTCCCTCTGGCTCGAGGCTTTAGGAGCTGTGGGGGTCGGCATGTACCAGAGCATTAGGGGACAGCAGCCTTGGGAGTTTTGCCTCCCTTGGGGAGGAGGGGGTGGCTTTGGCACAGCGCTGCTTATTGGCATTCCTGGGAGGGGGAGCTCTCCACTTCCACTAATGCTCTATCAGCCCCTCCCCAAACTTTCCCACCTCCAGATCCCAGGAGGAAACTTCCCCAAGGGAAGGTAGCGTGGAGGCTGGCAATGACTGCAGCACCCACTGGCAGTGACCGATTGTCACTCTCCCAGGGAGGTCACTGTCACCTCTGGGAGTGCAGCCTGGGCAGGACTGTCAGCACTGTGGGGGTCCTGAGTGTGAGACACTGAGATAGAGAAAGCCACAAAACCAGCTCGTGGGCAGAGGCAGGGGGTGGCAGCACCCAGGGGGTGACTGCAAAGGAGAGGAAGCACAGGGGAAGTGGGTCCTGGCTGTTCTCTCCCTACAGATCCATGCTCCATGTCCCACTGAGCCTCTGCTCCAAGACTGAGGACTGAGACCAGCAAGGCACCGGGATTGCAACATCAAACAAGCTGCCAAACATAACTGAGGACCAGATCCAAATCCCTGGCCTGATACAACACACAGTTAATTACAAAATAAATCCCCTCCCATCATCTGTAATAAAAAAAGCAGCTGATTGGACATGCATCTTTCTGGCCTTACAAAATAAGGCACCAGAGCTTAAAAACAAAAACTCCGATTGTCTTTGATATAAAAGGAATTTCCACGTGTTGAAGGCAGTTGATGTCTGAGTGCATAACAAGAAGTGACCTTCACTAGTTTTGGGTGAGCCAGCCTCACACCTGGGCCCCGGTGACTTTCTGGATCAGGGGGATCTGCAGGAGGGGAAAAGAGAAGCTGTTAGGGCTGGAGGAGGGGGGGCGGGGAGCTGCCTGCACTCTGTGCTGGGCAGGGATGGGGAAGGAGACGATCCCTGGGAGCCTGAAAATTTTCCAGGTAATCCCTGTGCCCAAAGAGCCACAGGAACTGCTGCTCCAGCTCACCTTGGTGAGGTCCACACCGGTGACAGCACGCACGGAGGCGGGGATCTCAGCCAGCAGACGGTTCACCTCAGATGTTGTGCTGTTCTTCTCTCCACCAAGAATAACAATCTCATCCACTCTGGAGAGGGGAGCAGCCACTTTGGCAGCGATCTGAGGAGGCAGGAAAGGAGGGTGGGATGAGCAGAGAGCCAAGGGGCTGCTCACCAGCTGGGCAAGGTCCTTACCCACCACATGAGGCCTTGCTGTGCTCTCAAGAGAGCTGGCTCAGCCTGTGTACTGCCCACCACTTGCCTGGAGCAGGGGAAAGCTGCTCCCTCCTCACCTCAGGCAGCGCATCCAGCACTAGAGCCAGCTGGGCAGCTTCTCCATACTGCTGGAGTGCTTCAGCTTTCAGCTTCATCCCCTCAGCCTCTGCCAACCCGACAGTCTCAATCACAAAGGCCTCCGCTTCTCCAATCTTGCGGATCTTTTCTGCCTCTGCCTGAGCAAGGAGGATTTTCTTCACCCTGGAAAGGGAAACACAGCCCTCCAGCAGTCCAGATCCCCATGTGTGCCCCACAGAGAGCCCACCAGCTGGGTCTCCAGTCAGGACCAGGTCATGGGTTCACTCACTTCTCGCCCTCGGCGATCTGCTGGATGCGGTAAGCTTCAGCCTCGGCCGGACGCTTCACGGTGGCAATCAGCTCCTTCTCCATCCGGATGATTTCTTTCTGTTCTACATCAATCTGCTTCTTGCGCTGCACCACCTCGATTTCAATTTCTTCTTGGCGGATTTTCTGTTGCTCCCGAGCACTCTGGAGTTCATAGGCCAGCTGAGCCTCTGCGGTCTACACATGGGAGAGATGAGAAGATGGGTCTTGTCCATGATCTCCCGTGCACGGATGTAAGAACCCTTGGCAGGCCCTGAAAACAGACATGGCTCTTGCCCTAGACTAAACCTCTATCCAGTGTTGACCAACCTTAATGTTGACCTCCTCAGTGAAGGCAGCTTTCTGCAATTCAAAAGCCCGTTTGGATTCTGCTATTTTAGTATCTGCCTTGAACTTGACATCCAGCATTTCTTTCTTGCATTCTGCCTCCTGCAGAGAGAGAACAGAGAGCGGAGCTCCAGGGTGTGCAGCTGGAGCAGAACAGGCTGCTCTGGGGAAGCCCAGCACATCTCCAAACTCACCCGGATGCCAGCATCTCGCTCAGCTTCTGCCACACCGATGTCTGCGTCCCTCCGGACAGCCGCAGTCTGAGTCTTTCCCAGGGAGCTCAGGTAATCCACCTTATCATAGACATCCTGGAGAGGGGAAGAGAAGACACAACCACTTCAAATCACATGCAACCACTTCCATCTTCCTCCCTTCCCACTGAAACGCAGAGCAACCACTTGTGTGCTCAGGTTGAAGCCAGGTCAGCCTGCTGCCAAGCAGAAACAGGTGTGACCAGGAGAAGCTGGCTCTCCCAACATCTTCCCTCTAGGTCCCTGGAGGTGGAACTCCTTGAGGGCTGGGGCAGGTTGTCAGCCAGAGCTGAAGCTGCTGCTGCAGCACTGCCCACAGTGCAGAGCTCAGCCTCGAGGTGTACCTTGATGGTGAAGCTCAGGATCTCAATGCCCATGCGGCCCACATCAGGAGCTGCCACCTCCCGTACCAGCTTGGCAAACTGGTCCCTGTCCTGGTAGATCTGCTCCACTGTCAGGGTACCTGGAGGGGGAAGGAAAGTGAAGTGCTTTATTTGGAGCAGGTAACACTCAGCAGTATGGATGTAAGCTCTGCAACATCTTCGTTGCCCCTTATCTTTTCAGGCCTGGGCACAAGGGCACAATATTCTGCCCAGGCCCTGCCATGTGCACCAATATCTCAGTCTCACAAGCAGACCCACCACACACACCTGAAACCCTCAGGGGCTCAGATGTCCCTTACTGAAGCACTGAAAACTCACTGATCACAACACACAGCATGAGCTGCTGCAGGGGAGGAACAATCTAAGATGCCACCTCTGCAGTCAGCAGAGGAATTACCCTCTGTGGTTGCTGTGGTGGCAGCAGTATTGCTGGGACCAGCCAGAAGAGAGAAAGCTGCCCAAGATGCCTTCAAGATTTTGAGTCCCTGCGCACCTAGGATGGAGCGCAGATGCCCCTCCAGTGTCTGAAGGACCACGTTCTTCACATCTTGCACACTCTTCCCCAAGAACTGTTCACAAGCCACAGCTAGGAGCTCCTTCTCAGTCATTATCTTCACCTAGAGACAGGAGACAAAACCAGAGGGACTGAAGGCACCTGTCCAAAGAGGAGCAGGCATTTACCAGCAGCAGCAGCAGAAGCAGCAGTACCACCACCACTAGGCTGCCAGGCCCCTTACTACTGAAACTCCAAGGGTCCATACTGAGCTGTCACCACACCAAGCCACACCACCACACCTGCTCATGACTGCTGGTTAGAGCCTTGCTGTAGGCTCAGGAAGCAGTGTCCAAAGCAGACAACTCTGCAAACCCTGACGGCAGCTCAGCATGGAGAGGACTTCCCTGCAGCTGTCCATCCCACAGCAATGGCCATCAGGGGATGTGGGCACAGAGCCTGGCCATATGAGTCCCACCTGATGAAAACTCTTAACAAGGAGCCCTGAACTATCAGTTCAACCACAGCACCAACACCAGACCTAGGAGGAAAGGGCTTTCTATTGCTACCCCTGGTCAAAAGCCATTTCATTACCTTTCTCTTCCTTCACTAGAATATTTCTTTTTTAATAAGATGTCACAAACCAGTGGGTTTGTCCTGCTTGTGGCTGGAGCTCTCAGACACCCTTCACAGTGACCCCTGTGTGCCAAGGACAGGATCTGTTTGTCCTGTTCTGCATGGTCAGTCTGGTAAGGATCCCCAGGGGTGGGACACAGTCACCTCGGTGCTGCTTTCATCTCTTGTAGTCAGTGTCAGATATAAAAATATCCCCAGGCCCAGACAAGCCAGGTCTTAAAATGGTCCTGCTGCTCAAGGGGCTGTTTTTCAAGGCAAAGTGGGTTAAAAATCCCTATGGAGTAGGTTAGGCACTGGCAATGTGTGCTCATGGAGCTCTATAGAACCCAGCTATGAGGAGCTACAGCCTACCAAGATGATTGCTCCTGGTTGCCAGGTCCAGTCTGAGGGCTTAGGCAAAGCCTTAGAGTCTGGTAGTATCAGAGAAAGGAGCAGGGCCATACCAGCACCTCTGGGTGCTGAGAGGGTCCCACAGCACCCTCTCATGGAGACATCTGGGCTGGGCAGTGCCTTCTGTCCCATGAGATGCTGGCAGCACCCTGCATCCTGCCCCAAGGGCCCGGGCTGAACCTCTTGCTCCTGGCCAAGACCTCTGAAGCTTCAGGTATTGTACAGGGGCCTTCTAAGGGTACCAATGCACACTTTGTGATGGGTTTCCAGCCTATGGACCTCACCCTGACCCCTACCAGACCACTTTTCAGGGTCCAGCTGCTGGCAAAAGCAACACAAGCCTTTTTTGAGAAAGCCTGATCTGACAGCCCACAAATCTGAAACAAACAGCTGTGAACAGCAGCACCCAACCAGGGCACTGCCAGAGAGCAGGAAAACTGGGACTGGCCACCACCTTGTAAGGGGACCAGAGGTGGACCATGTCAGATGCAGTGAGCTGACCAAGAGTCAGCTGCCACAACCCTACCCCAGGTAATGTGAAGAAACACCAGCCCAGGCTGAGCCTATTTCCTACCTTTGATTCTCAGCCTGGGTCTCCCAGTCAAAACCCCAAAATGAATCTCATGGCAATCTTCTGTTTTCTCTCCAGGGCTTCTGGGCTCCTCATTGGGCCAAGCAACTGTGGTTTCTTGTTCCTGCACCCCGGGTCAGCATTGTGCACTTTCTACACAAGGGGGAGTTGGGAGAACTGCTTATGAACCAGGAGGGAGCACAGGGCTCATCTCCCAGCAGATGGGAGGGGTTTTTTCAAAGACCAAAACCAATTAGACTCAGCAGTTATGTTTATGGTGTGCATTTCCACCTCTCTAAACAATCCCCACCCTTCAGAGGCCACAGACAGTCAGAGCATGGAGTGGGATAGAATCATTAAGGCTGGAAAAGAACTCTAAGATCATCAAATCCAACCATCAAGTTCAGTAAGAGAGTCCCTGGGGTACTTGACAGGAGCAAGGAAGGATTCAGCTTCTGTGAATGAAGCAGCCTGGACATGCTGAAGGAGCTCAGCTATCGGCTCGGCACGGATGACAACCTCCAAGGCAAAGGCTGCACAAAACAAAACAAAGCTGAGGAATTTGCTGTCAGCTTGTCTCCAGCCCTTCAGACAGGGTGCTGTGACACTTGGTGCATCTGCAAATGTCATTGCCATCAGAGAGAAGAGTTGAACTGGCAGGAAGTCAGAGAGATGCTACAAAACAATCCTGTCTGGGGGATCGATAGTGCTGCACCCAGCTCCAGCCAGCTGCAGTCACAGCCAGGGGTGAGCAGACAATCCAATTACCTCGAGGCTTAGAAAAATGGTTGGAAAGATACGAAGCCCAGCATGGCCTAAGGCAGCAGCATCCCAGCACACCCCAAGCACTCAGCCAGCACAGCAAGGAGGCTACAGGAGATATTTACATCCCTCTCCAAAAACAGTACAGCATCCTCACGCAGTTTAAGCACTTCTATTGTGACAGCAAACATTTTAAAAAGTGTTTCCCCAGTGACAATTTGTTTGCTTTTTTCCTGTTTTTGCACAAGGTATTAAAACAAATATGTTTGCCTTAAAACTACTGCTGCAAAATTAAGGCAACCTCTGCCATGCATGTTCCCAACTGCCTCCCACCTGCCTTCTGCAGGGAAATTCATTTCATCTTGCAACCCTAAACCTTTAAAATTAATGGACAGTGGGAAAAAAATAACAGTGAGAAGAGAGAATAAGACAGATGAGATGAACTGGGGGCTGCATTTTTAAATCAAGGCAGCTGGTGATCCAGCCTAGACCACTTTCCAGGCAATGGAAGGATGTCCCAAAACTGGGTCAAAAAGGAAGGCTGGCTTCACAAAAATACCTTTCCAAACACAGAAGGAAAAGCCTACAGTTTTAGGAAATGTGTGTGAGGAGAGATGTAGGTTCATGCATTTTGCCAACCATGCAGAGACCACTGTGGCTATGTGACACATCAGCAGTTGAATAGATCTAGAGAACTGAAAAACTGAAGCCAAGAATGCTGGTTCACACAGATCAGTGCCAGGATGAGCCCAAGAAGCTGGCTTCAGGGCTGATGCTCTTGCACGTAGCCACGTTTCCCAACAGCAGCAGTTAAGTCATCATCATGCCCAGCCCTTCTGCCACGTGAAATAATCCAGAAGCCACTCCTGGCTGAATTCCTACCCTGGGTTACACACAGACACAACACACAGCTCCTCTGCAACGTCAGATCAGAGCAAACCAAGGAACCACAGGGGGAACCCACTGCCCAGGGTGAAATCTGTCAAGTGCTTGGGCTTAAAAGGGCTGCAGCAGCCATGGCACTCTCCCTAGGGGGAGAGTTTTGATGCATGTGGGATTTTGGTCACATCACTGCCCCACTCAGCAGCTTCCCTGGGCTCCCCTGCTCACTGCAGGGATCATGGCACCCACCTCTCCTGCAGCAACAGACCAGGATGTGCCTTGGACACACAGTCCTCATGTGCCCTCTGAGAATGGTTGTCGTGGTTTTATACACCCAGAATAAGCTGTCAGGAGGAGTTTTTAATCAAAGCATCCAGCTGCTTATTCAGAGAGTCAAATTCAGCTGAAAGCTAATGACATTTTCTTCCCAGTGTCTATCCCAAGGCAGGGCCTGGGCACACAGACAGACTCCATGTCAGGGCAGCAGAGCTGGGAGCCTAGGACATGCAGGTCTTTCAGTGTGCTATCACAAGCAGCAAGAGCTTGATAGAATCAAAATTCAATTCAAGCCAGAAATTTTACACAGAAATTTTAGTGCCTGGAGGGAACTATGTTCTCTCTTTGACCTTTAATTCACCATGAAGAATTACAAGATCCACGTGCTAAAAATAAAAATAATACAAAGCAATACAATGCTTGGTAGCATCTCAGGAGTGAATGGCTCAGTCCTGCAGGGTCACACACAATTCCAAGGGCACTGCAGTACATCAGCATTTCCCAAATAGATGAGGTCACCCACACACACCTCATCTGCCTCATAGCCAAATGAGAGACCAGAAAAAAAAAAAAAGAATGATTTTGGGGAGAGAAGGAAAGGTCATAGCCCCCGTTGCAACACTGGACATGCTGTAATGTGTTTGAACCAACAGTGTGGGTTTGTACAAGAATTTGTTTCAGAGCAGATGGCTTCTGTTCTGAACAAACAGCAACCTCTTAAGGGGGAAAACCAGATGTAAGTTAGAGACATGCATTCCTGAAATGATGTTTTGGAGTTACTGTACCTGTGCCACACCTGTGACAGTTAAAGCTACCCCCTCCGCCGTCTCTACGTCCTCACACCTGGGCTGTAACGTCATTATCTCTAGGGAAATCCTGCCAAAAAACGTAAAATATTTGCACGTTTCCAGGTAACACACAGCTCTTCCCCTTGCATCTCCCTGCTACCTGCTGCACTCATCACAGGTAATGTAAGACACGCACAGTGTGCAGCCAAGGGACTGCAGCTGTGACCAGAGAGAGAGCAAACATTTTGGCCAAGAAATAGATTTTCAGATAACGCTTAAAGGCAATTTATCAGTAGAGATAGGCTGTGAGATGGCAATGAAACCATGACCCTTTCCCTTTTGCTGGGCCAGCGAGGTGGCCAAAAGCCAGCAGCTTGGGACCCCAAACCAACACTCCGGGCTGGTGTCACTGGTTTAAAAGCATAGCATGGACCTGGGCTGCTCCTGCCCACCCTGCACTGCCCTGCTGCTTGGCAAAACCTGGTGCTGATGCTGCAAGAAGCAGCCCTGCCTTTGCCCTTACTGGGTCAGCATTAACACAGACCTAACCCCTGACTGGGTTCACCTCTCCTTCTATTTTTTCTTTTTCTGTCACCCAAAGGCAGATGGAAGCAGGTCTCCAGCTCTGTAGGGTCATGCCTGTAAACTATCAGACACCCAGGAACGGATCCTGCAGCTCCAGAGCTTCCTCAGCCACCCGAAGTGGGCTGGAGATACTTTGGTCAAACCTGGCAATCTGCAGGTCATGATCTAGTACAAGAGACATGCTCAGCCATGACAGGTTCTGCTTCAGGAAGCAAGGCCTGGCTCTGGTGTCAGCCATAACAATCCAAGAAGGAGTTGGGAGTCAGGACAGAGCGCCACAGGGCAAAGAGCTTGTGTCAGCAAACATTAGGTCAAACATTTGAACCACGAAGGGGCTGCACTGGGCTGCTGCGTGCAGTCTGAGTTGCTCCAGGACTGGCTGGAGGTGCCGAAATGTATCTCTGCAAGTTCATGCCTGCCTTGGCCACCATCCTAATTAAACTGGCAAACCAGCAGCTGATAAACCAGATCCCACTGCCCAGGAAGGACAGTGGTGTTTTTTGCTATACACTCTCTGAGTTCTAATCAGCTAAAATGCAGGATTTTAGCCTTCTGAAGACCCAATCTATATTTGGAATTTAGTTTCAGTACTGTGTTGCTTCTTAGCTGGCAAGTCTGTTTGGTAATTAGTTACACTGGTTCACACATCCTCACACTACACACACTAGTCCTGTCTGCTGCAGCTCATCCAAGGCCTCGGTGCTGTACTTTCAAATGTGACAACATCCAAAATGAGCACTGTCTCCATGTGGAGAAGGGCTGAGTGGAAACCTGTATCAAAGACTGCAGAGCCAGGTATAGTTGCAATTCCTCCCTAGGCATACAGGTTTCCTTTTGAAACAGCACAAAACCTGCCCCACATCCTGCAAACAACCCAGTCTGGTCTGCTTGTGACTCCACACAAAAGCTGATACCCTTCTGCTCTCTGCCAAGCACAGGATGGAAACAGTGCTGCCCAGGAAAGGGTTACACCTGGAGCAAATGCCTGCAGCGTTATCAGGAGCCAGTGTAGCAATGCTGAATTTGGAATTTGCCAAGAGTGCATCTGTCTGCATTACCTATAAACTGTGGAGTGCATCCCATGGCAAGTGCCAGAGAAGGGGAGGGAGAGGAGGGTATGGAGATTTCAGCTGCCCCGTTAGAAAGCCAATAGTTTTTATGTTATCTCACTGCTGCTGCTGCTGCTGTTACTGCTGCTCAAAACAGAGGGATAAACATTTAGACATGATGTTAGGAAGCTGGAGGATTATTACCTGTGCAACCCCTGTTACGTACAGTGGGACCCCCTCCGACGTCTCAATATTCTCGCAGCGACAGAGGATGGTCATAACCTCCAAAGACACTCTGAGCAGTAAGGAATAAGGGCAGGACAGCAAATACACAAAGCAGTTATCAGAGAGTGAAACACTCATTGCAAAGGACAGACGAGACTTTCAGGTTTCAGCTTTTCCCTGTTCAGTTTGCCTTCCTCCCCTTGCCTGCTCCAAGGGCTCCATAATGCTGGGCTAGACCAGCCTGCCTGGTCACAGCAGGGAGCTGGCAGCATGAGATGATTCTTTTAACGAGGGTAAATTGGCTGGGGACTCCTCACCACTCTGCCTCCCCTAAATCACTGCAGATGAAGCTGATCTATGTATCCCACCTGGACTGCCATCCTGGAGTCAGATGGAATTCTCTGTTGGAGTCATCTTCACACACAGAAAATTCCTTTCTGTAAGAATTTAGATGTTTCCATGCAAACATCTAAGAGGGATAGAAAAAGGAAAATGCCAGGGACCTGGCTCCCCACTCCTGATTAAAGCAAGAAAGTGCTTCCAAGTGCTGTCCTGAGAAGCCAAGTAACGCCACTTGGCTTCCCCAGAGCTACACCAGACCACACTGCCTCTCTCACTGCTTTTATTTCTGACCCTTAAATAGAGACAAGATTTTTTTTTCCCCAGTCCCTAAGGTTGCATCAGGGTAAGAGCCCAGCACCCTGCCAGCTCTAACTGCTCCTTTTCTTCCCAGGTTAGTGCTACCTGGCAGGATGCCGCAGACAGCAACACAATTGCTGCCATCTCTCTTGTTTTCAGCACTGGCAGTTCCAGAAAAGATGTCCTGATTTCAGAGGAGGAAATCTGCCTTACTCTTCCTGTTAATGCAGCCAGCTCTGTCTGAAGCACAGGTTATTGGTGCTCTCAAAAAGAGAATTCAGCTCCATGGCCCATAGCATGAACTGGGGGTATAGATTTAGAAGTAAAAGATTTATTTGGGTGCTGGCATTTCTTTCAGGAGCCCCGTTTGCTAAATACTGTACAGACCTCCACCAGGTGACAGCTCAATCTTGGCAAGCAGTTCTTGGCCCTGGGCTCAGACTTTGCTGAACTTAATAAGTCAGCCTCCCGAATACATCTGCTATCTCCTGGAATTTGCAGGTCAAGGTCCCAAGGTCCTGCACTGTTTTCTGGGCCTCTGGCACAACCAGAGGTGGAGCAGAAATCATTTGTTCAATCCAACAGTTCTCCCAATGAGACACCTCACAAAAATTTAGAAATTAATCTTGTCTGGATCAAACACAGCTCTTAGGCATTGAGCCCACAGTCCAGACCTTTCCTTCCCCTCCCACCTCCCACCAGCACGGCTGGGGAGCCCAAGCTAAAGCAGCGTGGTGTTAGCTGAGACCTCTTCATGCAGCCAGAGGAGGCTCCTGTAGCAATCCCGACCACCAGGCACCTGGGAGCTGCCATGAGCCAGTTGCCAGCACCAGCCAGGACCCTCTGGAACAAGGCAAGCTGCCCATGGGGAGCAGCAGCTACAGTGAGTGTATCATCTGAGAGCAAGGGCAGCAACATGCTCACTTTGTCTGCTAGTGGCAACACGTGAACAGGGAGAAGAGGTGGCAAGACCAGGCAGGAAGAATTATCTACAACCTCTGGCTGTCACTCAGTATAAAATCCCAAAAGTCACGTCTATATCCTTTTTCCCTAGTATCCTTTTTTTTTTTTTTTTTTTGGTCACACAGATGGAGGAAACCTGCATTGGTGAGGATGAGGGAGGTGTTAGGAGACAGTAACATTCCCACAGGTCCTACAGACAAAATGCTATGCCAGCAGAACAGCAGCAATGTCACAGCATGTTAGTTCAGTGAGCAGCACAGTGGGAAGCAGCAAGCAAAACCCACAACTGAGGGGAGGGTGAGAAAGGAAAACACGTGGTTGTAAAGAGGAACACAGCCTATTTCCAAGGTGACAGCAGTCAGCAGATCTTTAGGAAGAGACTTGAGGTAGAGGAGGGGGGGGCACTGGCCCACCACATGTCACAAATGTGTTTGTTACTGGTGAGGGTTTGGGTTATTTTGGGCAGAACTCAGGGATGAGCCCCTGGCCCCACAGCCCAGTGCCTGTGCCTTGGAGAGCTGCACAGGCAACAGGAGAGCAGGGCTCCTTCCTGCCTGCCTCAGCATCACACAACAGCACCAGCACAAGAAGAAACACACTGAACAGACAAGCTATGGCCCTCTCAGCTTCATGGGTAAACAAAAAACAATCAAAAATAGCAATTTTTTAATTTTTTTTTTTTTTTTTTTTAAATCTGATTGCTTTGGGTTTGGGGAGAGTTGTGGACAGAGAGACCATGTGAAGCATGGGATTTCTTTTCTTTTTTGTCTTTTGCATTGTGATACCAAACTGTCCCCACACAAATAGTCTGCACAGAACTGCCCCATCCTGCAGTTTTATTTTGCAGACTATCATTTACTGTCAGGTAAGCCTAAAATGCCAGGATCACCTCCTGCAGGGCGCTGGACAACCTCAGCCCCACCACTCATAGCAGACAACAGGCAGAAGCTGTGTGGCTGTGAGTGATCTTCCATTCCCCAAGTCCCAAAGCACTCCACAGGGCACATACTGCTCCTTCCAGCTCCAAGGGAACATTCCTCTGAAGGACCAGGAGCTGGCCACAGCCAACAGCAGCCAGCTGGGCTGATGCTCATTCATGGTTTCAAACCAGTGCCCAGCCCCATGTTCCTAAAGATGCTGCTGACAGCCCCACTGGGATGCCTTTGCCTAATTCCTACTCAAAAAACCCCACAAACAGTAGGAGTTTCCTATGTCTTTGCCTAATTCTTACTCCTAAGCCCACAAATAACAGGAGTTTCCTTACCTTTGGGTGTCAGTGATGCACCACCAAGCCCAGGCCCAGCCACCATACACATACTGCTTTACATCAGAGCCACAACAGCCACCTGCAGCACAGCAAAAGACACAGAGGGATAGGGACTATATACACATGTGCATCAATTGCAGGGAAAAAACCTTCACCCAGACCAAGCCACGAGTAGGACAACTTCCCAACAAGCCTGCCCAGCCTCTGGGTGCTGAGAAAACAGAAGCCTGGAGGAGTCATCTCTCCCCCCAACCCCTCAGAGCAGGGAAAGAGAGACTTTCTCAGCTCATTACAGCAACCAGTGTTACCAAGCCATGCTCTGCACCAGGACCCAGAAGAATCCAAGCATGTTTGCAGTGTCTGATAAATAATGAGCACAGAAGAGGCTTCCAAGATCCACAGAAGCCCTGAAACACCCTTGGATCAGCCATCACCAAGCCATTCACCAGGGAACCCAAAGCTCTCCTCACCTCCATGGGCTCACCTCCTCACCTACATGGGAATTTTCACAAGACAAGCTTTTTGGTTTTTTGTCCTCTTAGATAAATGGAAAATAGTACTTGTAAGAATTCAGTGAGCCAAACAATAACACACAGAAAATGACTGTATTTCAAACAAGTGTTTTATTTTGATTTTGTTAAGCAGTTTAAGCACTTTTAACAACCAGAATAATTGTAAATACATGCTTCAGTATCTTTAACCATGATGCACCAGCTCCCTCATGGAAAGCCATGTAAGAAATCCACCTCCTTTATTTCAGCCCCACTGCAAACCATTCTTAAACCCACCAAAAAGCTAGCAGGTCAGCGTTGGAGGAGGCAGGGGAAAACTTTGAGCTCCCCCCATAATATCTCCTAGTTCTGACTCAAGCAAGAACTGCAGTTCCAGCACAGGGCTGGCTGTGCCCAGAGTTGGGGCAGATAAAGCCAGCAGTGCCTCCTCCCTGGGCTTTCTCCACAATCACACTTATTACAGCAGCTCCCAGGGCTTCAGCAAGGCAAGTGCTGTGTCAAGACAGCAAGAGACAGTTTGAGCTCCATGAGATGTATCTGTGCAGGTGAGACAGAGCCAGCATGGAGGAAAAGCAGACATGCAGGGAGCACAGTGTGCCTGCAGCTTTGCTGGAGCTTCACAGGGTGGGAGGGGGAAGGGGGGACCATGAAGCCAGCAGGCAGCAGCAGAAGCTCTTGAGAGACAGTGTGTATTAACTTCATTGCAATAGGTGAAAATGAAGAAGCAAAAGCAGAACCATCAAGTCAGTGTGCCAGGAGGGCTCTCTGGGCCACAGAAGGGGACCCCATCCTCCTACTCCTTCTTTTCTCCATCCTCAAATGTTTGTCCATCTGCTAGAGATACCTCCTGCTCCAACAGTTTACGCAAGATGCCTTTCATAAACCTGGAGATCAGCCCTGCAATTTCATCAGGAAGTAAACACAAATGGGAAAAAAAAAGATTTACATGCTTTTTCAGGTCCCCTGTGCTCCATAGCCTAGAGGAATATTCTTCTATCACCTCTGGATAGCTTCTTCCTGTAGCTGGAAGGCTCTTCCAGCAAGATAAGGAGTCACAGAAGCTGATGGCACAACATCCTGAAGCATATCATCTGTTACTGCTTTGTGGAGGACATCAGCCCAGTTAGCTCAGCCTTTTAGCCAGGCCCTTGTTTTCCAAGAACAGGAAGGGAGGTGTTCCTGGTAGTCAGGAAAAGCAGCTCCACATGGAAAGGTATTTTATTTCACAGAGTCTATATCGTTTTTAACTTCTCTTCCAAACCTCTGGTAGTCATTTCACAATAATGTCCTGGGAAAATTCTGCACCCTAGACCCACTGTTGTTACAAGAAGACGCCTGTTCACATCAGTGTTTGTTTTCTTCTGCAGGCAATGCAAGGAAGTTCCTTATTTAGTATCACACTTCTGCCTGCTTCCCAGCACAGTGCCACGTTGCTGGACAGCAGAGTTTATTAAGCCAGACTGTATGTCAAGAAGTGTTCAAAGACTCAGACGAAACGGGGAATATCAACACATCAGACAGGAGTGGGATGGCTGTTGGTTGCTCTCACGCCAGCCGGACGTCTGAGCGCAGCAAAGCTCCGTCCCGGTAACGCCAGTCAGAGGAGCTGAGTGCTCCTTTTCCACCACAGTCCTCAACGAGCAAGTGAAAAAGGAACCAACAAAGGGAAATCTTTGCAAGGCTAAAGAATAAAACCTCTTGCACAGTGAGATCTGGCAGAGAAGTTGCCTTTTCCAGCTATAATACGCCCACTGTTCTCACAGCCTGGGTCTCACAGCCGCTTGGCCACGGCTTCCACAAACATCCACCCTCTTCCGGGGACAGGCACACTACAAACGGTGGATTCACAGCCGGAATGCTGCCAGCCAGCTTGGCCTCCTCCCAAATAAAGGGGTCCCATGCCCAAGCAAAAATTCCCAGAGGCAGGAGAAAGCACACTGTCTGATTTGTGGGTTTTGGTTTGGTTTTTTTTTAATGAAATAAGATTAATCGCTTGGGAGTTTGTAGCTAAATGGAGCTCTCAGCAGATGCAGGAAGCTGCTGCCCTGATGGATGGCATGCAAGGAGGAACAGGAGCCCCCAAGAGTTATGGGGACACAGGGTTCAAAACATCAAAGCCAGGACAATTAGAGGTTGTGAACCAGCTCTGTGTGTTATTTACTCTCTTGAGGTAACTTGAGGCAATGGGTTTGTACTCCAGCAGGAAGTGGACAGCATTCAGAAATAAGGCTGTGGTAACCAGTTTGCTACAAAACCTCCAAAACTGCATTTCTTCCCTGAACTGCTGCAGGCCAAATGCAAAGGCAGAGCAGACACAGCTGCTGTCACCTGCACAGAGAGAGCTGCTGCCTATACCCCTCAATCCAGGACAATCGGGTCCTGGGGTGTCTTCCTCAAGGAGGACCCAATGCCCAACTTGGGAATAAACATCTGGGTCCAGTTGGCCAGGAGCTGGGAAATGGCATGGGGTGCTAATGAGTGCAGAAAGACAAGGAAAAAAATTGAAAATTGAAAGCAGCTACTGACAAGTGACATAACAGAGAGAAGGGAAAGACATATGTAAAGAAAAGCACACAATAACGCAGAGTCTAGATGAAATCAACATCTGTTTTTTAGGCCCTGCTGTGCATATAAATTATGCTTTGTCCACATGCAGAAATGGCATGGTTAACAAAAATTAATTTTAAATGATGCAGGGTTCTGAGCTGAATGCATAAAGCCCTTTGATGGCCACTACAGCAGAGGAAAGCCGATCAAGCTGGTGAGTTTCTGATGTAATCTCTATCAAAATTACTTATGTAAACTCTTGAGTATCAGCGCAACAGAACAAGTAAAAAAGCCACATGTTTAATTAAACTCATCTTGTAAACAGAAACCCAAGGAAGACAAACCACAATGAAGTTACACAACAAAATTAGAGGAACACTACTGCAGAATTCCTCTTGGAAACCAAAAGCAAAGACCCAAGGCTACCCTCTCCACCTCCTTCTCCTGCTATTCTTTCAGAAGACTAATTTGAAAGTCTTGGAGATTAATAAGATTTCTCTGAAAAGGGAAATCTTGAGTCTCACCATCTGCAAAAAGATGAAGAACTACTGCCTGAGGAGGAAACATCACAGAGGAGCTGCATCAGTTGCAACCTGAAACAAACATGCATCACAAGAAGCATTAAATGAACTGCAGGGAAGGATTTTTTGCTAGAATACCTCGATCTCAACCCTGAGGAACTGTTCTGAACTCTGGTTCCAAAGGCACAAATGAAGACAAGGGCAAAACTTGCTATGAAACCAAACTGAAGCTGCCTGCTCCATCCCACAGGCTCACCTTGCTTTTGGGGCTGAAGAACTGGATCACAACTAGCCAGCTCACACAAGGCCATGGCTATTAGTGGAGGAACAACTCTGATGCCACCAGTCCCACCACGAGCATTGGGTCTTAGACGGCTCTCAGTGCCCACCATGTCTCACTGCAGGATGTGCTCTGGATCTTCTCCTATTCCGTTCTCATGCAATTGACTGTTTTTCACCTAAGTGTAGGTCTCTGTATTTCTCCTTACTGAACTGCACTGTATTTCCTTCAGACCATTCAGCCAATCTGTCAAGTTTGTTTTGATTCTAATCTGGCTCTTCAAAGCTCTCAATTCTCTCCCCAGCTCAGTACAATCTGCAAGCTCTATAAGCACACTCCTGATTCCAAGCCAAAACAAGGAACTTATTTGATAAATCCTCTGAGCTGAACAGTGAGCCACTATCAAGTTCCCTGGCAATGATTTCCAGACAGTTTCATATTAATTTCATAGTATCTGAGAAACCAGTTCCTCCTCACACTGTGGGCCTCTTCCAGGAAAGCTTTTCAGAGCCTCAAGAAACCTTTATTTCAGGCTTTCAAAATATAGAAAAGTACTATCACACTGGCTCAGAGTCCTTATCAGTTCTTCTTGCAGGAGTAAGAAGGATGCAGTAACAGAATGCAAGAGCACAGAGCAGCCCCAGAAGGGTTAACCACCCTGGAGTGCTGAGGTGCAACAGGAAATGCTGACACAAAACTGGATTTAACAGAAAACTGGCATTAACTGCTAGTTCTTCATTTAGATTGACAGAGATTAAGGAGCTCTAAAGAGCAATGCACTAAAGCCAAGTCAAGTAAAGTCAAGTTTGGGAAACTGGGATGGACAACATTTCTCAAGTGGAATTCTGAGAAATAACAGGAGTGTAACAAGCCTCAGTAAAGGTGAGGTATGTGCTATCTTCATCCTCATCCCCACTCAAGAGGGCAGTCAGATTAGCTGGGGTCATACTCAGCAAATACACCCAGCTATCTTCTTCTAGGTGTTCAGGAGCAATGTGTTTGTTTCGGTATTGTAAAAAATAAACTAGATCAACAGGACTGCAGCTTCCCTGAATTGTTTTCTTCCTTTCTCACCTTAACTTTTGCTGAAGCAGCAGTTTGTTCTGACCCAGAAATAGGGTGGGCAGTACCAGCCTTTCCCTGTCACCTATCTGCAGGTGCTCACCTCAAAGCTGCTGGACCATTGCTGTGTGGTGCCACTCTCAGCAGCCAGAAAGAAAATGCTCCAACTGCAGAGATCCCGGCAACACGATTTACTTACAGGAACTGTAAGATGAATGCAACCATTATAAATGACATCTCTGTATTATGAGACTCCACAGAAACATTACAGTGGTGTATTTCACAATTAGCAGATTGATCCTTAGCCACAAAAGCTTCATTCAACCAGACTGCAACCCAAACCCAGCATTATGCATCCAAGATGATTTATTAAGCTGGTGGGATCATTCAGGTCTATCTCCCTGAAAACTCAACTGGCTCCAGCTGCACTTGGAGAGGGCTCAGTGATGGTTTGGTTTGCACCAAACCTCAAGGGGAGGCTCCCAGCACTGCCACCCTCCAGTAAAGTTAGACACACATTCCAACGAGGCCACCACCACCTCACAGGACTTTGGAGAGCATGCTTACAAGTCTTGGGCTGCACACTTTACCAACAGGTGGGCTAACCCAGTGCAATTTCTTACTGGGGATCAGTGTTGCTTGCCAGAGGAAGAACACAAGTGCCAGTAAAGTGCTGAGTAGAACCCAGGAAGCAGGTTCCCAAATAAGGCTACAAAGCTACTGCACACACACGTTCCCAAGGCACAGCCAGCTGCTCCTTGAACACTGAAAAAACTCAAATGTCTCACAAGGAAGTGAAGGAACACCACTCCCCAGAAAAAATGCACATGCCAGGGGAGGCACGTAACTAAAGCTTCCTTGAGAGGCACAGCCTAAATCTGCAACAAAGAAAACTTTTATTTAGCTTTGTGATTTGGAGGTGCCTTCCATAAAGACAAGCTTATCAAATTACAATTGCATGACTAGTTGAAACTGCAAGCCAGCTTTTAGTATTGTTTGCTGCAGGTTTACTCTTACCTTCCTCCTTTCTCCGCAAATCCAACCTAATATTGCACAATCAAACACTGTCTCCCAAGGTCCTCTCTGCTTTTCCCTAGAGAGACATGGCTCAAGTTCCTGGAACTACAACTGTGTGTAGTTACTCACCACCCACTAGTGCTCTGGTATTCACCCTGCACCTAAGCACGGAGAAGCTGTGAGGCTCTGCAGAGCTCCCACATCCTCCCAGGCTGCCCCTGAAGCTCAGAGATCACACTCTCAGGGGACAGCAAGTGTGTGTAGACCCCGTTGGGCAGAGACAGAGTAAAGCCACGTCTGGTGGCAGCACCGAAGCCCATTCTGACTTGCAGAGTTCGGTGTGATTTGCTCTCTCGTGCCAGAACATCAAGGAGTGTCCTCAGCTTGCTGCTCCCAGCTGTGGACACGTAACACTTGGAACTGCAAGCAGATGCCACAAATTCCTGCTGGCTCATTCTGCAAGCCATGTTTTGGAAACTTCAGAGCTGAACTGAAACAAAACCAAGCTTTTGAGACTGAAGGGCACCCCGGCACACCTGAAGCGTGGCTTCTTTATTCCTCCTACCTTCCTTATTCCTATTCTTTATTCCTCCCACCAGCTGTGGCATTTCACCTATCACCACTGATTCTGATGGGGATTCCCCTCGGAAGGAAGGTCAGCATGAGCTTGAGGTCCCAAACATGTGCAGACCAGGAAAGCTGTAAGAAACACTGCTGCTCCAGGCAGCTGGTGGGTGCAATTTGTAACTCCTCACAAGCAGCTGCCACAGCGGGCATATTCATTTCCAAAACTGCACCACTGCTTCTGGCATCTCTTCAGTAATTCCTGTAACAGGTCTGTTATCCAAGAGGGATGAACTGAGAGCAGACCAGATGCAGCCCGCTGGAGGCTTTGGCTCTAAAACACACTGGTGTTGTTTCACATGCATGGCATAATCACAGTACACCCCTGACATTCACTCCCCAGTGAGTTTTGGTCTGAGCATCACCACTCTCACCACAAAACTATCCCAGTGTTGACAGAAAGGATGGAACACCATTGAGAATGCATCTGTATCTAACTTGGTTACTATATTGCATATGTCCCCAGCCTGCCACACAGAAGGAAGCATCCAGCCCTTACAGCAAGCTGCTACATCACCTAATGTGTAGCGTTAATGGTAATAACCATTAATGGTAATTAAGGTCTGCATGCAGCCTGGGTTATGACAAAGCTCCTGTGGAGCATTAGAGCAGCTACAGGTTGAATCAGACACAGGAGATTTCACTGCTGGTTTATTGAACCCTAACCTAAGCAACCAGCTCACCTGCTGAGAACATTACACATACCTGGTGGGCACCAATCAGGGCCAGTGGCAGCACCACTGAGAGGTCAGGGACGTGACACTAGTGAAGCAGCAGTAGGACAGGTGGGATGAGTGGGACACCCCAGGGACAGGCACTGCTGCCCTGCCCCAGTGGGATGCTCACACCCAGTTCCCCCCCCCTGCAAAGCCAACCTGCCCCCCAGGAACAGGACAGCTCCTTGGCAATCCAAAGGCTGTTGGCAGCAGCCCAGAGCCCCGCAGCCTTACCGGTGCCTGACATCATCCAAAGGCAGCAGCAGCAGCAGCAGCACTGGGGTGTGCTGCTGGCACTTCCACCTTGCCTACTGCTCCCATCACTGCAGGGACCACAGCCCGAAGCCTGGGGTCCAGCAGCTGGGAGTAAAACCCCTGCACCCCAATGCACACCCACGGCAGGACAGCCCCCAAACAATGCTGTAAGGTCTTCTCATGACAGGGACTTCCCAGGGTCCCCTCAAGGAAATGCCTCTCCCCACAACATCCCAGTGCTCCTTCAGGGGGGGAATCCCAAATCCCAGGGCTCCCTGAAGCAGATGCCTCAGAACATCCCCTCAGAGCACACAGCAGCATCTCCCATTCCCCACCACCTCCCAGGGTCCCACCAAAGCAAGAACCCTCTCCAGAGCCCCTCCATGACCGCAATCTCCTCGGAGCAGACCCCACTACAAGGACAGACATCCCCATATTTCCCCAGGGACCCCTCAGACCCTCTTCCTACCATGACAGGGACCCCTCCAACCCCTCAGGGTCCCCTCACAGCCAGGACCCCTCCCCAGTTCCTACCGGGGCTCCTCCAGACCCCATTACAGAGACACCCCCCATCTCAATTCCCTCAGGGTCCCCCCATGACAGGAACTTCTCCCTCCCCTCTCCCCCCATGACAGGGACCCCTCAAGGCCGCTCTCCCCCACCACCCCCGCGACTCCCCCCAGGTCCCCTTCGTACCTGACACCACCAGCGCCTCGTTGGGCCCCACCGTGTAGCAGTTGCCCATGGTGCCCACACGCTCGCCACCGCCTCACCGCCCACTCCCACACCCCCCCGCGCCGCTCCGCCCCGTCCCCGCGCACCGCCCGCTGGGGGAGCGGCTCCTGGGGGCGGCCATCTTGGGAAGGTCAGAGCCGCCCCCGCCGCTCCTCGGACGCGGGGTCAGCCCGGGCCGCCCCAACCGCCGCCATCTTGGGTGCCGCGTGTCTGCGCGCGCGGTAACATGGGGCGCGCGCCTGCGCACTGCGGTGTCTGGGTGTGCAATGCGGGTGTGCAATGTGGGTGTGCAACGGGGCTGTGGGTGTGCAATGGGACTCTGGGTGTGTGATGGGGCTGTGGGTGTGCGATGGAGCTGTGGGTGTGCAAGGGCGCTCTGGGTGTGTAGTGGGGCTGTGGGTGTGCAAGGGTGCTCTGGGTGTGCAATAGGGCTGTGGGTGTGTGATGGGGCTGTGGGTGTGCGATGGGGCTGTGGGTGTGCAAGGGCGCTCTGGGTGTGCGATGGGGCTGTGGGTGTGCGATGGGGCTGTGGGAGTGCGATGGGGCTGTGGGTGTGGAATGGGGCTGTGGGTGTGCAAGGGCGCTCTGGATGTGTAGTGGGGCTGTGGGTGTGCAAGGGTGCTCTGGGTGTGCGATGGGGCTGTGGGAGTGCGATGGGGCTGTGGGTGTGCGATGGGGCTCTGCGTGTGCAATGCGCAGTGTGCGATGGGACCGTGTGCAACGCAGAATGTTAAGGGTTGTGCAACGTGCGCGTGCAGTGCAGTGGTGCAGAGTGTGCCCTGCACGTGTGTGGGTGTGCAAGGCATGGGGGATCTGCAGTGTAGTACGGGGTGTGCAGGTGCAGCCTGTGGGGTGTGTCATGCCATGCATGTGCAAGGCAGGGTGTGCTGCACTGCAGTGTGTGTTTATCTTTGCCAGGCAGGGCAGCAGCAACTGCAAGGCAGAGCACCCAGTGCTTCATTTCTGTGAGTGTGTGCATGCAAATGAACAGTGCCATGCACTCTGCAGTATGCATGCACACCCCCTGCACAGGGAACACTACACAAAGCACATCTGCTTCCTCAGATGCTCCATTTCTCGGCAAACCCCAGGCAGTGCCAGCACAGAACCCCTCAATTCCACCACATGATCTCTCAGGCAGCTCCTTCCCTTCCACCACCATCATTTTATTATCCAAACTTGGTGGCAGCAGGCACAGGATCCCCCTGGGTCCTTGCCAGCCCCACCAGCCTCTCGCTGGCCTCCCAGAGTGCCTGGGCCAGCCGGTCATCACGGGCCAGTGGCCATGGCTCTTGTGGGTGACAATCAGTGAAGTACTGCCCGCTGAGGGGCTCGATGCCATCTTGTGTGGCGCAGTGCAGGGGTGTCCGAGCCCCCTCGGCTGCTGTGCGGAAGAAGCACCGGACCAGTGGCAGCCAGAGTGGCTTGAGCCAGAGCGGAGTGTGGCGGAACAGCTCCGTGTCCACAAACCCTGTGGAGAGGGGGAAGCCACCATGTCACACCCTGGATCCCTCCAGGAAAGGGCCCATGGAAGACCTGAGTGTCAAGAAATGGCAGTGGCTGCACCAAGGTCACCTTTGCATGGGCAGCTCTGATGTAGCCTTCCCCAGGGGCTCAGTGAGTGGTGCACAGTGTGCCGTGCAAAATGTGTGGTCTGTGCAGGGGTGCACTGTGCTAAGGGACAGTCCTGAAAAGGGACACACCATGCAAAGGGACACAGAGAGCACAGGGATATTTTGTGGAAAGAGGCACACCATGCAAAGGGTGCTCTGTGCAAAGGGGATGCTCCTGAAAGGGGACACACCATGCAAGGGACACTGTGCTAAGGAATGGTTCATGCAAAGGAAGACACCATCTCCCAGGGACATGCAAAGGGACACTGCAAAGGGACACATGGTGCACAAGAACATTATGCTAAGGGCTATGCCATGCCAAAGGACTCACTGTGCAAAGGGATGCTGTGAAAGGGATACTTCCTGCCAAGGGTGCACTGTGCAAAATATTCATCGTGCAAAGGGACACTGTGCAAAGGTTGCACCTTGCTAAGAGCTGCTCCATGCTAAGGGATACTCTGTGCAAATAGAGACACTGAGCAAAGGGCACCCCATGCATGGGGATGCTCCCTGTTCAGGAATTTGTACAGGCAGACACCCTGTGCAAAACCCACCCCGTCCCACTGTCCTCAACTTGGAGTGCCAGAGCTGGGTCCTTACCTGGATGCACAGCATAGCAGGTCACCTCAGTGCCCTGCAGGCGTGTGGCCAGCTCACGGGCATGCAGCACATTGGCCAACTTGCTGTCACAGTAGTCCTGGAAGGTCGAGAACATCCCGGGGGGTGGGTGGCCCAGGGCGTTGAGGCGGAGGCGGCCGGCACAGTGGGCACTGGAGGCGACAATGACAACCCGGCTGGGAGCAGAGCTCTGCAGCCGCTCCAGCAGCAGCTGTGTGAGCAGGAAATGGCCCAGGTGATTCACTTGGAAGGAGAGGCTGAAGCCGTCTTCTGTCGTGCCCCCGGCGCTCACCCCTGTGGAAGGAAGGCAATGGCAGCCCCAGGGTGGGTGCCCTGGGGGCCCAGATGTGATGGTGGTGATGAGGAGACACTGAGGGTCACGAAGCTCACCCGCGTTGTTGATGAGGAGGTGCAGGTGGGGCTCCTGCCGCAGGAAGGCGCTGGCAAAGGCTCGCACCGAGCGCAGGCTGGCCAGATCCAGGTGCATGAACCACACGTTGGGGTTCCCCGTCTCCTGTGGGCACAGCACAGCGTGGAGCAGAGCTCAAGGGGGGCATCCTGCACGGGGTGGGGGCTGGACACAGCCAGGAGCAGAGGGAATGTGCTGCGGGCTGGATCTGACTCAGGGTGAGGCGTCTGAAGTGCCCTGGGGCTTCTCTGTGTTAGGGGTGGGTGAAGTGGCCCCTGCTTGGGTTGGGAGGGTCCTGAGGGGTCTCCTGAAGGGACCCTTGGGGTGCCCAGGGATGGGCCATGGGGGTCTCCCTGAGGTGGTCACGGGGGTGCTCTGGGAGTACCCATGGAGGTGTCCGGGGGATGCCCATGACGTGATGAGGGGTATCCCATGGGAGTGCCCGGGATGTGTCTCGGGGGTTTCCCGGTTACCGGTGCCGCAGCCCTCACCGTGCGGATGCGGCGGGCCGTGGCCTCTCCCCGGGGGACGCTGCGGGCCGCCAGCACCACTCGTGCCCCGCCGCGGGCCAGCTCCAGCGCCGTGGCCGCCCCGATGCCGCCGCTTCCCCCTGGGGAACCAAGCGAAGCGTAAACGCGGGGCCGCAACGGGGCCGCCCCAGGGACACTCCGAGGACTGTGCTGGAGCTCCCTGGACTGCACCGGGGCAGTACCGGAGCCCATCGGGCCCCCCCGGCCCTCACCGGTAACAAGGGCGGTTCGGCCGTGCAGCGCGGGGCAGGCGAGGGGCGGCAGAGGCCGGCGCAGCCCGTGGCGGATCAGGGTGTAAAGGGCCAGCAGTAGCCCCACGGCCAGCAGCCCCCACCCCATCCCGCACACACCGGCTCCGCGCTCCGCCCCGGCCCAGCCTCCCCGGGAGGAGGGAAAAGGGCCGGGCCTTGCGCAAGCGGAACGTGGGGTGATGGGGAGCGGTTGGCAAAGGGCTTTGTCTGCGGGCGGGATTAAATCCTGACCCCCGGGCCGGGGCAGAGCTGGGGAGAGGCCGAGGTGTGGGTCAGCAGAGCCGCCTGCCCCCCAGGCACCGGGAAGGGCGGATGCTGCACAGCCCCTGCCCCAAGGGAGAGGGCGAGGGGGGCACTGGCATCCCCCACCAGGCCCAGACCCCACCTCTCATCTCTGGAAACATTCACGGTCAAGATTGGAGCTGTTTGAGAATACATCCCTACTCATCGTGTCCTGGGGTGCATGTAAAGCAGTGAGGGGGTCGAGGGGAAGACTGTCCCCCTCTACTTCACTCGGTGAGATCCCCCCCACAGTGCTGTGTCCTGTTTTGCAGCCTCCCAAGAAGGACACAGAGCTGTTGGAGTGAGTCCAGAAGATGCTCCAAGGGCTGGAACAGCTTTGCTCTGGCTGAGTTGAGGATGTTCAGCCTGGAGAAGGCTCCAGGGAGACCTTAAAGCACCTTCTAGTACCTGAATGGGGTCCAGGAAAGCTGGGGACTTTTTATAAGGGCAGGGAGTGACAGGACAAGGGGTAATGGCTTTAAACTGAAAGAGGGATTTAGATGAGATAATAGAAATAAGAAATGTTTTGCAATGAGGGTGCTGAGTCACTGGCCCAGGTTGTCCAGAGTATCTGTGGCTGCCCCATCCCTGGCAGTGTTCAAGAACAAGTTAGATGGGGCTTGGAACTGCCTGGTCTAGTTGGAGGTGTCCCTGCCCATGGTCCTTTCCACCTCAAACCCTTCCACAACCTTCCAGTCCCCATCCTGGACTATCCTGGCTCAGCACCTTCCCACAGCTCAGGCTCCTCTCCTGTGGTCAGACACTCCAAGGAAGCACCAGGTTGTGGTGACAAGAGTGAAGACAGACAGTCAGAAAACAGAATGTGAAGTATTTTTTTTTTATATACAGAATACAGGAAAGTTTCTGTAAAGTCTAAAACATTACAATTACTATGTACAGTGGAACTAGCTGTTCTGCTGCAGGGAGGTGGCATATAAACAAAAGAGACAGACAGGTTACGACAAACGATCTGCTACAATAGACAATTTGAGGAACGTCATACCACATGTAGCACTGTACACAGCTTTAAAACATTGAAAAATGCCATCACTGATGTATTTACACAGAATCCCAACACTTTTCCTTATTTGAAATAAAAATAGGATGGACACCAGGAAAAGAACTCGTTTCTCACTGCCCATAATACACAGTAGCTACTTGTAGTGCAACCATAGCAGGGAGGGATGGGAAAAAATAACTGTGGGAAGAAGAGCGCTTCTTTACATTAAATAAAACAATGATATTGTATAGATTTGCTGTATGAAAACTGTATTTCTCTTTTAATATAAAACTATTGTCACTGGCACAAAATAGAACAAGTTTCTGATTATTTTACAACTGCATGGGAACTATCTGTCAGAGAGAGTCCTCGAGTCAGACAGCGGTCGCCCCTCGCTCTGACACGTCCTGCTCTCACTGCAGTTTTCCTTTTAAAATGAAATGTATAGTACAAATATATGTGCAAATGCCCCTAAAACTTGAGCAAAAAAGAAAAATTAAAAAAAGTTAAACGTTCTTCATATTTCATGCAAACGGCGTGTGAACAGTCTCTGGGCCGACATAGAAAAATCCCACCTCGGTTTGTACATTTTTGCATTGCAAGAGTCTGAGGGCGCTTTTTCCTTATACCAAAGCTCTCTTCCTAAAATTCCTAAGGAACGGAGTTGGACCGCAGCACGGGCACCTGGTGGGGTTTCAGAGAAAGCTTCTCCTCCAAGTCCATGTCTTGTACTAAGGCAGTGTCCCCCCCCTTGGGCTGTTTGGTCGCAAATTCGGTAATGCTGAAAACAAACTGCAGGCAGCCCAGCTTGATGTAACTGCCGTGGTGGAGCAGGGCTGTCCCCTCCCAGCCAGCCCCACTGCCCCCGATTAAGCTGGAGCTGCTGGCTTTGCAGTTACAAGGTTTCCGATGCTGCCCTTGTGCCTGTGAATTCATCACAGCAGCTTCTTCATGCGTCTCCTCTTCTTGTTTTCTGCTTTTATGTCGTTCTGGAAAAGAAAAATAACATCAGATTCGGGCAGGACGAATTCAGATTGATTTAATCAATGGGAGTGACTGCTGAGGTGCCTCAGGGGTAAGATCCTCCAGCCACAAGGCTAATAAAAGGGTAACAGCAACATCCCCGCAGCCCTGGAGAGGCAGAGACATTTACACATCTATTTTGTCAACTAAAACCATAGTGGAGAGCAGCAGCAATCTATGCGGGGGTGGGATGGCTGTAGCACAGCCCAGGTGACTTGTTTCCAGCTTGGGATGTGCTTGGGAAAACTCAGTCCAGCTCTGAAGCAGAGTTCATCAGCCAGAGCTGGTATGAGACAGAAACCTGCAGAGTTTAACTCCAGCACTGGAGGGAGGAGCAGAGCTAACAGGAGAGCACTCCCTGCAGAGGAAAGTCTTGTGCAACCCAGGCTGAGGCCCATGTAAAGACTCCCCCTTTTGTAAGAGCTGAACAAACCACTGCAGAACAAGGGGCACAAACAGGGAACCACTTTGCACCAGTCTCCTGTCCCCCCCAATATCTCCCTGGGGTGTAACATGGTGCTGTCGCTGCCTCATCACTCACTTATGACACTCTGCACTTTGGCAACAATACTGCTGGGAGGAGTGGGTGTAATCTTCTCCGAGAAGTCACACGAATACAGAACATTGTCCACAGTTGTCCCGTGTTCACTGTAGTTCAACAGCTCGTAATGTTTTGTATTCTGTAAAAGAAACAAAAAGGGGAGAGGAGGGAATCGACACATCAAGTCAGAAGAGCTTCTGCCCACATACCCCTTTGGAGCACTGAAACACAACCCCTCTCTCCCTGCTGCTGTTGATGGTTAAATAAGAGCAGTTAAAATGTCATCCAGCTTCAGAGACCATCAACCCAACCCTCGTGCACAGCTCATGCTCACAGAACAGCCAACTTTTGGCAGGGAAGGAGGGACAAAGCAGGTCTGAAAAGAAGAGGGTTTTACCAACTGCAGTTGAACCAATATTATCTTTTGGAAACTGGGACTCAAGCTGCTTCAATCAAGGATTCAAGCCCATTCTCACAAAGCCAGCACAGCATTTTAACAGGGGGATACTAGATGCAAATGCAGCCCTAGGCCTGTGCCTAGCACAGAGATGCGCTTTGGAAAGCAGACACAAGATGGCAAGAGGGATGCCAGTGTGCTGCTGCAGCAGCCATGAGACAGACTGTCTGGGACTTACAGGCCTTTTGCAGACACTAAAATGCCAGGAGACATTTCAGTGACATTACAGCATTACACAAGCAGCCTCACGCTCAACTGAGCTTTTCAGAGGATGTTGACAGAGAGAAGGAGATATCAGGAATCATCTGAGGACTGAAGACCTTTTTCCTCAGGGAAGAGAGAGCTTTAGTTGAGTCACAAAAACTCCTCATGCAGAGGAGAGTAAATTTTTGAGTAACCTGTGAGACTGCAGAGACTAAGGCCAAGCACAAGCTGCCAACATCCAGAAGCAGAAAGAGCATACAGATTTAAGGAGGGGGAATTTTCCCTCTAGAGACACCACAGACACAGAAGGCCTGCTGGAGAACAGTAGTTCAGTGCCTAGAGCCTGATTTTGGACTGACCACTGTGAGAAGAAGCTTCAACACAGATTTGAGGTCTGGATCCCATTACCGAATGTGTTCTGTAGCTTGTAGTGCACTGGAGGAACAGCCAAAGCTGGCTGTGGTTAATCCTGGATCCTGCTTCAGAAGCTGGTTGACAAATGGTGATATAAAAGACACTATCTTGCGTCAAAGCCTGTTTCCAGGCTAAGAAACATCTCCAGCAGCACTTCTATTGGCAGACCAATAGAAGGTGTATTTACTTCAAGAAAAAAATAATCTCTGGACTGTAGTTAAGGAGCAATTGCAGACTCCTGGTTATGTTGAGGGCTTAGCTAAAATTTTAGTTAAATAATTTCTACAGAGTATGATGGCATGAACACTTTGCACCACCATGACACCTGAAAGCAAGAGACTCGGAGCAGTTCCCTGCTCTGCTCCAGCTGAGATTGCATGTTGACATGTAAAGTTTAACTTTTAACAATGCAGCTGGATCAAAAAGTATCAAACCATTTTTGACTCTTCTTTTCCCTAGCCACCAGCAGGAGCAGTGCTTACTTGTGGTCAGTCTTTGTCCACAGGCAGTTAGCTCAGAGAAATCATGCTGGCAGAGCTCTGTGCTTCAGAAAAGGGGTTGACAGAAAACGCTGACACAGCCTTCACTGGAGTGAAACCATTCACAGCCCTGGCTCCTACTTTGTAGTCCACAAAGGAGCACCACACAAAGACAACCTGCTGCCTGCATCTCCAGCTCCCACCGCCATGCATGCCAAATAATAAAAATATACTTAACCCCCCCCCCCACAACACTCAAGCACTCACCTCATCGTAGAATATGCAGGCATGTTTGCCAGACACATAGTTACAGTGACCATAGCTTGTAAGGCACACATCCATATCAGCTCCTGTCAATGGGGAGGACAAAACATTTTCAGTTCATTTCAGAAAAAAAACTGTCAGGCAGCAGAGAACAACAGACAGAATTAAACTTCAATTAGCAAAACAACAGGGGAGCAACTGCCTTTGTCCAGGCTCCCAGGACTGCATGAATAATGCTGCGATAAGCCACAGAACAAAGTTTCAGTGGGGGAAGGGAAGGCGAGCAGCTCCATGAAGGCTGAAGAGCATTTCACAGTTACCGGCTCTACCCAGAGCACCAGGAAAATGTAAGGAGAATGATGTGACACCTGCAAGAAAATTTAAACTCTCCTCTCCATCAGCCACTGATCTCCAGGACAGTCAGGTTACAAAGATGCAGCCTCACACAGATTCAAGCAGGGGGGGTAATTTCCACCTTTCCTGCTAGTGTAGAATCCCAGTTCAAGTGTCCAGTGCAGGTCTGTTTTACTTCAACACCCATTTGGCAACACTTTGGGAGGGCCAGGGAGAACACCACCCTGATTCTGAAAGGTCAGGGCAGGAAAAAAGTACTCACCTGTCCCAATGTAGAGGGTTCGATAGCACATATTGACTGCACCCCCCAAGCCCATCAGAGGATAGAACACCGCCCGGGCTTGCACTTCCTTTCTTTGCGCTGCAAGATAAAATGAAATTACTTGAACAATGTTATCAGCTACAAATGCTGCTTGACCCCCATGTCCCCAGAAAGCACAGATCCTAAGGAAGATGAAGTCAGCTTTGGCCTAAACTCTGGTTTTCTCAACCCTCCACAAATGTTTGTTCATTAAACATCTTTTTTTGCCAGTCATCAGAGAAAACTGCTCAGTGACCCACAGGCAAGCCATGCAGCTGGGGGAACATTAATACTGAGGGTACACAATGGAGCCAGAGTAAGGAAAATACGAGCCTTCTACCACTAGCTTCTTTCTTAATCTCTTCCACTTTAGGTAATCAAAGAGCTGAGTCTTGTCAAAGTGCCACTTAAACAAACAAACAAAAAAGGTATTGGTGAATGTCACCAACTTAACAGCTGCAATTTCACTTCTAGTGAAGCTGCAAGAAAAAAAATACATGGGTTGAAGAGGGCTTGTCCAGGGACCACCTGACCACCCCAGTTCCCTGAACAGGACGATTAACCCTCAGATTGGTCTCTATGGCACACTGGGCAATGGCTGCTCCAGGGCTGAGCTGCCAGATCAGCTCCCTGGCAGCCAAGCTCGAATCAAACATCCTCACATGCACACATCAACTGGACAGAAAACCATCTCCTGTGGAACAGACATCAAACTCTGGACCACACAGGCCTCACCAGGATCTCAGCAGTTGGTTTTAAGGGATAAGCCCCCTTAAAGGCAGAGTTTAGGCCCCTCCTGATACTGCATCTCCATGTCAGTTTTACACCCAGAGTGCAAAATCAAGGAACAGAAGGTGAGGATTATGAGATTGTTTGCAGAGCCACCTACGTCAAGAACGTCAGCCACACCAAGTGGCACCGCTGGACCTGCAGCACTCAATCCAGCTGAGCAACCACGTTCCCATCTCTGCCCAGCTGCCTTGCACAAGACCTTCCAACTGTATGGCTCAACAGGGCTCACTAAAGGCTTTGGACTTAAAATTCATCAGCAATGCTAAACAGTCAGCTGGATGCCTCCTTCCTGCTTCAAAGGGGTAATGGGTTAAGACAGCATCAATCTGCCTTCTGAAAGGCAGGCTGCTGAAGAATTTCCAGAACTGGTCTGTCGACCAGCACAGGAATGCAGCTCATCTCACAGCCTGGTGCTGTGCCCTACAGCAGTCTGCAGAAGATTGACAAAGCATTTGGAGAATGCTGGGATGCTCCAGCAGGCAAGCAGTTTCAGAAGGTTACTGCCTGCCAGCAGACTTCCAAAGGTCTTATCTTGGATATTTACCCTCAAGCCCTAGCAGAAACCTGCTCCCAGCACAAGGCTGCCCAGCTGGTGCTTGAAAGAGGATTAAATGGGCTGGCACCATGCAGGGGAACATGAAGCCTTTCTCCTGCAGCTTGAGGTGTTAGTGTGTGGGTACTCATGACCACAAACAAAGCCAATGCTTAACTCTGGAATCTGGAGATTTCCAACAGAAATGAGGGTTGTTTTCCATTATTTGCATCAGTTGCATTTTGTGTTTCAGCTTGACAGTGACATTATTTTCAATGTCACACATATATTCTGTGGCCCAGTTCCCACTGTTCATGTGCTTGTCTTACAAGCAACTTTTCCAGAAATAGAGAGCAGGAATTCACACATTTCTCTTGCCCATCCCAAAGGTGAGGACAAAGAAAACCCAACAAACAACTAAACCTTCCCAACTCTTGCTTAATATATGAAAAAACCCACAACTTCACTAAAAATTTCCAGCAGAAAATCAGAAATTACTGAAAATGTTTTCTTTGCTGTAATTTGTAAAATACTTATTAGAGGGACCTGAAGGAGTGTCTGGCCAGTGGGTATCCAGAGTAGGAGAGGAGAGGAAAGAAATGTGAAAGGCAGCATCAGACATACTAGAAGAAGAGGGAGATCTTCAATGAATAGGCAAGGGAGTGACAAAAAGCTACAGATCAACATAAACCAACTATTCTAAGGCTGCTCTTACCTTCAGTGTGGTTCCGCACAGGAGATTGCTGATGGGAACTGACACTGCTCACTAGAGACTGAGCTTTGGAAGGAAAGAGCTGATGTATTCTCTGCAAGGCCAGAAACTTGATCAGCTGCTCATCCAGCATATTTATCTCAATCTCTGTTAATAAACAAAAAGCAATTAGTGAGTTATTCATGGAAAGGGTGCAATCTGAGCTGCAGTGGATTTAACTGTCCCACTTTCAAACTTGCCATTTGCTTCAACAGCAGAGACTTGAAAAATGTTGCAGTATCAAAAATCTTAAACAGTGGTGATCTATTATTTTATATCATGTCCTGTGAACAGCATGGGAGGAGAGCACCAGTGGTGGCCAGAGAGTTGTAAATGAGGCAGAAAGTCGAAGTTTAGGGGAACAAAGACTGGTAGGTTGAAAATCTGCCATTTTGGTTCAGAATCAACAGGTTTGCAGAGGTGGCAGGCTGAGTACTTCTTGTGAAGCTCTGTTATTTAGTTAAAGTCTAACCCTACATTACAGAGGAAAGCAGTAACCACCTTTGAAGCTGATACAGACTCATTCTCAAGTCACGTGCTTTTCGTTGCAGGGTCAATGAAACAACACAGGGCAATTCTGACAACATTATTAACAAGCTTTAGAACAGATCTGTTGCTGATAGCTTTGAGGTATTTATATTTGTAAAGCCCTACAGAGGCCTGCTTTCTGGCAGCAAGCAGACTGGCTAGCCCCTTCTTCCAACAGCTTTCCCCATCTCAGCAACAGTTAAAATGGCAAGCAGAAGAAGCAGAGATCTAACAGCCTTTCCTGATAGTAGAGAGGTAGAGCATGAACTGGCAGGGAAGTCAGGGTTCACCCAAGAAAGCAGGGTTACACTGTCAATGCCAGAAAGGCTGTTCTTCAGATGCAGATATCTCTAGCAACAGCCTTGCTACACTACAGGTGATTGTTGTTCAGCAACCTCCACCACCTCCTGAAGTGGCTCTGCTAAGGTTTGGCATTTCTTGCCAAGTGCAACAAAAGGAAAATAATAAAGAAAAAGAGGCAGCCTAGAAGAAGACCAATAGAAGCAGAAATAAATCAGAAAATTAACTGACCCATTAGAGCATCACCATTCAGGTGACAGCTTGACTACAAGATCTATTGTTTGCTGCACTTTCTGCCTGCCAGGAACAGCTTTGGATTGCAGTGAGCACCACAACATGGCAGGGCTGCAGGTTTCTGCATGTGAATTCTACCTGGAAAGCAGCCCATGCAATAGCTTTGTGATTGTTCCCCAGAAAAGCTTCAGGCAGAAACACTTCATTGGCTTTGCTGCCTTGGCAACGCTACAAGTAGGGAAGCATGTGACATATTTAAGGTAATGTATAGCCAGCCCCACCCTCACCTGACTGCAACCTTTCCCTATCCCTGGAACTTCTCCTCAAGCAGAGACCAGAGCTGGAGGGGAGCAAACAGACAGGGCTAGTAGAGACTGAAAATGAGGGAAATACTCACCTCCATCCACAAATGCTTTCAGGGAACTGGTGAGGTCCAACATAGCTGCAGAGTTCGAAGTGAGCGATGAGGGTAGAGTTAAAGCGCTTCCTATGGATAAGGTGCTGGGGCTGACCTTACCATCTACAGGGAAAGATGGTGCAGAGAAGATATGTCACTGTGACGTCCATGAGACATGCACCCAGCCCTCTGGCTGCACTCCGTTTCCAAGCTGTTCAGAATGACTAATTTTGCTTACAGTCTCACTTTGAAAAAGGCCTGAATTAGAGTCCATGAGCTTCCTTCCCTTCACAGAAGGACCAGTGTGTGCCTCCTGCACAGAGCCAACTGCCAGCTTCTGCTGCTCACCTCTAGCTGTGGGAGGAATTCTGCACCTAAATAATCCAGCTCCTACTCCCCAGCTGAAGGAGCAGCAACGACTGTAAGTGGTGTCACTACAGGGACTGGAAAGAGGAGCAACAAGTCCGCAAGAGCTTCCTAACCCTGGTGACATTTGCCTAGTAGCTTGTCTAGGTCTGCACATGCATAAAAAGCACAATTGCCACATTTTCATTTCTGCACAATTATCAAGTCTGGGGTGCAGTTCACTGTCTAGTAAGACTGTGACAGTCAAAAGTAATTTTATTATTTACAAAATAAAATTCTACTGCTTTAGCGGTGTCCACGAAGCCGAAAGAGGTGAAAGCAAATGCCAGAAAACAGAAATCCCTTAATGTGCTGCTGATACCACATCTTCTCCAGTTAGTTTGCTTAGAAGTAGAACTACCATAAGCCTGAAACTTAGGGTAAAGTAAAAAATAAGTCACTGAATGATTAGTATTTTTGTACTCAATAACAAAATTTGCACGCTGTAATTTATGATGTTATATATCCGCATTGTGTTAGATGTAAAGTCTAAATATTTACACCTTTCCCAAGAGACACTGCTTTAAAATGATGCTTTAATCCATATTTTGTAGAGCACAAGTTTTGTGCCAAAAGCAATTCTTTAGCATCTTAAGCAATTGCAAAATTACGTTGGGTTTGCAGTGCTCTTTAAACCACAAGCGTGTAGTTTTCTATAGTATGGTCTCATTTCCACTAACAAAACCTCTCCCAGCACTGCATTTCTCATCAGGGCACAGTCAAACTAGCAGCCTCAGAGTAATCAAGTTTGTTCATCCATAAGCAAGGAGGCCAAGTACTCTGGGGACTACTTTCAAATATGAGGTAATGCTCAGAAGTTACTCATTAAGTAATAAAAAAAATAATACTAAAAAGACATTGCCTCTGTTGACTGCAATCGCCAGATCTGAACCACTCAATGCCAGCCTGCCACTGAGCAGCTAGGAACTGCAAGAGAAGTGACAGACAGCTCTGCCAAACACTTCTCAGCAACTGCTTCAACCCAGCCTGCACAAAAGGTTTAATAATTTGAGTGTTGAGCTGGTGCAGAGGAAAGGAGAAGGTAAATGCTCCAAGTGAAAGCTTATTCTAGCTAAATACAAGTTATAGGCAGTTACTTTGACTTCAATGTCTTTTAACATCTTAAGACTTCATGGGTTTTTACTGACTTTAATAGCAGGGCTTCTGGATGCAACTCAGGACAGAGATGGTTTATCTTGTCCATAACTCCCCTGTATGAACAGCCTGGCAGATACCAGACAGCACACTACAGCTGCCCTAGTCCTCACTTGTCCAACATCAAGGCTGTGCAGCTGAAGACTTTTTTAATTCACAACTACTGTTGCTTTCCACAATCAAACTCATCTACAATCCTGCTTCTCAGGACAGAGCTCCCCTCTCAGATAAGGCAGCTAACAAAACATATATCCCATGGCTCCCATGAAGGGCCCTAAGACAGATGAGACTTAAGAACCTTCTCCCAGCTCTCCACAGAAATCCCAGTTCCCAGGTAAATGAGGGCAGACTGCTGAAGCCCTGAGGTTCAAAATAACATTTCACTTTCTCAGCCACGGAGGGCCAAGATCAGCAGTTGGGCACATACCTGAAGGTGGTGCTGGTGAACAGAATCTGTTTGTGGACCCAACAGCAGAGATGCCATCTCCTGCAGCCTGTGGAGGGGTAAGAGCCCTGGTGGCAGCCAGAGGAGAGCCCATAGATCGCAGGTCTGCTGTCAGCGGGGGTCCGATCTGTGTCTGCACATTCTTTCTTTGCAAAGTGCTGGTGGTCTCCAGGCTGGCACAGGAGCTTGATATGGATGAGGGCATACTCGTGACTGGCACAGAACCCCTTTGTGCACAAGAAACAGGCCCTGCTACGTTCTCTGTTTTGACAATGGTTCCAATGGTGTGATTCAGAAGTCCACAAGTTGCTGGGGGCGTGAGGGGCCGAGGCCATGTTTGCCGATGAGACAAAACAGGTATCGTGTTCCCAGATCCCATTAGCCTCTGGGAGTCAGTCAACTGTGCTGAAGATTCGGATGAAACACCATAGAAATGAGGACCATTTACTTTAATGTCAGAGGCTGTCGGCCCGTTCGAAGTCCCGCAAGAAGACACTTTCTTGGATTTATCTATACAAGAGCTGCAGTTGACATCTTCCTGTGACAAAGTCTGCTGGGATTGTGAGGAGCTCAAGGAATTCTGTGTGGTAATCCCTGAGGTGCAGGATGACATGGAATAGAGGGAAGGTGTGGGTGCCTTGTCAGCTGCCTGGTAAGGGTTGGCGAGTGAGCCGTCTGCCACAATAACAGGCTTAATATCAGCCTTCTCTGTTTGTTCAGAGTCCCAAAGCGAAGTCATCTGCTTAGCAGATAAATGTTTCAATATGCTGCATTGGAGTGCAACAACACTACAGAGCCACTGGGAGGAAGAAGAAAGTGCAGGTTAGCTCCAGGGGCAGACAGCGCTCCAAACCTCAACAGTTACTCCATCCTTCACCCAGCTGGAAGAAATTCAGCTGCCTCACTGTTCTGCTGACCGCTCTGACGCAGCCTGGAACTACACCATCTGCTCTGATGCTCATCTAGAATCAGGAGAAAACTTTGTCCAGACGTACAAAAGTGCAACCAAAATTAGGTTGATCTCCATGTTGGGGACAGTACACAGAGGAGCTGAGATTAAAGGAGGGAGAAGGCAGCAGGTGCACTTCCTCACTCCCAAACTTTTCCTTCACTTCACCTGTTAAGTGTTGCAACTCTTCAGCTAGTTACAAACACATCTTTCACTAATCCAGGCTTCTATCCAGACCAAATCCTACAATTTACTCTATAGCATGCTTGAAATAAATGCTTATCTGCCTCACACTATAGGGAGTCACCTGACAAAGCACCTTTTATTTTGCACAAGGTAGAGGAAGACCAGAAGTTTTATTTGAAGTTTTAGGCTCCTTGCTGAATGTGCACCTGTCACAGAGAAAAACCCAGAAGGACTCGCTATATGACTGACTGCAAGGCAACATGCCT
The DNA here is from genome assembly GCA_023637945.1 of Phaethornis superciliosus. Taxonomy (NCBI): domain Eukaryota; kingdom Metazoa; phylum Chordata; class Aves; order Apodiformes; family Trochilidae; genus Phaethornis; species Phaethornis superciliosus. Next base: position 4,434,622 of record JAJQWJ010000023.1, on the reverse strand, counting down.
TTGCATTGTGGAATCTGGCAGGAAGTTCCATACAAATTTAAAACACTCATTTGACCTTGATTTAAAAGTCCAATTCTATCAGCAATAAAAAGCTGCCCAGTGATGACACGTTATACAAATAAACGTGTCAGAGAGCAGCCTTATGTAATCAAAGGAAATAAAAATGACATCTAGACAAAAGCCCTCGACTCCATTTTTAAGGCCAGAAGACTATTTCACCACTTCCCTGAAGTGTCAAATGAGGAGTTTTGCATTTTACCTAGAAAGCCAAAAGTTTTAAAGGGCAAGGGTGTCAGAGACAAGACAGGCTATCACCTTCAGACATGATTTTGAGACTGGTTTCCTAGACAACTGTTCTGATCATGACTGAAATGGAAGAGGATCTTTGTACCAAAGCAACTACAGAGTCCAAGCATTTGACTTCATTTACCTCCTGTTGTTCTGGCTGGCTGGCTAAGTGCTCAGTGTTCAAAAGGTGCTTCTGCAAGGGTTCCTCAGGGATCCCGTTACAGATCAGCTCGCCATCTCTAATTGCTGCAGGCGTAAGTAACGGGGGTGGAAGCCGGTACTGGGACTTTATAGCATCAGGAACCTACATTGTAGAGAAAGAAAATCACACATGAGAACAATTACTCAAGAATGACTAGCTAAAGAAAGTGCCTAACCAACACTATGCTCCGTGTTTGCCGCTTCCTGACCCAAAGGACTCCTGCAGACAATATGTTAGAAGTTTCAAGGACTGAGGACTTTAAATTGATGCAGCTACGCTGAAATAAGTTTTATTCCATTAGGTCAGGCATGACTTCAGCACAATGTGGTGGCTACAGCATAAAAGAAGTCCTGCAAAAAAGGCCAAGTAAGAAGGGAAACCTGTATGGCATTTTTCAGGCACCTGGCAGCAAACAGCATTTAGGGTTTAACACAGAACACGTGACAGCCCTGATTACAACCATAGGGCCAACCTCAGGAAATTCTGTTATGTACTTTTCATGCTTGATCTAGGTTTCTAACAGCTGAGCCTTACAACTGGTAGAAAAAGTGCTGCTTTAATCCTAGACCTAGTGAAAATCCTAGACCTGCTGACTCCCAGACCTCTCACCAACACATTCTTTCAGACCCCACCCTCTTCCTGCTGCCCCAAGAGGTTATCCCTACGGGGCCTGCTGGCTTCCCTTCCAAACTGGAATACATACACGGGGATTTTCACCAACACCTACTTGTTGACACATACCTTCAAACCTTTTCTCTTTACTGATTGGAGAACTCTGCGATTCGGAGGATATTTCTTATGGATTCGGTTTAAGAAATCCACTTTGACAACATGCTGAGATATGGTGTCCTGGAACCGGTCAAATACTCGGCACCGATTACTCAGGGTCAAGTTCTTCTGGTTCAGCTGGGTGATCAGATAATGCCACAGGAGTTAGGGATCTGCAGGTCACTTTAATGTACCCTAAGACTTTCATAAGGCCTTGTAGCACTGGCAGTACAGCATCAGCTCAGCTTTAGACTATTTGTTTCCTGCAGCACTAACCATTTCTGATAAAGGGCACATTGCTGAAGATGAACACAAAACCATTTAGAAGCCAACTAAGCAGCACCAATGCTCTCAGAAGCAGTTTGTCTGGGCACATGCCCTTTGTTTCAGCCCCCTGTTTCCTGAGTATTTAGTCTCAAGTACACAGCTTTTCCACAAATGAAAACTCCCTCTTGGAATGAAAAGGTTTTTTGGGTTAAGCATGCAAAGAATTACTTCCCCCATTTGTAGCACTGTGCTGCTTTGTATCACAGTTCTGGAAGCTCATCTAGATCTTAAGGAGTCCAGTCCGAAAACTAGACAAGCTGTCAGTGAGCCACAGTCTGAGCTGTCAGCTTCAGTTACAGGAAGAAGTTCCCCCATCTTTATATTTTATTGCAGATAGCAGCATCATATTCCTTTGGAGAGTGCGTTGCTTGCAGCAGGAGCTTTACAAGCGTTACAGGGAGCAGTAAGAGCTCAGAAGCTGTTTTACATTTGTTGTACTTTGTCCTTTAATGGACCTGCCAGGTTCCACTCCAGCATCCGGTTACCATACTGCAATCATAGTCCTGCTTACCACCACGTGTTCTATGTGATTTGGGCACATCCATCTACCCAGAGGCATGGCAGTAAGCGGTGGCTCCAGACAATCCATGTGGAACAGGAGTGGGCAATAATCACACTGGATTAGAGGTGCCACTCTGCAGCTCCTACAATGAGAGAGCCATATCTTATTTCCCAGGCAGAATATAGAGTTTAACTGAACAAGCAGGCAAGCTCAGCTAACTACTTTAGCTTATTTTTCCCCACCAATTTCCCTACATTATGTTACTTTGCATCTAAAATTAGGCCTCAGATTTGTAATTTGATCTATATGGACCTTCCACAAGACCCACTCAAGGCAAAAGGATTTGCCCATGCACAAAAGGGTTTCTCAGTGCAGACGAGGTCCTCTGGCAAGAAGAGAGGCCCTTGCTGGAAAGCTCTAGGCACCTGTCAGACTCATATTAGAAACTTTTCAAGCTGACCTTGTGCATTAGTTCTTAATCTTATGATTAACCTTCATAACCTTGTGATTTAGGTTATTACAAGTATCTTGTGTGAAGCTGGGACTTTCACTACAACAAGATGTTCTGAAAACAAGTCTAAGGCCCTAGAATGCCTCTATATCTGATTCCCTAGGCTTTCAAGAGATCTTTGCTCTATGAAAAAGTCACAGCTCCTCTACATAGAAGCCCACTTCTGCTGCCAGTCCAATTCCAAAAACTCACTTTAACTGGGTTCCCAAAATAAAGCTTTTCATTTTCACTGACATTTTGAACTGGGATTTTTATCTGTGCATTTCTTACGCAGTTGTAAAAATCAGCAGTATTTTGTACTAGTTTTGAGATTTACTATTTCAGCACAATTTTCCTTATTTGCCTTGGGCTTATATCTCAGTAGATTTCTATTTCCTAAAGGTCATCTCCTCATGTATTCCCTTCATGAACCATAAATAAACAACTCTGTTTTCTAAACCACCATCTCTTCAAAATTTTTCTTAGTAGAAAAACAGTGAGGACAAGATAGCTCACTCTCTTCAGATACATTTTTAAACCTTCTACAGACATACAAGGATGCAGAAGCTACACCTGCACTTGCCACAGTTAAAAATCTGTTATTTAGCAAAGATGACTATTCCCCAATTTGCCTAGAGGACTGTAAGTAATGAAGGAGAATGGAAAAGGGGTCAGATAATCTACTCATTTCAGCCAGAACTTTGTTCCTGTGAAGGGTGCAGCTACACTGAACAGCATCCCTGGAAGTACCTGTTGCATGTGAAGCAGACTTTCACGGGCAAGGGAACCAAACCGTTGTGGTCTAACTCGTGTTGTGCTTTCTTGACATTCTTTCCTGTGGTTTCTTCCTTCCTCCTCCTCTTACTAGTACCTGAAAGTAAATTTTAAAAGGCTTCAGGTTACCCACATGAAATCATCTCAGACAGAGGCAAACAAAAGGTAGAGAGAGCTGCTTAAGGAACCGCTATCAGCCACTGAATTGAGGCTTAAGTGGCAGAGGCTGTTTTTAAAGGTAAACATATTTTATACTTCTTCATCTCAGTGACAGCCTATATGTGAGACTATTGGTGTGTTACTAGGTTGCTGTACCATAAATCAAAATCAAGTATTTTGGCAACTGGAATTTTTTTCTTCAGACTGATGATCTAGACTAAAGTGTCAACAGCAAGCCTCTACCAAAAGTGCTGGTAAGAGGCATGGTGTGTAGCAGCAGTGTCCCCACAGCTCACATCTGAAAGGCCACCTGCTGTTGGACAGCTGGACGAGGACCAGGAGTACATCTGTACCCTCTGCTTTCAACAGTGAGCATCACCGGAGCCACAACTACCAAGGAGTCAAGAGGGAAAAGAGGCAAGATGGGAGGACGATGCAACTGTGGGCATCTTCACCAACACTAGAGAAGCCACAGCTCACCTGGAAGTGCTGTGGTGCAGGTCAGTTCATTCGGCAACTGGAACTGCGTTGGGTTCCTTTCCATGGCAGCAGCAATAAGAAGCTCAAAGGGTCGCTTCAGCTGGGGCTGCCCACAGTCCATTTCTGCAATGGCAGAGTCATCATCCACGTCAATTATGTCCTCATCGACATCATTCTGCTCTGAGTTGGGGGTCTCGGTGCTGGCATTGGATGTGGGAGTGCCAGGCCGGCTTGCTCTCCTTTCCAAGATCCTGGCATGCGCATTAGCCCTGATGCTGCTGCTAGACCTGTCCAACAGGTCCGCGTCACTGGTGGGGGAGGTGGTCCTTTTCCCAGATTTGTCCACCAATCCATTTACCTGCCCCAGCTCTTTCTTCTGTTCTCGCTTCTGCACGACATGAATAGGCAGGCTTATCATGGAGGCCACAAACAAAGCACATCAACCTTGACAAATATGCAATCAAAGACAAACAGCATCTGAAAAGGCTTGGGCCACTTACTACGACTTCCCCCGTGAATGAAGTCATTAAAGCCTTGACCTCACAAAAAACATTTGATTGCAGCGAATGTACAGATGACAAAACAGCTGATGGGGAGAAAATTTGCGTCTCTCACCTTTCAGGACAGCCATACTTGAGTTCAGATCAGGACAATGTTTCATCAGATCTAGTCTAAAATATTAGACAAATCGGACAGCTCTGTCTACTTTGCTTGCCAACACTGAGAAACCCTACATAGACCACGCACTGTCAATGCCACCCACTAACCCTGGAAGTGCATCCAAACCCATTACAGAATGAGAAGGTCAACTTGAGAATACACACTACACACACAACATACAAACAACACTCTGCTATCCCTTGACAACAGGAATCTCAGAACAAGGTGGACAGGGAGAACTGCAGCAGAGGAAAACAATGTATGGCAATCACCACAAGATCCATTTTGCAGCAGAGGTGGCTGCTGCATGGCCTAGGACAGGCAACTGTGCACTGCTCCAGTGCCTGACACCACCACCCATGTGGATGAACCAGCTTAACTCTACCACTAAAATGATCTGTAAACGAAGCAAGGTGTTACCAGGATTTTTTTAATGCAGAAAACTTGGGGATTCTTCTCTTACCATCTCTCCTCTCTTTATTGATTTCAATACTATTTTTTAAATTGGCAACCTTCATTTTTACTGTTGGCAGATGGCAGAACATAACAAGGCAATCGTTTCAGGAACAAAAGGCTGAGTACAGAGTTTTCTTCCAATCTGTTTTGGGTGTCACTTCAAGGGAACAGTTGCTAGATAATTTGGTGCAGCTACTAAACCCTCTGCTATGCAGTCTTACATAGTCACAGCAATAAGATGTTTACATTGGGCAAGACAGCTTCCTGGAGAAAGAGCATCAAGGGAAAAAAAAAAAGAGACAAGCCACAATCTTGCCCAATCATCTCCTCCCCGTCCTGTTCAGCAGCCCAGGAAATCATAACTCACTGTGATTTCACCCTCCGCTGATGTGCAACTGCTGCAAAGTCACACTTCTAAAAAACACACATTAACCAGAATCACAGCCCCGATGCCAAAGCTGCATTAACGCAACTCCTGTTTCTCCTCTAGACAGCTCAGCTCCTCGAGCATGGAAGCCATTCCCATTCTCTTTGTGCCTCGAATCTCCCTCCTTCCAAGAAGGAAAACAGTTTACATGGCACAGCTTGACAAGAGCATTTCAGGCACTTCAGTTCTAGTTCCTCATAGCCAGGTTAGAAATACCAGGAGGGTCTCATCAAGATTGCTTAGTTTTCTTTAAGCTTCTTCCTAACAAAGCCCTTCGCAACTGTGAGCACAAAGAGCAACTCTAGTGATAAATATGTACACATTAGGGGGAGAGGAAGGTATAAAACACAGAGTTTACACATTTCAAATGGACAGTTGGAAGGGCAGGGACCATATCTGTTAGAGAGGCTTTACCTTGCGGCGTACAGTGCAGCGGTGGCACATCCACTCCCCCGGAGGCAGCATTTCCTCACTGAGCGGAGGGTTGCTACAAGAAAAACACAAAGCAATGCTTTACTGTTATTGCTGGAAGGCTTCTTTGCACGCACACACACAGCCCAAGCCAGGGCAGCTCTGCAGGTTCTGCTCCCGGGCACTTTCTCCTTTTCTGTATGGTGATGCTCCCCAGTTTTGCTCCCCCATACATTCCCTTAACAAGATTCCTCTAGGAAGGTGCTCTTTCACAACACCCAGCTCATCTCCATGATGCAGCACACTCCACGGGTTCAGAGGAGTGTCTTGGAATTGAACAGCAAAAAGAAACTGAAGATGCACTTGTGTGTAATACATACACCTCCTGCCTAACACCAACACCTCCTTAAATTCAATTACTCCATGTAGGACTACACAGATTCCTGTGCAGCAAGCACTATCACGTATTAGGCACTTCCATCCCTTGAATTTGCAGTCTGAGCAAGCTGACATGAAATCAACCCACTGCTCCCCACATACTCCATCCCCCAGCACTCTTACTTAATGGTGGAAACCACTTTCTATCTTAAGAAAACCCAAATATTGTGGAGTGTCACCATGTACAGCTTGCCTTGGCTATGAAGCACAAGATGCATCCTACTCATATGGATCTGCACTTACTATAAAAGCTGTATCACATCAAAATGACATTCACATCTTGATGCTAGAAATAAACCAAAGCAAATTAGATGAAGGAGTAAGGAGAACTATTTTGAGGAAGACTTTTCCTCAACTAAAGGCAGAACAGCATATGTTAGATGATGCATTTTTCTTACAGATCCTACTACCAGCTCAAGTACTTTCCAAGACCTCTTTTGTTATCATTAAGATTTGTTATTTCAGCAAACTGCTGACTTGCAGGAAAAGTGTACATGCTGTCAAGATAAACAGCTAGTTAGCACACAAACACGGCTTCAAGATAGAGTTGTGAAAGTTCTGCCTGCTAATATTAGAGAGCTGCAGAGCAATCCTGCTCTCTTGTGCAGAACACTTAATGATGCACCATCACAGGACCTTGAAGCTCCATTTCCCACTAACTGGGAAACAGGTTAAAGGATCCAGCTGGGACTGACTGGGTCACAAAGTGACCAAGGAGTTTATAAGACTGTCCCAAGAAGCCACATGAGCATGGGCAGCCAGGCTGACATTCACTTTAGGGGCCTCTATACTGTCTGCTGCACATACAGACAAATATCAACCCACATCCAAGTTAAGCTTTAAGAAGTCTCCAGCACTGTCAGACCAGAAGGAATAGGATGTACACTTGTTGGCCACTAAGAGCTGTGCTTTGCAAAGGGAGAGGCTGTCTTCCTCGAGATTCTTGCTTCTAAGCACAGGGAAATGGCACAGAATCCAGCCCAGGCTCCGAAGCTTGAGCTGTAAAAACAAACATGCTTCCTTTGTTTAAACAGAGTCCCGGCGAGCCTTGCCCTGAGCGCGCCAGCACGCCGGCAGAAAAGGTACCACAGCCATCCCGGGTCACACTCGATCTTACAACACTGTGCCTGGAAAACTGAAGGAAGAACACAGCAAGAAAGCAAACTGGTAATAACCTCAGCATTTCTGGTGTCAGGCTCCAGGGAATTCAGTAGAGCCAACACATCTGGCAGCCATTTTGAGGAGGAGTGCAGGGTTTCAGAGGCCTCCGTGTTCCAGGCACTCCAGAAGTGCAGTGCTCTGCATACATGCACAAACATACCTGCAGCTTATGTTTCTCATTTCCTGGATGATTGGATGAACAAGAGATCAGGCTCTAGACGAAAGGACCGGAGCCTCAACTAGTTGCTGCTTTACATGATGTCTCAAATGTTTCAGCAGTAACTTCTCCCTGCCCCAAACTAACCTCTTGCTAATAGAAGCATGGAAGTGGGGTGGAAAGAGGAGAGTAACAGATGATCCCTGTGTGCTTGCTGCAGTGTAAATCCTGAGGTGGATCCTGCAACAGATCAGGTTTTCCTTCTGCTAGCAACTGAGCTCTTACATCTGTAGCTACAATGAGTACAGATCCATCTGGCCCATTCCCTCCTCCCTTCCCAGCACCCCAGGGGAAAAAAAAAAAACCAAAACAAAAACCCACAGACTTTTGATTTGTTCGTAGCGAATTTCAGGCCTCTGAAGCTACCGGCGAACGTGCCTGAACTGCTGGGAACACGTCTGCCCCATTCCAGCACACGTGTGCCAGGGACCCACACGCTGCCAGGCGCCTCCGGTTATTTGTTTTAACTGTTACCTCGACCTTCTGCATTTTACAGTGAAACAATTAATATCAGGGTGAATCTTGAGAGCTGCCTAGAAGAGTCAGAACAGGTTTCTTCTCAAGTGTATGCACTATCATCCCATTTGTTATGTTTGAACTATCTGCTCAACAAGCACGGTGCTCTTAAACGACAGCTTAGAGAAGCATTTTAATGAATGCTGCTACCCACAGGCCTGTGGAAGGAGGGGGAAAGATTAGTTTCAGTCCAGCAGCAAGGCTTCAGCTCTCAGACTAGCCTCCTGAGTGGTTTTGTTGTTGTTGTTGTTTGTTTTTTGTGTTTTTTTTTTACTCACTGTCAGGGCATAACTGCTCTAGCAAGTGTATTAAAAGACTGATTCTGCTTCTCCTGGTTAATGAACTGTTCATCAAGGCAGCTCGCTGCACTAACAAAGACAGATGAATGCTGTTCCTGCACTGCTGGCCTCTCTGCAAGCAGGGAGCATTTCCTGGGTCTTAGCATAAAGCCAGGGAAGCACTAAAGAATGCCATTTTAATTGACTAGTTATGACCACATTCTTCAACCTTTTCCTGTAAGCATAAGAGAAACTGATTTTTAAATCTGAACAAGATAATTAATCTTCACAAGCAAGGTAAGAACAAGCACTTTGGTAGGAGCACCCTGACTGCTTTCTCCCTATCCTTCACAGGTTCATTAACATGCAGATCTTCAACCCTGTGTATTTGCTGCCAACAGGACCTGGAATTGTAGAGCACCAACTTTATCTTCAGTTACAACACATCTCCTTTCAGCTACACCCCAATCAGTTGTATCATTTTGTACAATTTCACTGAACTTTCGGAAAGTTTCCCGTTCTGTTATCACAGGCAGTGCTATTTTACCTGGAAGGTTTGGTATGACCCACATCAGGTCTGCTCAGCTGTACATGCATGTTTTTGAATTTAAGACAAAGAATTAATTAAAGAAAAATTTAAGACAAAGAGTCTGGCTTTCAAGGTTAATATATATATACAAACACCTGGAAGACCAACTGGTACTCTTAAAAATTAAAGATGTTTATCACCACCTATTCAAAAGACACTACATTGATATGAAGCCACTTGACTTAATACCAGTCACATGGCTTTTTCTATAAAATTTAAGTAGCATCTCCTGAAATTCATACCAGATTTATTTGTGCTATCAAGACTTGCTCTTGTAAACTTAGACTAGCTCACATGGTCAGAACAATATGCAAAGCCTCCCTTATATAAAATATAAATGGCTATGATGAAATAAAAAAATCTTCAAGAGTCATCTGTATACCACGAGTTTTTATCAAGCAAACAATAGCATGAAGCCACTTAGCTTTTCAATTTCACACTCTGAAGCTCTCATACATCAGATGCCTGTTGTTAGTCTAAATCCTGTAATTACTCCTCACTTTGCTGACCTCAATAAATAAGTCAACAACTGCTCAAAGGAATGGCACCTTCTTCAATATAAACTGGGCCACAGCTCTCAAAGGAACCAGTTACAAGCAACCTGGCATGTATTTACACACGACATTCCTGGTGGCCATCTTGTGTCAAAGGCACTTTGATGCTGCTGAAAGCACACTCTGGACCCACCAGGCTACAGCCAGCTATGAGGCTGGGGTACTGGTGTCTGGAAAAGAAACTGGTGTCTGGCCAAGCTTTCTTGGATGACTTGTCTTTGATACCAGATGTGTTCAGCAATTTGACTTAATTGTTGTGGTTTGTTTTTTTTTTTTTCTGTGAAAGGGAAATAGTAACCTTGCAAAAAATGCAGGCAAAAATATTTTTCCTTCTCAGAAGTCTTCTAGTTAACTTGCCAGGAGCCAATGACAGGCTTATAATGAAGGATGCTGGTTATGTCTGCCCGTTAGATAAAGGAAGAAGACTTTTGGCTCTTCTATGCCTTTTATCCTGATGATGGATAGAGCTACAGCTGTTCTACCAGCTTCATAAAGAACAAGGCTCCCTGGCTTCCTTCAGCAGGGCCTCAGTGGCAGCCGCAACTAAAACAAACCAGGAAACCAACCTCCCTGTCCTTGCACGACAAGCGCCCCATTGAGAAACAGAGAAAGTTGCATCATTTACAAATTCCGTTCTTTGGAACAGTTTTACTGCACCCAAATTACACACTTCTGTTCACAGCTGCTCCAAAACACTGCAGGAGGAGACACCTGGAACTCAGTGCTGCAAGCCTCTACCTTATACATAATAAAAAAACCCCACAGAACAAGCCAACAGCTGCCACCTGCTTCAAGGTCCTTCCCAGTGCAACTCCAGGATCAAAGTTTACTCTTCTCTGACGACTCCGTTCAGGTTTCATTTCCTGAAGGATGGTTATGAGAAATACCATGAGCACTCTCCACTATTCCAGCAGCATCAGGATTATTTCTCAACACAAACTGCTCCAAGTTCTGCTCATGAACACGGCTGGACAAGTCACGACACTCAGGAGAACCAGAAGTGATCTTCCTCATGAAGCTGAAGGTTTCTCAACCACCACTGCCAACACCACCAAACTTCAGACAAGGCAGGCATAATGTTTGCTTTTCAGAGATCTGGTCACATTAATACAAATAAAGTTTCGAGAACTTTCTGGTCTTGATTAGGTTCACATATTCTGTAAGTTATCCCCGCTCAAAGCTAGTAGTGCAGTCCACCTGAAGTAGAGAGCACCAGTCACTCTACTTTTATCTGTGCTGGAATTCCTTCTCCTTGAGGGAAATAGTGAAAAGAAGGTTTGATAGAAGCCAGTGTAACTTTATTTACATTGAAATGGAAGTCTTGGGCACGCATTTAAAAATTCCAAATTATTAAAATCCAGCAAGAAGACCTGGACATTATTGGTCATGACAGTATAGGATTATTTTGGCTGCCACCATGCAAGGAAGAGAACAGAAATGACGATTTGACTATTTCACAGGTCACCAATTATCCCATGATCTGGAACACTGCATCTGCTTAGCATGCATCTTTCCAACAGCATGGACAGAGCTGGAAGTAAGGGTTCAACAACAGACAGAGAACATAAGCAGGATTAAAACACCATTATATGGTCAGATATCAAGAAACAAGATGCATGCAAAGAAAGATAAAGGTATTCTTAGGATAAACTGTCCATGTGGCAGTAAAAAAGCAGAGGAAGGCTCAAAGTATTACAGAGTTTAAGAAGCAGTATCACCACCTATGCTATATTCAAAAATTCTGTTCACTGTATGCATTTTTCTACCCTCCAAACCAGCCAGTGCTCACCACTGCATGGGCAGAGCACGAGCTGACCAGCAGCTCAAGTCTCTGGCAGCAGTACCACTGTGCTGCTAAGAACCAGGTACTGTTCCACAAGCCAAAGCACTAGTGTGCTGTGAACTTGAGTACTCTGTCAGTTTTGAAGCCAGGGAAGTTATTTCCTCAAACCACTCCTGCTAGGCTCATACAGGGAAGAGATCACCAAGTGTCACCTCATGGAAGCAAGTATCACCTTACCTGGCTTCCCTTCCCACTTGTCACCAGGGCTCCAGCATCCTCCCTGCACACTTCGGAAACACATGGGGAATCAAAAAAGTTCCCTCCAATGTGATGAAATTAAACATTTGTCCCAAACCTGGCAAGCAGGAGAGTCCAATAAACTGGATAAACTGTGTGTAAACATGTGATCACCTGATGTAATCAGTTACTTCTATTTATAGAAAGAACCTGGCCCACAGGGACCATTCCTTGGACACCCATTACTCATTACTCTCGTCAACAGCTGACTAAAAATTATTGTTTTTTAAGATATTAAATTTCCACACATATATTAAAAAACAACTATAACTCTATACCAATAAATATGCCTTTAAAAGTGTGTAACACCACCTGTACCACATTGAGGGGGGTTTGATTATTTCTTTTTAGTTAGTTTGGTTATGAACTCTGATATTTATGATGTATCTGCCAGGGAACCATCCAGCTTTGTATTTGTAAGAAGAAATCACAGAAAGCAATGGGAAGACTTGTTGACTTTGAAAATTTAGGTCAGACCCAGAAATTCAGGCATTGTGAACATCCTGACTCCCATTTCTTTCCCATGCATCACTCATGCCTGTACTGCAGAGAATAGTAACAATAGCCTGAATTCAATGTCCAGGTTTGTTATTAAGTGTTCAGATCTCTATAGAACTGTCTTCTTAACAGATTAGAAGTCATCTTCTCAAAGCTGGATGACACATAGGGATCAGGGAAAAGAAAGAGGGCTGAGGAACAGTACAGCTCTAGTGAGAATCACTTCATCCAATTTTGTCTTTAAAGAACAAAAAATGAAGAGATGTCTCTGGTGGGGAAAAAAAATAATCAAAATACAGGTCTGAGAGGTTTCTGAGAAGCACACACATTCAGCCCTAGCCATACTGAATGTGTTCAAAGGAGATAGGGGGTGAAAGGACAGAAGCAATAAGGTAGAAAAAAGGAAAGCAGCACATCAGAAAAGGATGAAGGACAGACCCATAAAAGCCAAAGCATGAATTTGTCTTCACACAGGCACAAGTGAAGGATAATTCTGATGTCTACATGTGGACTAGGCTTTCCCCAGAACACTGGGGAGGAGAGGGAAAAAGAGCAATATAAATAACCACCAGACAAAAAAATCCCACAACCTTAAAGTGGGGTATACATTATTTTTTGCCTTTTCTGAATCACCTTCATGTCCTGTTCCTGTTCCTATTCTCAACATAGCTTGCTGGGAAGTTCACGTGATGCCTTGCCCAATGTCAGAGGCTGTACAGGCAGTTGTTTCACACCAATCACTGTCGCCAGAAATTCAGCAGGGGGTTTTCAGCCTGCTAAATTGCATCCTCAGCCCACTGCTTTCTGCAGGGTTCAAAGTTGGTAATCTCCACCTCTATCTAGTTTACTTCAAGTGACTCAAGCAGAGCAGGCATCAGCATAAATAAGTTAGAGTTGGGTTCCAGATTTCCCTCAGCTGTCTGAGATGCTCTTTGCCTTTTGGACTCAAAATGTGATGCATGCACCAACTGGAAGAACAATTTATAGGATTTTTTTCTTCATTTTTTACTACAGGGATCACTTACTCCATACCCTAAAAAAAAGGTATGTGATTGCATTACTACCGGTATCTGTCAACTCTCTTTTTAAAAAGCAGGTACAACACTATTTTTACTCAGCTTACAGTTACTGGACACTGCAGCATTCCCTCAAGGAAGTTGGGCAGGTGTCTAGCAAGCAGTGGAGTTGGAGGCAGAGTAAATCAACTACTCTAGGAAGAAGCAGCAGCCAGCTCTGACAATATAACTGTGTCACAAAATCACAAGTTTAGCCAGGAACCTGACGTGGCAAAATGCTTTTTTGCTTACATTCACTTCTTTCAAATCCAGTACTTTATACCCCTATGAATACAAAGCTGTATTATACTCTGAGATACATTAACATCTTCAAGAGTCCAAGTTTACTTCCTGAGTGGTTAAAAAAAAAGGTACATCAGTCTCCCATGTGATTTATATTGCAACAGGCAGCATTCCCTAAATATTCAGAGCAGCACTCCCTAAATATTCAGACTGAAACACTTGCTTTCAGAAAGATACACCTCTTTCCTATTCAGGAAGTAACTGCTCCCTTTCTTCACTCCAGATTCCTGCTCTTTGCTACAGACTCTGGGATTTATAAAGGTTCCAGAGGAAAAACTAAAGAACATGACATGTACTGGTGAGTCAGTCTAGTAACAAAAACAACTGAACATCCACTTGTGTGGGTCAACAAACAGAGGAATTTATGGTAGTGCCTTACTACATAGAAAAACAGTTTCAGTAACAATGTTATAACTGAAATCTCACATTGACTCAATCTGTCCTACACAGGGAGACAGCCAGGAGCCCTTCACACAACAGCACTCAGAACCCAAGTCACTGAGGTCAGTTTCAGGGGGAAAAAATGCACATTTGGTTGCGACTCCTACTCTAAATACAAAGTTCTGTAGCTGAAGACAGCGTTGGGGCTCTCCCCATCTGAGATGTCCTTCACACCCACTGCAAGAGATGTACAGCAGGATGTCAGGGAAGCTAATCATGACAGCTTCACTGAGAAACAGAGGGGAAAATTACGAGAGCTTTACAGAATTTTGTGGAATAAACACAGTACTCCTCCCATTCCCAAGTATAAGATCCACAGGCAGCTGTACAACCTTAACAGCACTGAGCTGGTATGTGATAAAAAGACATAAGGCAAGCTAATGAAGGTGAATATATTTACAAGATAGTGCAAAGATCTCCATAACAAACAGTCATTAGCAGATTAGTATTATGAATCTAATCCAATTAAGAATTTCCTTTGCAAATGCCCAGAGGAGATGGAATTCCTCTGGGAAGACCTTTCCACGTTTAGAAAAGGCTCCCATGAGTCATGCCTGCAGGTCTGACAAACCAGGAAAGACCAGATCCACAGCAGCACCAACAAAGCCCTGAACTCCACCTTGAAGTGAGCTGCTACATCCTACTGAACTTCTTCAGGAGCTAACTTAAAAATGGACCTGAAAGCAACCCCAAAACTTCACAGTTCCACAAGTCCCAGTAAGCGTAAAATTGGCAGTTTCCCAAGAAAAGGGAGAAAACAGCAGAGAACTTTCTTTATGAGCAGTCAGGTACCCTCTTTAAACAGCTTCAGATCCTTGTGGCTGTTTGATGTGATGCTAGACATGTCTGGAGACAAAGACCAAGTTAAGCAGTTACATGATGACTTTGACAGAATCATAATGCCTTGCTCCAACCACTTCTTGCTGATATTGATAATGGCAGCAGCAATCCATGGCTTGATCTGTATGCCCAACTCTGCAAAACATGCTCATGCTCAAGCAACACACATACAGGAGAGAATCATGGGCTGCAAGCCCCCAGATGAGATCAGTTCATCAGATCTTCACTGGGACCAGTTTCTGGTGCCCTCAGTTTAAGTTTGTAGATTGAGGTTGACCTTATCTGCCTTTGCATGGAGAGATTTAGGACAAAATAAGGTGAGTGAAAGATCTCATTGGTACAACTCTGCCGAGCAGAACTGCCAAGAGCGATCATGTTACCACATCTGCAGACACATGCGCAGTGACCTCAGTGCCCAGAAACCAAGCCAGGGCAATTGCTTCCTTCTGGTTTAGGATCACAACTATGTTGGCCCTGATGATACCGAAGTATCAGAGCCAAAGATACACACAACTAAAAGTTACCGCAAAAAAGAGAATTGTTTTAACAAAGTGTCAGTTAAGACAGACTGATTTAAATTAACGCTGGAAGAGAACAGCTGACTCCCTGATCTTCAAACTGTAATTACAGGAACCTTGATGGAGGTTTCTGCCAGTCATTTAATAGAAAGAAAACCAAAACAGTCTCAGAATAAAACCTTGTAGTTAAACTACAAGCTTTTTTGAAGCTGTGAGTCACACCAGCAGGCAAAATTCAATGTACTGAAACCTGCTCCTCTGTAGTTAGGCCTGAAGTTCATCTCTCCACGTTTTTGGACATCCTGCTACTCCTTGCAAGGGCAGATGCTTCAGATCATTCAGAGTTTCACCTAAACCCCTCGAGGCAAGCAGAGATGCCCCTTAAGGGAAGGATTAGCTAAAACAATAGGCTGTTTCCCTCCCCTCATACATAATGAATATTTATGTAAAAACCCCCAAAGCTAGACCATGTGCCAGGATAGGGCAGGACATTTGAGACCTGAATAAGGTGCAGAAAAAGTTATTGATGTACTACCAGTCAAACACAACTTTTTTTTTTTTTTCATTCTTTGTGCAAAGCATTTCACCAATGTGACTCATAGAAAGTATGCAGAACTCAGGCTAGTTTATCTTCCTCTACTTCTTTTTTACTCCAGTTCTTTGACAACCACACTTTGGCAAAAGCTGCCAAATCAGAGAGGAAATGGAGCCAATGGCTCCAAATACAAACTCAAGGAGACAAGTGGTGCAAGAAGTCTGATGGAGCTGCCTGGCCCTGGTATGGATGCTGGGTACCTCTCTGTGGGGTGATCCAGCAGCTCAAGGAAGGGTTTTTGCTGGGCAGTGCCACACTTGTGGTTGGGTTACTGTAACAGGCAGCTGTAGGCAACTCGGGTCACTTTGCCATGCTAGCAGGGTCTCAGAGCCAGCAGCATGAGATTTGTAAGGGGGACTTGAACAGCAGCATTCAGCAAGTTTGGGCTCCTCCAAAAGAAACCTGGACAGTGAGACTTTGGAAAAAAAAAAAACAAAAAAACCCAAAAAACAACAACAACAAAAAAAGGAAAAAAAAAGAAACCAGCAAACCAAACACAAAACTGCTCTGTTAGTTTTCCCTCCTGTTGTCATTCCCCTCCCCCAGCTTGTTAACTAAACTTTTCCTCTCCCAGGGATCTTCCTAATAATCCTTCAGTGAAACTGTAATGGATTTGCAACAAACCAACTTCAACCTCAATCAAGTTTACCATGAGCTCAAGAAAACACAGGGAATTCTATCAATCACAAAGCCAGGAGGAGGATATAAATGGGGCAGAATAGAAACAGAACTGGAAAATTAGTTTTTAATCATGTAAAGAAGCGTACGCCATTCCCCGTGGTCTGGGTTAAGGCAGAACATCAGAATGAAAATGCACACTGCACCATTACCCAAACCAGCAGATAATGGGCAGACAGCACAACCAAAAGCAGACTTAAAGAGCTAATAACCCCTACCCTCTATTTTCATGAATTGTTAAAGATAGAAATAAAACAAAACACATCTCTGCAAAATCAAACCTGTCTGTGATACTAATCCAAGACAAACAGTCACCTGATTGTGATCTTAATACAAGTATGTTGAAAATAAGGATCTGGAAGGGATTTTACACTTTCCTGTAACCCACCCAGGGAGGCAGTGTCTCTCCAGCCAGGCCAGCCACCCTCCTGCTCCAGGGACACTTATGCTACCTGCAGGAGTTTTATGCTGAAGTAGCAATTCTGAAGCAGCTGTGAGAAGAGCTGACACCCAGGCAGATGAATTGGGAAGCCACTTCCACCCACATTAACTCAGGGGAGCAGTTGTTCCCACAGTGTATCAACAAAACTTGTTATTTACCATCAGAGATGTGTAACGTTATCAGACTTGGAAAAGTTCTGAGGGTTTTTGGCCAGGTGCCTTCTGTTTTCTGCAGAAGACAACAGGTTTAGGTACTAAACAGTTGCTGAAGTTTGAGAACCTTGCACTCAGCTAACAAAATCAACTTGTTCTTAAACAGCACAACACAGGAGGGTTTCCTCTACACAGGAAACACAACCAGCTTACGGGCCACTGCTCTGGGTTAACTCCTGGGTTTGTCTCCAGCCTGCTGCATAACTTGGGATGATCACACCCTTGTCACTCATTTTCTTTTATAATGTGGCCTCTCCTAATCAGCTTTAATTAACTGATGACAATTCCTAGGCCTATTAAGAGCTGCTCTTGTCTTTCTTTTTATTTCTATTTCTCTTTTTTTCCTTGCTATTTTGATAATAAGTGCAACCTGGTACTAAACTTTACAATAAATAGAGAACAGGTAAGCTATCATCACAGTGTGCCCCAGCACTACATTTAAACTGCTGTTCAAATGACTTAAAACAAGCATTGCACTGCAGCTGCTAGTCTTGAAATAAAAGGAGGCAGAAATGAAGCTGCAAGTGCTGCCTTTATGCCAAAGTTCATATCCAGAACGGAAGTTTACTTTCAGCAAGGTGTGGGAGGTAAAGGGAAGAAAACACAAAACCAAAACCCGAGCATCCCTTTGGAACAACCTGGTTCACTTGAAGGCCTTAGCTGAGTGACACAGAGAGGCTGGCTCACAGGACTGCTCCAGACTGTGCCACCTCCCTCAGCAGGGTCTGGGCTGCTGGATACCTCAGAAAAGGCAACAAATACAGTGAGGAAACAAAACCAGGATTGCCCCTTCCATTTCTGCTCTGAAGGACAACTAGTTAGCCAAAGTTTTTTTCTTAATAGCTATAATGCCACTAACTCAGTAGAGCCAAAGCTTTACAGATACCTGATTTACATGACTGTCGGACACTAGCTGCAAGACACTTGCCAAACTGAGCCATAAAATTCATCCAGATTTAGCCATGCACAAAGCAGACTCATTTACAGTTAAGTTTAACTAAGATTCAGTCAACGAGGACACTCTACAGCTCCTTCCATCTCAAAATGTGAAGTTTTAACCATCCCTTCAGCTTCACTAGAAGGTGGCTCAGGATGTGATCAGCAGCACCTGAAAGCAAACACTGAGTTTTAAGGAACTACGCCTGAGAGAAGGAAAAAAAAAAACCTCTTAAATTAAAGCTCACCAAGGAAGTCAGACAAAATGAAACAATAATTAGAGCCTAGTAAATATTAGAGGATCTGCACTACCACTAGTAGCACTTCCTCAGGGTAGGAGGGATGATGTCATGGCTGCATGCTACAGCATTGTCGGGTTGGTCTGGCTACACGCTGCTAACGGGACACTCCCTACAGAACTGTGACCACACAGTCAGTCCTCCCGGTATCAGCAATCACTTTAATAAGTGCTCAGAGGCCTGCAATTAACATACAAACACGGTATAACCACCAGGCAAAAAGAAGAAAGAAAAAAAAATAAAAATAATAATGGGGGAAGGGGGGGGGGTTGTGTGGAAAAAACAGCAAAGAGGAGACAGCTGTAACAGGGTGGCAAACAAAGCTCCAAAGCATGAAAGAGAGAAAGGAATGCGGTTAAAAAAATCTCCCCTAAGGAAGAATACTCTGTACGCCCAAGCTCCAGCTGTTTGACTTGCTCTGCTCCCTCCTCCACTCCATTATCCACTCTGCCTCTGCTAATTTAACACAAACCACCCGCCTGTGTCAACTGTTGAAGGGGAGATTGGGCCTGGGATGAGCCCGGGCACCCAGTACAGCACGGAAAAAAAAAAACTTTGGGGAGGAGAGTTGAGGTTCCTCCAGAGGGTGGGTGGCTTTGTGCTGAGAGCTTAGAAAGATGCGAGGGAAGGCAGAGAAGAAGAGTCCTTCCCTGCTGCAGCCTCTTCCTGACTAGAGCTTTGCCACCGCCTCCACACGCACCTCTCCTCTCGACTCCCACAGGGCACCCAAGATTTGCATGCAGAAAGATCTGCCTTCATCAACAAAGCCACCAAACTCCCGGCAAGAGCACCCTGCTGCCCCCCAGTTCACAGCAGTCACTTCCCACCGAGAAGACAAGCAGGTCTGCAGAGTCAGGGGGGAAAAAAAAAAAAAAAAAAAAAAAAAAAGGAGGGAAAAGAATAAACCCGGCCAATTTTCAAGTCTGGAAGCCTGGATTTCCACGGGGAAGGTATTTTTCGCGGTTGAGACACTGGAGGGGGGGCTCTGCGAGGGTTTGGAAGTCATATATGCAGCCAAAATGGCGCTGAGAATAAAAATATAATTTAAAGGAAGGTCGCCATATTGTAAACAGTGAGGCAGGGAGACACAGAGACAGCAACCTCCATTATTCCCAGCAGCTGCAGCAGCACGGAAGCGCTGGGAACGTCAGGCCTGGTGCCGAGACGCCACCGCCGCTTCCCCACCTCCATCCAGGACCCTCCTCAGGGCCCCCCCAAAACAAGGGGCCCTTAGAGATGGGTGAGGAGGGAAAGTTACCCACTCAGAGGGAAGGTGGGAGGCTAGGTAAGGGCAGCAGGGAAGCAGGCAGGCCGCACAGGCAAGCAAGCAGCGGCCTCGCTCCTCCTCTCAGCACAAAAAAGAAAGCAGGAGGGTGGACCCCCAACCCCGGGGAGAACTGCGAGGGGGCTCTTCCCCTCGGCTGCTGTGGATTAGTCCCCGGGGGAACGTGGAAATGGGTGGGGTTGGCACCTCCTTTTTGTCCCCGCCAGCTACACCCGCTGCTCCCCTGAGCATGGCCGGGAGCTAACGGGAGCTGCTGGAGGGAAGCAAGGCGCTGCCCGGAGCCGGAGGGAGATCTCGCCGGGCCTTACCAGCACTGGAGGTGGAAAGCGGCGGGGCAGTGATCGCAGCAGAGCAGATCCCCTCCTTCCTTGCAGCTATCGCAGCTATCGTGGTTAGTGGCCCTGCCACTTCGCCTCGGCTCCTTCTCGGGCCTCCTGCTCTTCTTCTCCCCATCTTCGCTCTTGGGGGGAGCCAGGAGGGCCTGGATTTGCTGCACACGGGAGGGACAGACAGAGAGAGGCTCTGAGGGGCTGGCAAGGACCCTGACCCCCAGCGCCCGTCTCTCGGCTGCCCGGCGAGGGAGAGCGGCCCCAGCACGGAGGGGACGAGGACGCGGGGCCTCCGCCTAGCCCGCCCCGCCCGCCGGTCCCGTGTCCGGGAGGGCCTCTCCCGGGGATTGGGCCAGCCGCCTCCGTCCCTCCGCACTTCCTTCTATGGCCACCGGGCTCCGGGGGGGTGAAGGGTGTCCCTCGCCATTTTGCAGCCCCGCGGCCTCCCCGGTCGGGCCTTCCTCCCCTCCCGCGGCCTGGGCCTCACCTCCATCAGCCCCCCGGAGGTGTCCAAGTCGTAGACGATCGTCTTGGTCTCCATCTTCTCCCACATTCATCCAGCCCGGGAGCGGCCCCCCCGGCGAGAGGGAGCGAAGCGGATGGCGGGGTCAGGGGAGGGGGGGGGGGGGAGGAGGAGAAGAGAGGGGGGCGGCCCCTCAGCAGCGGCGGCGGCTCCGCGTCGAGGGGGCGGCGGCGGCGGCAGGGGGAAGAGGGGCGGGCGGCGGGGCCTAGCCCACAGGCCGCAGCGGCTTGCCGGTAGTCCTCCTCCTTCTCCAGCCGGGCCCGGAGGCGGCTGCGGGGGTCCCCGCGCCCGCTGCCATGCCGCGCAAAGAGGGGGTTGCGGGGTGAGGAGGGGGGAGGGATGGGGGGCACGGACGTGGAGGGAGGCGAGGGGAGGGGAGGGGAGGAGGCGGCGCAGCCCCGCGACCGCCGCACGCGCACGCACCACACTCAGGCGGCGCCGACGCTCCGGGCCCCGCCGCGCCGCCCGCGCACGCGCAGACCGCGCCCCCGTCCCGTCCCGCCCCTCCCACCGCCGCCTCCCGCTCGCGGCCCTGGCGGGGCGGATGGGGAGGGGAGGGGGGGTCCGGGAGGGGAGGGCGAGGGTGCCCCGCTGCGCATGCGCGACACCGGCCCTGCTCCCCTCTCCCCGCGCGCCCGCCCCGCTCCGCCCCTTTCCCGCCCGGCGGGGCGAAGGCGGGAGGCGCGCAGGCGCGTGGCCGCCGTCACGTTCCGGGGTGGAGCGCGACCGTGGGTGACGTCACGACGCAGGGCGGAGCGGGCCGGGCCGGCAGGGGGCGCGCGGGCCGGCGGGGCGGAGGGAAGGGGCGTGTCCAGCGCGTGGCGTCACGGCGGCGGTCTTAAAGGGGCAGCGACCCCATAGCGGGGGTAAATAGGGGCATCCAAGAAAACGTCACCGTTTCTTCTAAAACACCATTTTTTTTAATTAATGAAACAACCGAAAGATGGGGGCTGGGGGGTGTTCCACTCCAGACCCGGGGGGGCCACAGCTGGGGCTGGAGCTGAGCCCGGGGGGAGGCACAGCCATGCCCGTTGCCCCCCGCCCAAACCCCCGGCTCGGGCCCCGCTGGGGTGCTGGGACGTGGAGGGGGGGGGACACGTCGGTGGTGGAGGGGACGCCCCGGGAGTTTGGGGAGGGGTGGCGAAGCAAGCGGGGAGCCGGGGGTACGCAACATGCTCGGGGGAAGGGGCGGGGAAATGTCCCTGCGTGGCGGCGGTGGGAGACGGGGGTGCAGAGGGGGGACAGGGCCTTCGGTGGGGGTGGGCGAGGGGGGGGGGATACCCCCAGGGCCACCCAGCTCCCCCCCATCTCTGCTGCCCCCTCTCCGCTAAGGTCCCGGGGGGGCCTGTGCTGACCCGGGGGTCCCCACTCCATCGGGGGCCTGCAGTGTCCCGGAGGGGGAAGGATGGGTGACGGGTTCAGCTCAGCACCCCCTGAGCCTGGGGAGGGGGGTCGGGTGACAGCAGGGTTTGGGCAGACCCCAGGGGGGTGCGGGTGGGCCGGGGGTAACAGAGGGGTGGCCAGCGCCCGGGGGGCTCCCAGCAAGCACTGAGTCTCCTGGGGAGAGGTGTGCCCGGCCCGTGATGGGGGGGCCCCAGGAGGCCCGGGAGGGGTGGCTGCAGCGCCCAGCTCCACGCCTAGATGGACACCTCATACTCCCTCGTCTCCTGCAAAGAAAACAGACTGCGAGGGGTTGGACACTCGGTGGTGCCACGGGGCGCCCAGGACAGGGACAGGGCAGCTCCCACCCTGTAAGGACCTGGGGGACGTCCCAAAACACAGGCGACCCTGGAGATGGATGTCCCATCCCGTGCATTAGGTCTGGATGGATGTCCTATCACATACGTTGTTCCTAAGTGGATGTCTATCCCATGATTAATCCCTGGACACGTGTCCCATCCCATATGTGGCCCCTTGGATATATATTCATCCCGAGCATGGGCTCTTGGTAGATATTTCATCCCATATGTGGTCTCTGGATCCATGTTCCATCCCACACAGTGTCCTTGGAGTGCATGGGCCCATCCCGCATCAGTCCCACCCCGCACACAGCCCCTGGCATACGTGTCCCATGCAGGGTGCCTGGGGTGTCCCCATCCTGGGGGCCAGTACTTACTCCTGTCTCATAAGTGGGGTTGTCAAAAGCTGACTCCACGGTGATGTGGTCATAGGGGTGGGAGCCAGCAAGGGGCAGCTGCAGGGCCGGCTTCCCCTGGAGCCTGTGGGGACAGGGCAGCTGCAGCCGCTGCAGGGCAAGGAGGTCTCCTTGGGGGGCACAGGGCCATGAGATCCACCCTGCCACTCACTTGGAGAAGTAGAGATAAACGCCACCGATGAGCAGGGCCACCACCAGCACGGGCAGGAAGATGGCAATGGCGACGTTGGTGCCCTCCAGCGCTGGGCCCGAGGGCACAGCCTTGGCCACTGCTGCTGGGGAGAGTGGAGGCTCACTCAGGGGGCACCCCACACCGGCTGCACCCCAAGGAGGCCCATCAGACCCTCACCCTTACCATCCAGGTTGCGGTTGCTGTAAAACTCATCATAGGAGGCTGGAGAGGGGGAAAGGAAGAAAGAAGCCGGCATCAATGGTGTGCCAGAGGGATGGCAGAGCGGTTCTGACAGGGTGCTGGAGAGGTGACAGGGTGATGGAGGGGTGCTGGGGTCCCACTCACCCGCCTTGCAGATAGGAGGTGAGCCGCTCCAGCGTGAGGGGTGCCCAGGCAGGCAGCGCAGGCTGCCCTCACCCAGCAGCGCCTGGCCTTCAGCGCAGGAGAAGCGCAAGATGGCTCCCGCCGGGTACAGCCGCCTCTCGGGGCTCTGCCGCCCGCCCGCTGGTGCACCGGGATTGTGGCAGGGCTCGTACGTCTCCGCTGTGGACCGGGGGGTGGGCATGGTGGCATCAGTGCCCACTACTGCCACCAGCTTGGGAGTGGTGCCTGGGGAGGGGGTGCCTGACTCACGGATGCACTTTGGGAGGCGGTCACTCCACTTGGGGCCCCCCACAGCACGGTCATGGCAGGTGAGGGTCCCGGCGCCCGCCAGGACATAGCCCTTGTCGCAAACGTACTGTACGGTTGCTCCCACTGGGAATTTAGGGCTGGAGACCACCCTGCGGCTGTGCTCGGCGTCCCCAGGGTCCCTGCACGAGGTCACTGCAGATGGGAGGGACTGGCAGTGACAGCAGCCACGAGGGATGTTCTATGGGGCAATGGGGACACCAGTCAGAGCTGCTCACCCCGCTCGCAGGATGGCAGGTCAGCGCTCCACGTCAGGTCCCAGTGGCACATCAAGAGGTCGGTGCCAGACAGCTGGAAGCCAGGGTAGCAATGGTAGGTGACCACAGTGCCATGAAGCAGTTCTGGCTGCGAGGATGTTTTCCAGCCATTGGCAATATCTGGC
This sequence comes from Phaethornis superciliosus, assembly GCA_023637945.1. Classification (NCBI taxonomy): domain Eukaryota; kingdom Metazoa; phylum Chordata; class Aves; order Apodiformes; family Trochilidae; genus Phaethornis; species Phaethornis superciliosus. Next base: position 4,410,492 of record JAJQWJ010000023.1, on the reverse strand, counting down.
AGCTCGGGGCAGGTGTCATTACGGGGGACCTCTGTGGGGACAGCAGTGTGAGTGGGGTGACGGGGACACCAGGGACATCAGTGATGCTTTCCCAGCATGAAGCTCACCAGAGAAGTGGATGACGAAGCCCTGCCGATAGGCACCAGCACCGGAGCCAGGATCTGACTGGAACTGGATAGTGACATCAGCGGTGGAGGCGTAGAGCTTGAAGCGGGCACGGGTGCCCGTGTACTGTCCCAGGACGCGTGCCGTCAGGTCATCCCCATCGTAGAAGGTCAGAATATCCCCCGCACCCAACCGCAGCCTGGAGTGATGGGGCCATGAAGGTGGGGGTGCAGGAACCCTCTCATCCCCCCTGTCCCCAGTCACCCCTGCACTCACACACGGACGTCCAGCATAACACGCTTGTCCTCCTCCACGTGCAGCCCCCAGATGCAGTCCTGGCCCTTGCCGTATGCCTCCGGCCAGTTGGGTGAGAGCACCACGCCGGCCGTGTCTGTCAGCTCCCCACTGCACACCGCTGCGGGCACACGCTGGGCTCGGCACGCCGCAGGGCACCCACCGTGGTGCCCACCACCCACTGACCAGCACCCATCACAGCCCCCAGCTCCAGCACCCACCATCCCCTTTGGCTCTAGCTGCAGCATCCACCATGGCATGGTGGCTCCAGCATCCATCATGGCCCATCCCCCACTCCAGCACCCACTTCATCATCCCATCTCCTGCATCTCCAGCTCCCACCATGCCCTGCAGCTCCTGCGTAACTCCTGGAAGGTGGCTCCAGCCTCCCTCATGGACCTATCCTCATCTCCAACACCCATGGCACCCCCCAGCTCTAGCACCTGCTAAACCCCTGTGTCCATCTCCTTGTGCCCCCCATCACTGGCACCCACCACGACATGCTGGCTCCGTCTCATTCCACTGCGGGTCACTGGGGTCAACGCACTCAATGATGGTTGAGCCCTGCTCCAGTGTATAGCCAGGGTCACAGCTGAACTCAACCGTGGTGCCCACAGGGTACCGGGGGTCGCTGGCCGTGAAGTTCCCATACTTGACAAAGGGCTCGTAGCAATGTCCTTGCTCGAAGGCTGCGGGCACAGGGGCGAAGGTCTGCGGGTGCCATGTGGGTGTAGGGATGCCCAGGTGTCCCCCTAGGCCCTGGCCCCATACCCTCATAGCGCAGCGCCATGCCCGCAGCAGCCCCACTGCTGTCCGTGGTGAGCTCCACGAAGAAGTGCTGCCCCGTGCTGAGCAGCCCCTCAATGGGCAGGTACTCCACCTCATAGGAGTCATACACTGGTGGTGCCTCCACGTTGTTGCCATTGCGGATTATGAGCCTGCCAAGACACAGGAAGGTCAGAGTACTGTCAGTCATGGCCAACAGCACCCAGCCGTGGGCCTGGCCAGTAGTATCTTCCCCGACTGTGGCCAAGAGCACATTTCTTTAACTATGGCAAGTGACACCCATCCTTGGCTGTGGCCAATAGCATCCGTTCTCAGACATGGGCAACAGTGCCCACCCTTGGGCCTGGCCAACAATACCTGTCCTTGGATATGGCAAACAGCACCCATCCTTGGATACGGTCAATAGCACCCAGCCTTGAATGTGACCCTGGCCCAGGTTCAAACCTGTCATCATCCTCAGCCAACGAGACCTTCTCAAAGTGGAGGTGCAGGCGATGGCCGGCGGGCGCCTCCAGCAGCCAATGGCACGTCAGGTTGTTACTGTAGTTCCCGGGGAAGCCGGGCGAGATGATGCGTCCCACTGTGGCATTCCGGACCACCCCACCGCACGCCGCTGCAGGAGAGGGGCTGTCGGCAGCCGGCCATGCAACACCAGCCACGCTGCACCCGCCGGTGCCAGTGCTTACCGAGACAGAGGGGCTCGCGGGAGCTCCAGAAGGGGCGGGTGGCGTTGCGGCAGGTGAGCCGGTGGGCACCTTGCAGCTGGTAGCCGGTGGCACAGCGGAAGCGGGCGTCCCCGCCAGGGTGCAGGCTGCTGACCGACACTTCCCCGAAAGCTGGCCGTGCTGGGAAGGGGCAGCTCAGCAGGTAGGCTGGGAGAAGAAAACAGCGTTACCAGGCTGAGGACCCCAGCCCAACACTCACCTCCCCAACCTCCCCAGGGAGCGCAAGGGCGACGCTGTGCCTATGGCTGCCAGTAATGCCACTAAATGAGCCCGTAATCCCTCACACCAATTAGATTCCCATTAATGTTCTTTGCCCGGTCAGTGCTTGCTTAATGCACCAGTAGCATAGTTTAACCCCAGCATGCATCGGCACGCTTGGCATTAGCTCATGCGAGGTGCCAGGAGGAGGACACTGCCCTGTACCTTGGTAGTGGAAGTGGTAGGAGCCAGGGTTGAGGGGACGGGGGCTCTGGAAGCGGAGGGTGAGGAGGTTGGCTGGGCTGCGGATGACCTGGCCCCGCAGCAGGAAGGACTCGTTGGCCAGGAGGGTGGGCTCCAGGCCCCCTGAGCTCTCCACCGTCAGCATCTCCCCATCCACCAGACTGATGTTCTGCACCTACAGGGGACAGCCAAGTGTCACCTACCCAGCATGGCACCAGCAGCACCTCGGGGCTGGTCTCTAGGCAGCTTGCCCATGGTCGATAGCACCGTTCCAGCCCGGATAGCAATGCCATCAGTCATTCCACCACTTCAAGAGCCATTGGCCAGAGGCTCTGCTGGAGCACCGCTGCACTGCCAAGCCCATGCCAAGCCCTCTGGAGCAATTTGCTATTAATGATGTTAATTAAGCGGTGCTGTGTGGGGATGAGCAGCAGCACTGGCAAGGAGGAGGGGCCAGAGCTGCTGCCTCCTGCTTGCTGCTGGTTTTTGGTGAGCCCTGCAGCAGCCTGGACCCTGGGACACCTGGAGGTGGGTACACGTGGCCACATGCCACCAAGAGGACCAGGGTATGGCCATAGCACTGGCAGATGGCTGCTGCGTTTTCCTGTCTTTGCCCCACGGCAATGGACCCATGGATGTTGCTCTCTCTCTTGTTAATTAAATCCCAACGTGGCTTCTTCCACAATGGGTGCAAGCATGAGGCTCCCACCCACCTGCATCCCTACCCCAAGCCAGCTCAGGGGCATCAGGACAGGGACAAGGACAGGGACTTTTTTGCCACCCCCTGCATGGCCAAGCAGCATGGAACCAGGGATGGACAATGCTTGCCATCTTATCCCACCCACAGCTCCCCACTCACCTTGAGCTCCACACCGTAGCCAGGGTAGACAGAGATGGTGTAGGTGCAGTCCAGGCTGCCATCGTAGGGGACACTGGCTGGCTCCGGGGACACCAGCCAGCCTTCGGGACCCGACAGTGTCCGGTTGCAGGGGACTGATGACAGAAGAAACACTGGCTCAGTCCTGCTTTGCCTCAGTTCCCCCCTCGGCCCCCTCCCCAGAACTCACCTGGCCCCTGCAGTGTGGTGACGGTGGTGGTGGTGATGGTGGAGGTGGTGGTGGCCCCTTCTTCATCCCCAATGACTGCGGTGGCTGCTGTGTGAGGTCCTGGGGATGTGCTGGGGGTGGCAGGTGCTGGGCTGGGGGGTGTGGGACTTGACTCTGGCACCCCAGCAGGGGACCATGAGGGGTTGGCACCCGGCATAGCACCCAGCACAGCCCCCCAGGGCCCTGGCTGCCCAGCTGGTGTGGTCAGCGGGTCAGTGGGGAAGGCAGCTCTGGGCAGGGGGGTGCGTGGCGGGGGCTCGGGGGCCGGGGGCCCAGGGGCTGGCTGGAAAACATCGGCATCAGGCAGGAGGGGACCGGGGCCACCGGGCAGGAAGGGCGCCTGGCCCAGGTAGTCCTTCTTCAGGAAGGCTTCATGCAGCAGGTCTTCCAGCAGTGGGTGGTGATTGAGGAGCTTCAATGTAGGTGCTGTGCTCACAAAGCGAGCCTCTGCCTCCCGCTCTGCCGGCGTTGGCAGTGCCGTTGGCTCCCCTTCAGCCTCAGCACTCTCCCCAGACTTTCTTGCCAGCCCGTTGAAGCCTGGGGGGAAGAGAGAGCGTGGGGTGCTGGGGACCATCCGTGGACCCATGCTGCATCATGAACAGACAGTGCCCTAGGGACCAGCACTTCATTCTGGTCCAGTGATGCACCACGGACTGATGCTGCATTGTGGACTGGTGGTGCATGAGCAGCTGATGGTTCATGCTGCACCACAGACTGATGGGGACACCCAGGACCAGCCCTTGGATAGGGACTGATACCAGACTAGGGGGTGATGCTGGTGTGGTGCCAGGGACCTGGGCTGCACTGGGGACTTCATGGACCAGTGAAGTAGGCCAATGCTTCACCATAGACTGGTGCCACTGTGAGGTCCATCACTTCCCTGCAGATCAATGCAGGGCAGGAAACCTGTGCATCAACCACACGCAGTGGAGCCCTGCTGTGCCCTTCACTGGGGTAGCCCAGGTAATTAAGCCCTGGCTAACTAAGGCAAAGATACAGCTTGTACCTCATTCAGGGGGACCCCCTCCAGTGAAACTAGCTCTGGGGTTAGGTGTCCCTGGCCACATCTTGTCCCTCTCCATGGCGGTGGCTATTGCATGCTGAGGGTCCCCCAGGATCATTCATTCCTGTGGTGCAGACATGCAGGTGATGGGAACACACCCAGGGAAGCCACCATAGCCTGAATGCTGGGATCCTGCTCTGGGCCACCAGTGCAATGAGTCTTTGAGAGCTCAGCTCTTCTTTTTCTGTGTCATTTCAATCTGCTGGGAAACACATCCCACCTGCAGCCACCAGGACCTCCCCACCAAAGCCCCCTGCTCGACATGCCCAGCCCAGCCTTTTAAAACCTTCAGACCTTTAGAAAATGGTTTCACCAGCTCCAACAAGCCACCTACCTCTTCTCCCCATCTGATCCAGCACTGCACAGATCCCTCTCGTAGGGGGCTCAGCTACCCATTTCCCCCAGACCAGGGGTGCCATGGCACAGGGATGCCACCCAGCATCCCTCTAGTGAGGGACACGAGGCCATAGAATCACACAGGCATGTCTCACCACCGTGCGCAGGCACTGATGACACCACACTGCCAATTATCTCGTAATTATTCTGATCCGTAGCAGGGCAGGGCCCCGGGAAGATTAATTACTCTGCAACTGCCACTTTTAAGGGACTATTAAGAGACATTAGCCTGGGCAAGCTGTGCGGGGGGAGCCATTGGGTGCTGGTAGGGATCCCCACCTCCCTGCCACCCACCCCCTGTCCCTACCACCTCAGGATGGGGACAATGCCCTGGCATGGCAGGGAGGCGAGCACACAGCTGCACCATCTCAGAAAAGTTCACTTGCCCCCCAGCAAGACCGGAATTATTTTTTAATAGGATCCATTTATTAGAACATAAAAGTTAATGAGTTTATACTGAAGGGCGCCAAAATCTCTTTTAGGCTTTAACAGCAGATCAGTGCTCAGAATGGGGCCTGTGCTGCCAGGGCCACCCCATGCAGTGATGGCTGGGGCAGAGACACCCACCCTGGGCTTGCTGCACCCCCCTTAACCACAGGTTGCTGGGAGGAACCCATGGCAAGACTCTGACAGCAGGTCCCATGCAGGTGCTGTGGCACCCTGGGCTGGGCTCTGCCTGGTGCTCTGGGTAACACAGGGTGCTCCTGGTACCATGGGATGCTCAGGACTGGACATACTTTTGGCTTTTGGAGCATGCAGGATGTTCAGGGTACTGTAGAAAAGTAAATGGGTACCCAGATGTTGCCACCCATGCCCCTTGGGCACCACAGGATTAGAGCCTCCACACATGTCTCTAAGCAGCTTATCTCCAGTGACCATGTCACAGCTGTGTCCTTCCCGTGTCCCAGGTATGATCAGGAGCTGGTGACACAAGCACAGGACCCTGCTATCCAACACCCTGCCCTCCAGACCCTCCTACACCCAGCAGGGACCCCCCCAGGGCTCAGGGTGGGCACAGACCCTTGCAAAGGGGCCATCAAGTCCTCACTAGCCAGATGCCCGCTGGCATGCGTGATACGTGCCCACGGCAGCAGCTGGGCTGGGGTCCTAATCCCTCACATCGGCTTTTCTGAGTGGGAGTCTATTAATGGCATCTAGAGAGATGCTGGAGACTAATCCGGCTGTGGTGGATGCCCCCCCCTCCCAGGAATCAATGCCTCCTGCTGTCACAAATAAATAAATACGGTGGCACGTGGCCTCCTGGGGAGCACCGATCAATGCCACCCGCCAAGAAATAAATAACACAGTGCCCGGCCTGGCAGAGGGGACAGGGAAGGGCCCTTGGCCAGCCCAGCAGCATTGTGGCTCCATTAGCATGGTGCTACTCCGTGCCTCAGTTTCCCCATCTGTAGGAGGGGACTGGCAGCCTAGCGAGGGCAGGAATTGGGTCTTAGAGGAGCCCGGGGTTTATTTTCCAATTTAAAATCCAATCTGGCTTTGTCCCCGTGGCCACGGTGGTGATAAATGAGCTGTCAGGCAGCCGGCGCCACACTCCCACTCCCACACCCACAGCACCCCCCGCTGGGCACAGGAAGGGGGGATGTGCACGAGTGATGCCAGATCCCCGTCTCTGTCCCCTCCCTTGGTGGCCCTGAGGATGAGGGGACACCCTCCTGCCTGCCTCTGTGTGGGAATGTCCTGTGGGCAGGAGCAGGCAGCAGGGGAGAAGAGGCAGTGCCGGGGGGGGGCAGGCGTGGGTATAAAAGCAGAGGCAGGAGTGGGTGGGTGTGCACACAGACGGTGTGAAGATGCAAGCAGGGCTCTGCAGGCAGCTCCACATCACCCAGCCCTCCTCCACCTGCCATCCAGCAGACACCAGTGTCACACAGCCAACCCACTGGCACCCGCTGTGGTGAGCCGGGCACCCTGATGGCAACTACACCAGCACCCAGATCCTGCCACCTCCTCCACGACCAGATGCCCACAGCCAAGCCGGGGCTGCCAGAGCACCTCAGGGTGATGAAAGGACACACAAGGGACTGCCCAGTGCCACCACTGGTGGGCACAGCCACCAGCCCCAGCGACTGCCAGCAGAGCTCAGCTTTAATATTCATGGCGACGCCGGCGGGGAAGCGTTTGACCTTGTATGTTTTGCGATTCTCCTTGAATTGAACAGTCATTTACCCGCTGACACATGTCACACGTTGCTGCAACCGGTTCCCTGGAGCATGGCGGCGGCCGAGTGCTGGCTGATAACCCAACCACCAGGCCCCCAGCATCCCCATCACCACGAAGGCAGACCCCAGTCTGGGTACCAGGGTGCCCATCCCCAGGGCTTTCTCCCTGACCCAGTGGGCATGACAGCAGTGGGTGCCCCTGTCTCCTTTTTGCTGCCCATGGCCCGTGTGATCCCGCTCTCCCTGTGGAGCTAATGCCTTTGTACAGCAATTTCCCTGACTGCTGGCGGTGATAAATTGCACGTCTGATGCTATTTTGGACCCATGCAGTACCACATCCCTCCCTCCCTGCTCCAAATTAGCCCCTCCCAGCCTTGCCTCAGGATCCTCCCATGATAGACCCTCTACCACAGGGCACCCACAGTGGCTCATGCCAGCTGCAGGATCACCCAGGGACCCAGTATTCACCCCTCTGGGTAGCAAAGGGGGGAACCCAGACCGCTGGGTACCTGATAGGTACTGGGGAACCTCTCTCCTGGCTTGAAAAACAGTTGCAGGAGAGGAGCGAGAGACACTCGTCTTGTTCAGCCACGTCACCAAGCCCTCGTGGCAGGATGGAAGTGTGGAGCATCACCATCTGCTCCTGCTAGACCCAACATCCTGCTTGGTCCCCTAGGAATGCAACCAGAGCACCCCCTGTCCACCAAAACCCTCATCCTGCCCACCAAAACCCTCATCCTGCCCCATCATCACCCATTCTGGAAGCCCCCAAGGGCTGATGTTCCAGCCACATTTCCTCCCTGCTTCCATCGCCTCCATGTGTTCCCCCAACAGTGGCTGATGCAGCACCCCCAGCACCTCTCCCCATTTTCACAGGGTCACAGCAGTGCTCTTGTGGATGATTAATATTTGATCCCTTCAGCACAGCTCGTTACTGCATTTAAATTATATATGTAATAACCCCTGCTAGCATGGCGAGCTTGCAGGCTGCCTCCTGCTGCCTCTCCTGCAGGCAGGGGATCAAGCACATCCCAAACTCTAGCTGGCAGGACCCTCAGACCTCCCAGAAGATGTAATAAGTGGTGCTGGGCCTCAGCACAGGGCAGGCTGGTGGTGGTGGTGGGGAAGCAGGGAGATGGAGACATCCCCCAGCTGCCTCCAACAGGTCCAGGCTTTGTTCTGGGTCCACAATTCACCCATGCCTATGGTGGCAGTGGTGATGGTCCCTCCACTGACCCCATCTCCCCTTGCTGGAAGAAGGATTCTGGAGCTTCTGCGCTGCTGCCTGCGACTGGAGGGAATCCATTACCTCCCTGGTTATAGGCAGCTTTCAAAGGCAATCTTTCAATTGTGTGCATTTAAAGAATTGATTGGAGGCGAAATTATTCTCTCCCGACGGAGACGGAGACACAACTTCATCCTCCTCCCCTGGGGCCTGCCACTGCTCCAGGGGGGGCCAGCAGCCCAGGGTCAGCCCAGGCCCCAACCCCATCACGGGGTTGTGCACTGGCAGACACAGCCCTGGGGGGCCCCAGGCCAGCCTTGGCATCCCACCAGTGGCACAGGGGTGTCCCCCCCCGACTGCTCCACACTGGGCTCAGAGGATGCCCTTGCTGTGCCCTTGCCTGGTCTCCTTTGCACCCCATTTCCCACCCATGACACCACTGATCTGGCTCTGCCCTGTGGCTGAAGAAATCATAATTCTCTCAGCCCTGACTGGCCCAGCACCACGTGCCAAATCTGTCCCTGCCAGTGCCAACATGCAGCTGGTCCAGTGGCCACTAGGCTTCCAGGGATATGGCAGGGGCAGCTGGCCCAGCCTGCACCCTGCATCCCCACGGGGCAGCCCTGCCCTCCTACCCTCTGGTTTAAGAGCATTATCCAGATAATCCTGGCCTGGTGGCACAGCAGCGTGGCAGTGATGAGCTCTTCCAAGGCATACAGGGGACAAACACACATGCTGTTAATTACTGTAGCAGACGCCTGCTTCCTTTCCCATCCCCCTCCTCACATTGAGACCCTAACCAGCACCCACATCCCCAGGGACATCATGTCACCCAGCTGCATCATTCCCATGGTCACAGTGCCCACCGTGCCAGCTGACACTGCAGCACAGCCCATGGGGGCAGAGCCAGGTCCTGCGCCCTCCCTGTTTCTCATCACCCTAGGCTGACAAGACAGCAAACTACAAGGTCCTCCCTTGAGCATGGTGAGGATGAACACCCAAAAAAAGCCAGGCCTGCCATGGGTCTTCACCAGCACCAGGGGGCCCAGATCCACCCCCTACTTTCTGCTGGGGCAAACCCATGTGGACACTAGGAAAGCAGCAGGCCTGCAAACCACTGCACAGGGGTACAAAGACAGACAGGATCAGACCCTGCATTGCCACCACCCAGGTTACATCACCAATCTCCTCAGCATAGATGAGATGTCCAAGACCCCTAATCTCAAGGCACTTCCTCACCACACACCAGCCCAAGCAGATTCTAAGTCAAGGCCACACTGACACTAAGCATAGCAGTGCTACACCAATATCAGGGTGCTGGGCTGGGAGCCCTAACTGATGGGTGACAGGGTGCAGGGAGATGAGCCTCATGGGCAGCTCCTAGCACATGGGAAGGGGGGCACAGGTTGGAGTGAACCCCTCCACTTCCAGCCCTGGGAAGAGCTCAGCACCTCCCAGGGCATCCTTACCTCTAGCACGCTGGGAAATGCACATGCAGAGTTTAATTAACTTTATTGATATTCAGAAATTAGGGGACTGACTAGAGGTAATTGCTCATTAGAAATCATTAGACTGACACTGTAAGCACCATCCTCCCTCGGGGGAAGCCTGCCCTGCTCAAGGCCCTGCTCCCAGGGCAGAACCAGGGACACACATGTCCCCCCCATGTCGAGCCTCACTGTCCCTCCCTGCTTCCTCCTCCCTCCCCCCCCAAGCAGGGCAGGAGAAGGGGTTGCCATGGCCTTACACCACTTACTGCCAGCCAGAGGGTCCTCCATACAACCCCCCCAAGTAGGGGGGCTGTGTCAGCAGCCCTGGGTGGCAGAGCAGGATGGGAATAGCAGTGGGCACAGGGCCACGGCTGGGCTGCCAGATGGGGAGTTTATGTAACTCCAGCACGGCTGCAGCCTGCATCCCGCATCCCACTGGGACCACAGCCGGGCCCCTGCCTGCTCCTCACCCTGTGCGTGCTGACCACCACCAGCATGACCGTGGTGGATCAGTGCACCTCAAGCCCTGGGCAGGTCCCCAGTCCTGTTTTGGGGTGCAGCAGAGCCGCAAGGCATCAAGGCTGCCAGACTACCCATACCCCGTGGGTGGCAGAGCCAACGAGCCAAGCAGGGTGTTGGCTGCTCTTCCTAAGAAGGACCAACACTCGCCATCCCTCTGCTTCCCTGACACCCTTCCAAGAACCCGAGAGATGACCCCAACGAGGGGGGGGGGGAGAGCCCCAGTCCCCAACACCTCCAAACCCCACAGCAGGGACAACACAGAGGGACAGGTTCATGGTTCACTGCCGGGTCTAGCCAGGACAGGGGTGGCTCCAAGGGCTCGGCGGCCGAGGGACCGGTAGAGAGGTGCCTCCCACCTCCACCACACCGCCGGTAACACCGGCATAGGGGCTGTCGCCGGAGCCCGCCGGGGGTGGCGTTGCACCAGCCCGGCTTCCAACCACTGTGCGCGTCCCCGGTGTCTCCCGCTCCCCGCTCCACCGGGCTGGGGGCGGGGTGGCTAACGGCGATGTGTGTGGGGGGGGTCTCACTTTACCGGGGGGGCAGATCTCCCGGTGAGCGAGTTAGCAAAGTTTGGCACCGACGGAACGGGGCTGGGTCTCCCGGTAGCGGCGGGGTGGTTGCGCGTAAAGGAAGCAGGTCGGGGGAGGGTGACCGGGATGGGGTGGGGGGGTCACTTGGGAGTGGCAGTGGGGTGGGGGGTGTGTGGGGGGTGTCGGTGCTTACCGTGTGCCGGGACGCGGAGCAGCGCGGCGAGAAGCGGCAGGAGCAGGGCGGGGGTCGGCGGGCCCATGGCCGGCGGCGGTCAGCACCGCGGACAGCTCCGCTGCGGGCACAGCTCCGCCGCCGCCGTAACGCTCCGAATGCGGCGCCCGCCAATCCCGGGGCCTGCCCGATCCTCCCCCCAACCCCCGCCGTAACGCTCCGAGTGTGGCGCCCGCCAATCCTGTAAGGCTGGGGAAAGGAGGAGGGGGCGGGAGTTGGGATGGGGGGGAAAGGTGGGGGGGGGGTTGTGCTCCTTCCTGCTGCCCTCCCCCGCGCCGTAACTCTTCGAGTGCGGCGCCTGAAAACGCTGGGAGCTGAAGGATGGGGGAGGGGGGAATTTCTATTCCCCAATACTGGCCGCCGCCACGCCCCACCCCCCGGGTTGGGTAACCACGGAGGCCTGCGGGAAAGATCCTCAGTGCCCACACCATCGTATCCTGCTTCCTTCCCACCCTCCAAAATATTCACCCCCACCACACACAATCCCAAAGACCACCTGCCCCTCCCATCCTTAAATATACCCTATTGGGGCTGGGCTCATCACCCCCAAGCAGGAAAACCTGGGCCCAGAGCAGCCCTCACAGCTGGGCACGGTGCAGAGGTGGGGCCTTAGCCCTCATGGCTCCCCAGTCCCTGCCAGCTCAGGGTCCATCTCTCCTTGGAAGAGCCAGGTGATGGGGGGCCACCAGCTCTGCAGCAGATGGCCTTGGCACCAGCACCGAACAGCTCCACACTGGCTCTCGTGCGTGTTAAAAATAAAAAAAGAAAACACAGCTCTTTGTTTAATAACCCCCTCCCCATCTCCACCAAAGCCCAGATGGCTTCATCTCCCCACACTGATGCCGTGCATGGCGCGGAGCCCCCGCGGTCCAGCCAGCTCTGGATGCACATGCAGCCCACACAGCCATCACCGGGGGGTTTATTTTTAATCCAAGGCCTCACTTTGCTGACAGGCACTGGAGATCGGCCACGAGGAATGGCAAACCATGAGATGCATGGCTTGGTACGGTGAGGGAAAGATTGGTGGCCAGCCCCATGCACAGGCTGTGTGCCACCAGCCCCATGGCATGGGCTCTCTGCCACCAGCCCCATGCTGCAGTGGGAGCAGGGTGGGCAGCGCTGCTGGGGTCTGGCATCCTGGGGGGCTGCAGGGTGGGCAGGGGGCAGCTGGTGCTCCCACAAAGCACTTTCAGCTCTAAACCCGAAACTTTGATCTGCTGGCAGCTCCATCAATATTTAATGCACCAAAGCTCTGGTAGGGTTTGGAAGATGAGCATTTTGAGGCCAAATTGAAGTTTTTAATATTTTGATATTCAAATAATTTTAATCCACCCGACGCTTCCCCAGGCACGTACCTGGACTGCTAATGAGGGGCTGCCCTTGGCGGCTGATGGGTTTGACACAAAGCAAACAAACCCTTTGCAGATAACTTCAAAGCACTGGGGATGGTGAGGGCCAGGGGGCTAAATGGGCAACTATGTTGCTCCCTAATTCTTTTTCAAGTGCTGCTTTACACTTGCTGGAGGATGAGGCTGGAGCAGCCTGGCATGAAGCACTGGTGTGGATGATGATGATGATGATGATGATGATGATGGGCTTCCAGGTGCAGTGGATGCAATTTATGCCATGGATGCAATGGGTGCACTGGGAGCAGAGTACAGAGCCCAGCAGGCAGCAATCCACTGCTGAGCCCTGCCTAGCCTTGGGCAAAACTCCTCATTCCCAGTTTCTCTAGCCCCACGGGGATCTGTGCTCCAGAGGCTCCCACAGCCATGCCAGGCTGTCCCCAAAGCCCTATCATCCACCTCCCCAAGCTGGTGCCAGCCTCAAGTTTTCCCATCCAGCCACCAAACCCTGCTTGGGGACATCCATGCAATGAAAGTGATGGCTTGTGGAGTCCCACTGACATATGGGGATGGTTGCTGGTGCTGGGGGGGGCAGGTGTGTGGCCTGTGTCCCACCCGGCTGGGGCATGGCTGTCCCTGTACTCCACTGGTGGCTCCTTGTCTTCACAGCACAATGACCAAGGCTTTTCCAGCCCAATCTATTAACACGCTGCAAGGAGGAGAGGAGTTCATTTTTGCCATTTAACATTTCACGGATAATTAATTATTCTTCATCATCTCATGAAAAAAATTTTTTAAAAAAGTAGGAAGAGCAGGTAGAGGGCCTGTTCAAAGAAAAGAAGAAAAAAAAAAAAAAGAAAAAAAGAAAAAAAAGACAGCTGAAACCTGGGGAAATTGGTGAATTATTTGTAACATCAAAGGTGAGGGAGGATGTACTGATTTAATAGGCACCATGCAGTGCAGAGCCCCGGGCATCACAGTGATGCTGAGACCAGCACTCACTCATTGCATTAATGGTCCTGGGCAGTGGTGTGGAGGAAGCTCCAGGGGGGGGTTCCAACCTTTCCCTGCCCTCCCCACATGAATCCTCTCAGCTTCCCATTGCTGGGAGCAGCCTGTTCTGCCTTTGCACTGTGCTGGGTGTCCCTGTGACCCAGCTAGGCACTGTGGTTATGGGGGGGCTGGGAAACCCCCCAGCCTGATGTGGGCCTCCCACTCTCCCCAATGCCTCATCCATCACCAGAGGCAAGTGGCAAAATAAATAAATAATGATATTTAACATTTGGTAATAACGACAATTAACGGGTAAATAATGCTTTTTACACCACGGAAAGCCGAGTAAATTAATTCCCCTAATTAACTGTCAGGCAGCACAGGGCAGCAGTGGTGGCAGGGAAAGCATTGCTGAGACCCAGACCCCAAATCACTGCCCCCCCCCCAAAAAAAAAACATTTTGCAGACTTGCAAAATCCATCACAGTGGGACATAGAGATGGGCACCACGTGTGGGCTGCTCCGGATAGCCCTAAATCACTCTGATCTCCCCCAAAAAATAAATAACAGTGACAACAAAAGATGGCAACAAAGTAGTTTATGGCTGTAATAAATTGTGCCTGAGGGAAAAAAAAACACAAAACAACAACCCTGTTTGCCTTGAATCAAGCTGGGGGTTTCCAATTGGCACAGAAATGGGAACATCATGGAGTCCCATGTCCCACTGGAGCCTTCCCAGTGGGACTGGGCACGGGCATTGGTGAGGAATGGGACAGAGGAGCCCCCCTGTGTCCCTGCTGTACCCATGAGAGCTGGAAGGTGGCCAAGGCTCCACCACTGCTGGGCTGGGCTGGATTCTGCCCCATCGCTCCCCCTGGCTCAGCTCCCAGCTGCTGGTGGGGGACGAGAGGGGACAGAGATAAGGATGGACATGGCAGCCCCCAGCCAGCCCCAGCAGGCCATCTACAACGCCATTGTCATCAGGGCTGGCATCCAGACCTCCTTCACTGCCTACCACCTGGCCATGGTCAAGGCTAATGTGGTGACCCCAGCCCCTGCACATCAATGTCTGCTACTGGAGGGAGAAGGATCCAGGACCCCCCAGCGCAGGCAGAGTTGGTCCCTGCTTCATCACCTTGGGGCTAAACCAAGCCAGTCTACGGGCTGCCTGCCCTCGAGTACCTGGGGATGAGAAGGTGAGAAAGATACAGCAGTTGTGGGTAGATGTCCTGGCCAGCCCCACACTGACTGTTCCCCAGATGTGCCACCACCATGGCAGCCCCACTGACCCTGAGGAGTGGGACCAGGTCTTCCCAGGTGCCGCCTGCCCCGATGTCACCCTCCTGAGCAGTTTCATCACCAGCCACTTGCCTGGGCTGGAGGCCCAGACAGCTGTGGTGACCTGCCTCTACACGGTGAGACCACCCATCAGAAGAGGGACTCAGGCATCTGGTGTCTCAACTCCCCCCCCAACCCAAGGTGGACTTGTCATTCCTTCCTTTCTGCCCCCCTTCTGCTCCCCCCGAGAGAACCTTGCACTCTGCACCCTCACACCACGGCCCCCACAGAACACCCCAGATGGAGACTTCATTCTGGACTGGCACACCAAGTTCAGCAACATCATCATTGGGGCTGGCTTCTCGGGTAGGCAAAGGCACCCAGCCCCCCCTCCCAGCCCCCCAAAGCTGTCTGGGGTTGTAGGGGTGGCTGTGTCCCCCACACCACCCCCTCCTTCCCACAGGTCTTGGGTTCAAGCTGGCACCAGTGGTGGGGCAGCTGCTGTGCCAGCTGAGCCCGGGTGAGGAGCTGTCCCACAGCACATCCCCCTGTGCCATCACCCACTTCCCTGGCATGCTGCTGGCTGTGCCCTCACAGCATTGCAGTGGCCTGCAGCTCTCTCTGCACCCCCAGTGTCCTTACACCCCAGTGTGACAGCATCCTCATGTGCACCATCTCTGTCTCCCCACATCCTGGTGTCTGCACCATCCCAGCACCCATTATCCTGGCACCCCTCTGACCTGCAGCCCTCCATCTGTGCATCCCAGCACCCATGTCCCTGACTCCTGACAGCCCAGGACCCCCACATCCCAACACTTTTCCATCCCTATATCCCCACACCCCAGCATCCTGGTACCCCTCCTCCCCACATCCCAGCAGCCCCCATGTTGTGCGGTACCGAGCAGTCTCTACCGAGCACCCACTCCCTGGAAACAAATTAAGGAGCTTTGTCAGCCTCATGAAGATGGAGCTGGAACAGTGCGGAGAGACACACTCGCATAGGAGTCAAGTTAAATGTTTTAATGTTAAATGTGCCATTTTATTATCATTAGATCGCTCCCACTTAATGAAAGCGCATTAGCGCAGCGTGGCTTTATGGCAGCGAGTGCTGAGCTTGGCCCATTTGCTTCCAAGAGATGGTGGGAAAAAGAATCATCTGACCTGGTTTGACAAGGTCCCAGGGGGGTGGGGGATCCCTGTGGCTCAGGGAAGTGGCCAGGGGGTAGCACCAGGCATGGGCCAGTGGGTGCCAGGGCCGAGGCCAAGCCACGTGCCATGCAGGCGGCTGGCCATGCACATCATCATCTCTGCTGTGTTAAATAATTAACGCCGGCAGGCAGAGGGCTCCCATCCCTGCTGCTCATCTGCATATTTATGAAGATTGATAAATGATTCAGTGCCAGCACCCACCAAAGCCATCTCCCCCCTCCTCATCACCCCTGAGTGCAGGGGGCTGAGGGAAGGTGCTAGGCTCAGCCTCTCCATGCAGCCCTGGATCCTCCCGGGGGTTGGATCTAACCCTCCAGTCCCTGCCACCATGCACAGACTCCCCCTGAAATGGGAGAATGCCCCCAGCACATGGAGCAGGCGGCAGCCAGTGTCACCAGCCAAAAATGACATTTATTTTCATACTGAAAGTAAAGGGGGTCAGGGTCGGGGCCGGGGGCGTGGACACACACACGCACAGCTGGGCTAGTGCAAAACAACCAGGCAGGGGTCGAGGGCCAGGGAAGGGATGACAAGAACCTAAGGGGGCATGTGGACCCTGTCCCCACGTCCCCTTCCTAGCTGCAGGGTGGCTGCTCCCCAGAGCCCAGCCAGCGAGAGACATCTTTGGCTCAACTAAAAGGGGATTAAGAGGATGGGGGGGTAGTGCCTGGGGTGCAGGGAGGAGTTAAATTATAAAATAAGGAGCCAGCAGGCACTGAGGAACAAACCCAGGGTGCTGGAGCTGCCGGCTCTACCGCTGAGGACAGAAAGGGGGTGGCAGGGTGGGGATGGCATGGGGGGTGCAGCCAGCGAGCCGGCCGGGCTGTGTCCCCCATGGCCAGGGCTGGAGGGGGATGGCTGCGTGTGTATCCCCCCACACCCCAGTGCAGAAGAAATACCGGCTGCCCGGGGTGGCCCCGTGAAGGAGCTGAGTGTTTTCTGGGGTGATGGGGCTGGGTGAGGGGGGGGCTAGGCAGGAGTTTCGGCGCCCCGGCTCTCCACCTCGCTGGCACTGGGGGAGCTGCGGGAGGAGCGGCGTGTGCTGTCCCCGGTGTCCTGCTCCTCATCCCATCTGTCATAGGCGAAGGAGTGCCGGGAGCCTGGGGGGCTGTGTGGGAGAGAAGGGGTTAGTGGGGGGCCAGAGGACTCCATGCCCCAGCAGGGCTCAGCTGCCGGGCATAGCTCCCCTCTGACTGTGCTGGGAGCCAGATGGAGTCTCTATCACCACCTTTTTTATTTTTTCTGGGACATGCTCCACCCTAAATGACTCCTTGCCAGGCTGCCTAGTGGCTGCAGCCCCTCCTGGGCACCTGGCACCATGCACTCCAAAAAAGGCTGGTGGCCACGGATGCCAACACTGGTGCTCATGGGTGTCGTCACTCAAGGGTCCCAGTTGCCCTGGAGCCCATGGCTGGGTGCTAGGGGTGTTTCTCACCCCCTGTGATGCCTTTCCCGGCAGCTTAACTGCCACCACCTTTTCAAAAGGCTTTTTCCCTCCTCCAGTTCTCCT
This sequence comes from Phaethornis superciliosus, assembly GCA_023637945.1. Taxonomy (NCBI): domain Eukaryota; kingdom Metazoa; phylum Chordata; class Aves; order Apodiformes; family Trochilidae; genus Phaethornis; species Phaethornis superciliosus. Next base: position 4,393,062 of record JAJQWJ010000023.1, on the reverse strand, counting down.
CCTATTCAAGTCATAAGAAAAGATCGAACCTGCTCCCAAATCACTTCTGGGGAGCCCCGGCCTGCCCCTTCTCCACAATCAAACAGGGCACAGAGCTCCAAAGCCCCACAGAGTGAGGCTGGTCACCCCCCAACACCCTGCATGGTACAGGACAGCATGACACAGCCACCCGAGGAAACCCCTCCAAGCCACCACCACCCCCCCCAGATCCTGTTCCCATGCTCACACAGCCACAGGTGCGTGTTAGTACCCATCACACACCAGGACCCATCACCATCCATGGGGCAAGCTGGGAGGCCCCAGCAAACCCTTAGACTTCCTGAAGGAATAAATTCAGCCACATCCTGGTCAGGGAGCAGGGAAGAGATTACTGCTTCCCAGCGTCCTGTGTGAACACACTGCATCTTGGCAGCACAGTCAGCTGCTGGTCCCGCTGTGGCTATGCCGGGGATGCTCCCCATGGCTGGAGACATGCTGGGGATGCCCTGCAGCACCCCAAAAGCAGGGCTGGCTGCAGGCAAGGCGGGGTGCCTCATCCTGGGATGGCCGACGTAGGTGGGCTCCAAATCCTGGAGCTGGACAAGGGTTAGGGTGAGTGGTTAGTGGCACACGGGGAGGTTCATGCTGCACAGCACACACTGCTCCCACCTCCTGCCTCAGTCGCTCTCAGGCCGGTACAGGTACTTCATCATCAGGCTGTCCACCTGCTTTTTCCGCTGCTTCTCCTCCTTCTTGCCCCGGCCTGGGCATCCTGGCTCCTCTCCCCCCGCCCCCCGAGGGCCCTTCTTGACACTGGAAGTGCTGCGGTAAGAGCCCGAGGAGGAATCGGAGGAGGACTCAGAGGATGAATCTGAGTCGGATGATGACTGCTGCTTCTTTTTCTTCTTTTTGGATTTCTTCTTGGCCTTCTTGGCATGCTTCTTGCTAGTCTTCTTCTTCCGCTCCTCTTCTTCAGAGGAGCCAGAGCTGCTGCGGCGCTGGCCAGCACGCCGGGAGAAGTCGAGGGCGGATGCGGAGCGACGAAGGATGCCTGGGGGGTGGTCGGCAGCACCCAGTGGGGCTGCGCTCCGCATGCTCCGTGTGCTCCGAATGCTCCGCCTGTCATCCCCTGAGTCGTCCTCGGGGCTGGAGAAGCCCCTGGCCCGTGGTAGGCGGTAACTCAGCACTTCCTGGATGGCAGCTTCCAGGTCAGGGTCAAGGTATGAGCGGTGCCCCACGGGGCGGGCATCCCCAGGACCCCCCTCCTCAGCGGCAGCACTGCGGGGCCGGGGGGGTACAGAGAAGCTGCGCCCCAGGGGGGGCTGCCCACGGGATCCCTCATCTGCCTCTTCCAGACGGCTGCGGGCCAGGGAAAACCGCGACTCGGGGCGACTCTCAGGTCCCCCACGCCGGCTCCGCAAGCTCCCAGGGCTGGAGAGGGCGAAGCTCAGCAGCGAGCACCCCTCATCCCCTTCGTCCCCATCATCCAGCTCACGCCAGGAGGCAGAGGAGGCCCGGCTCACTGGGGCAGAGGCAACGGAGGCTTTCTCGCTGTCAGCAGCCGAGAGAGACCAACGCTTGCCCAAGCCTTGGCGAGCGCGGCTGCTGGCATCGGCGAAGGCGCGGGCGATGATGGCTGCCCGGTCCTCGGTGTCACCGCCCCGGGCTGCCCGACGGTCAGCACGCTCAGGGGAAGCTGGTCGCTCACCCAGAGTGCTGAAAAGTGTCTGCTCATCCCCCCTGCCACCTATAGAGTCTTTGAGGGTCAGCCGCTTCCTATAGCTGAGGCAGCTCGACACCGACACCGGCCGCTCCTCAGCATCGGGACCGTCTGGCAGGGCTGACCTGCACCAGCAGCACCACGGCCCCATGCATGCACCGGGTTTGGGGGAGACAAGAGAGAGATGGAGGTGAGCGAGTGATGGAGGAGGGGGGGGAGAGGCAGCCTCCGTAATTTGCATCAGCAGGAAATAGCATAGTGGAAAAATGTGTAAATGGGGGAATTGTTCTAGCCCAGCACTTTGATTCCCTTCTTAAAGTGCTGTGTTCAATTTATTTTATTGTCGGCTACCTGGAGCCATTGTGTTTGATTCCTGGCTTCAGAAAAAGGTGGAATTATCTCCAATAACAAAATGTTTTACATCTGCAGTGCTGAATAAATTAAGCCAATTAAGAAAAACAGGCTCAGATCTTCCCCCCTCTCCCCTGCTTGGCAGAGGGTGGTGAACCCCCTGGGACTCCCAGGGCCCTGATAGGAAACTGGGTTTGGATAAAAGCAATCTGCTCTCTCAGGCAAGTGCATTCCCTGGGAATGGGAGCAGGGCTGTGTGCCCCAGCCCTATGCTGGCCCTGTGCCAGGGGTGCACCCGAGCATGTCCCCATGTCCCTCTGCTTTGCTGGGGGCTGTGTCAGCAGCCAGTGCTTGCTGAGATGTGTGGAGAGGGATGTGGTAGGGCTGCAAAGGACAGGAGGTTGGAGGGGGGATCCTGCCCTGTGAACCCTGGGCATGCAGACAAGGAGGGCTGCAGATTCCCATGTGGTGTGGATCCTGTGGTGGATCCTGTTGGGATGCTGGGGAGGGGGACCAGGGAGGTCCCCTTGGGCAGGAGAACATCTGCCCCCAGTGGAGACCAAGTCACTCACCAACATCCACCCCTCCCTGGCCAGCCACATGACCACTGGCTGGGAGCATGGCACCCAGTGTACCTCACCCCATGGGTGCTCACCCTGCACCCTGGCCATCTCTCAGCACAACCCACCCTGTCTGTGCACCCAAGCCCTGCACCCACCTGCTGCCCTTCAGGCTGCCGTCATCTGAGAGGGCTTTAGAGGAGCCTTTGTTCTTGGAAAGCCAGGACTTCACCCCATCCACACGCTCCTCCAGGTCCGAGTCCACATCTGAGTCGCCATCACTGCCACAGAAGCAGGTCAGTGTGGAAGAAAGCAAGAGGTGAGTATGGGGCAGTGAGATTTTGGGTGCTGGGGAGGCAAAATTGTGCTGGCAGGTACCACATCCCCCCAGCACTCATTGCCCGTGTACCTTGGAAAGGGTGAACCCCCATCCAACAGGCCAGCTCCATCTCCTGAGGCGCAGTGTGCATGCGTACAGGTCAGCCTGCATGCAAGAGGCTTCCCAAAGCACAGCTGTGCCATGCACCCTCTGAACCTCAAAACTATCCTGCTCCATGGCCAAAGGACTCCTGCACTTCTGTGCCACTGTCCACATTGCTATTGCATGGCTCCAGGGCTGGAAAGATAAGACATGGGGGCTGGCATTGGGACAGCAGGCAGGGGATGGCTCCAGAAACACAGGAGATATCCAGCTCTATCCTTCCAGGTAGGAAGGAAATAAGTGGGTTCATTTTATAGGCCGTCATCAAGTACAAAATTACAGCGAGGAAGAGGGATGTTGATGGCCCTGGGTAAACAGGAGTTTAGCAGGCAGAACAGAAACGACTCTGGCAAGGCGGACGCAGGAACAGGGCAGGCAGATTTACAGCCCTGCTGTGCCAGAGAGTCCCTGATTTACATCCCGGTGTAAAAAAAGCCCTATCTGGCTTAAACCATCTAATTTATAATGGCCGTTCGTAACCATATTGATTGCTTTGAGAAAGAAGGTGCTGTATGCATTGCAAAATCCATTCCTCCACGTTAAAAGCATCCCTGCATAAATCTCCCTTAATACCTAACTGCTTACTGCTTTCATTAGGGTTATGGCAGTACCGGCGGGATCTATAAGGAAATCGAAGCAGCACGGGGCCACCCCCCCCTCTCCCCACCCTGCCGCTGGCCAGCAAGAGGAGAGGGCTCCCACAGAGCTGCTGCTGGGGAAGTGATTTATCATACAATCCTAAACGGATGTTTTATCTGCTCGGCTTTGGGATGGTTCCCTGCCTGGGGACGGCAACAGACGGCATGGGGGAAGCGTGGCTGGGATAGACCCTCTACGTGAATCCTCCTCATTCAATGCAAAGCAAGGAGCTGCACTCCATCATGCACGTCTCCTTACCCTGCAACACAGCCTGACAATGCTTGGCTTGGATGAAAAAAAACAAAACAACCCAAAAAACCCCCACAGAATGACAACAAACATCCCCCCACACACACAGAGCCCCATAAACAAACTCTGGGGGCAGCTCAGGTTTTAAAACCAGTGGAATTAAACTCCAAAACAAACCCAATTTCCATCCAGGCAAACGTGCCGTTAGTTAAGCGGGACCCAGGTCATGGGGGAATGACCACAGGGTGGGGATATTGTCTGTCGTAGTAGGGCTCCATCACCCCTCCATTTTGATTAGCCAGGGTAGAACACCACCCCCCACCCTGACCCAGGGGCTTGTCCCCTGTCACCCCATGTGGGATGCAGTTATGTGCCGTGCTGTGGGTGCTGTTAGGGCATGCTGAGGTGGGCCAGTGGCATGCGGGACCCCGGCCCGCGGGGGTGAGGTGAGGGTTAGGGGAGGGGGGGAAGGCAAGAGGAACTCCTCACGGTTTATTCTTTCTTTTCTGATACTTTGCCACCATGTCCTGCAAACTGGGAGGGGTTGAGGAGGTGGGGTCAGGGAGGGATGGGAGAAACAGAAAAGAAAGAAAATCAAATGAAAGGGGAAAAAAAAAGACCAAATGGGTGAGGAATGAATGGGGAGGGGGACAAATTAAATGATGGGGAAGGGCAATCCAACCCTGGTGTAGGGCTGTATGAGGCTGGATCCCTGCATCCTGCGCTGGATCCCAGCATCCCAGACCTCCTGCCAGTCTGTGCTGCCCTGGTTCCTGGGGCTTCCTGTGCTGTTTCCAGCTGGCCAGCACAGCCTTGGCTGCAGTTTGGGCACCTTTGCAAGCAGGTGAAGCTGCAGGCAGGCTGTGAGTGGGTGGAGGGACGGATGCACAGACTGATGTACGGGCGCACAAGGCATGGGATGTATGCACGGGTGCATGGACAGGTGCACGTGTGCCTGATGCACGGATGGATGGATAGACAGATGGCACCCTGCCAGGGCCAGGCAAAGCTGAGGGTTTCCCATGACATTTCAGAAGTAGTGAAAAGAAGCCCCATGGTGACATGCCCCATGCAGGAGCCAGGTCCAGACGCTCTCACCTGTTGATAAGGTCCTCATTGCTGTCACTCTCCATCTCATCCTCAATGGCTGCCTGCAGGTCCCCGATGCGTTTGAAGGCCAGCTTCAGGTCTGACTGCAGGCTCTGGTTGGCAGCTTCCAGGCTCTCTAGGTCCATCTCCTGTGGGGAGGGAGCAGGTTGAGCTGGGTACAAGGGAAATCCCCCTGTCTCTCCATCTGGGCTGTTGTGGGTGCCTCACCAGCTCATGCTTCTTGCGGCTGGCCTCAGCTTCCTTCTTGGCCAGCTCACCCATCTCCTCCTTGACATCGCGAAGCTGCCGCTGCAGCCGCTTGTTCTGCTCCTTCTCCCGGTTCTCAGCAGCTGCACGCTGATCCCGCTCCTCCGTCAGCTTCTCCATGTTCTCCTTCAGCCTCGTGGCCAGGCTCTGTGGAGTGGGGGGCACGGGGTCACCCCAGATCCCTACACGGACCCACCCCACTCTGCTGCAATGCCCAAGAGCTCATGGAAGGACGGATCCCATCCTGGTGAACTTACATGAGAGATGAAAGAGAAACCCCCTTCCCAGGGCAAGAGAAGGGGCAGAACAACCCATGGGGGCTTTGCCAAATTGGAAAAATAGATTTAACTGTGTGTGAAGTAATTACAGCCTGTAATGTAGGGAAAAAATAGCTCCCCTTCTCTCCCAGCCGCTGAGCCAGTCCCTGCATATTTATGACCCCAGCAGAGCGAGCAGGGAAGGGAAATAACATCTCGGAAAATATTAAGAGGAGAGCTAAGCTGCTCCACTCCCCCAGCAGAGCTGCAGAGGCAGAATACCAAGCAGGATGACTTTAACCGGGCTGAGAGAGTCTATAATTTCCCTAAGTCAATGCAGGGAAAGAGCAGCTCTTTACCAGGCTGGGGGGGGTGAATTACTGTTATCGGTGCTTGCAGGGACCTTTCCCTGCCGGGATGGGCTGTTGGCATCAGAGAGCTGCACTGTGGGGGTTTCCTGGGAGGAGATACTGGGGATGTGTTTGGTGGACCCTCTCTGGGCAACTTTGCAGCCTGGTTCCTCTGCAGGAAGGAAAGTCCCCATGGAAAGAAGGGATTGCCCAGTGCCCACCTCCAGGCGCTTGACTTGTGTCCGCTCAAACTCCAGCCGGGACTCCAGCTCACGGATCTTGGCCTCTTGCCGGCTCACCAGGGACTTGTCCACCATGGATTGCTCCAGGAATTCTAGCTGGCTCTGTAGGCCTTGCAGCTGCAGGCAGGGGGCACAACCTCAGCCTTGAGCACCACCTTCCCAACATGTCCCCCCTCCCCACTACTCTTGTCTCACAGCTTCCTATGAGACCACCCAGTGCTCTGCAGGATCCAGGGTGCCCCCATCATGGTGATCGCAGTGGGTCTCTGGGTGCCCCCCCCACTGCCCCATTTCACTCAGGGTACATGTTAGTGCTTCCCACCTTCTCCTGCAGCTCCTGCTTCTCCTTGCTGACCTCCTCCAGCTGTGCCTGGAGGTCATTCATCTGTGCCAGGTCCCGGGACGCCTGTGGGACACACCAGGGCCATCAGGGGAGACCCCACAGCACCAGCTCCAAAAGGGACATTACAGGGGGGCTGGGGGTACTGCAGCCGCTGTTCCCCCCTCACCTGGGCCACAGCCGCCTTGTGCTTCTTCATCAGCTCATTCATGTCCTCTTGGTCCTCCTCCAGCCGACTCTGCACCTCATTCTTCTCCCGCTGCAGCCGGCTCAGCTGCTCCTCCAGCTGGGGAGAGTCACTTGTGTCTCCCTCTGCACCCCAGGACCAGGGCATCCACCCCCCAAAACCAACCCAAACAGCGTAGGGCCACCCTGCTGCCTTGTGCTGTGCTGGTGGGCATCTGTCCCCATGTGCCAGTGGGGCATGACCCCATCATGGAGAAATGCACCCTAAAAAAAAAACTTACTGCTGCTTTGGCCTTAGCGAGGTCATCGATCTGCAAGTGAAGGTCTTCAATCTCCACCTCCATTGACTTGCGGGCCTTGACGGCAGCCGCACAGGTGAACTCTGACTCCTCCAGCTGTGGGGACATGGCTCAGCACCTGGCCAGGGGATGGGGATGCCCTGTGTATCCCACAAAGGCTGAGGTTTTGGGGAGGGGTATGGATGCACAACCTGGTTCTTGAGCTGGGCTATCTCCCTCTTGCTGGGTGCGTTGTTCTTCAGGTGGTCCAGCATGATCTGCGCATCAGCCAGCAGTGCCTTTGTCCTCTTCAGGTCCCGGCGCAGGCGCTTTTCAGTCTCAAAGTCCCGCTGGTTGGCCTGTGGCAGGGGGACCGTGACAGGGCATTGTGCTGGCAGGCTGCCATGGCCATCTTGGCGTCCCCAAAGCAAGGCATGTGCTTGGCTGTCCTGTGCCCTACCTGCTCGCTGATGGCAGATAACTTGCTCTCCAGCTCCCGTTTCTCTCTCAGCACCTTCTGCTTGTCCTCATACTCCTCCTCCAGCTGCACTTCCATCTGCTTCAGCTGGGGGACATTGCAGGCAGATAGTCAGGCTGGCAGGAAGGGGCCAGAACATGCCTCCTTCACGTGTCCCCATACAGGGGGGATGTCAGGTGACCCCACTGGCCATGTGTTTGCGCAACCAGAGGCACGAAGCCTGGTATGTGCTGGCCCGGGCAGCAAAGGGACCGGTCGGACCTGCCGGGCCAGCAGAGCTGGGCTGTGGCGGGCTCTGTAGAAGCCGAGTGCTGTGTGACTGTGCCCGGCTGACAGCTCCCAAGCACCCAGCTGGGACACGGGTACACATTCTGTTCCCCCCCCAAGGCAGAGGGGCCACACTTGAGCCTTACCTTCTTCTGGCATGATTGCCGAATCTCCTCCACCTCCTCATCACGGCTCTCCACCTCCTTGGCGTGGGTCTGCCGCAGCCGCTCCATCTCCATCTCCAGCCGCAGCTTGGCCTGCAAATGGGGGGGATGTGGTCAGAGCAAAGGGGTACATGGGGACATCCTCACACCACTCCCTGGGTGTCACTCACCCAGAAAACCCCCTGGTCCGAGGCCAGCGGGGCTGCCTGCCCCACGGTGACCTGCCGGGCCATGGCACAAGGGGCCAGGAGCTGTGCTGGCAGCCGTGATGCCTGGCCTGACACTGGGCTGAGGGCAATCGCCTCCTCTTCCTAGGCAAGCCCGGCCCAGGTAATAACAGCCCTGCATGAAACCACCCCACCCAGAAACCTTGCCCCTCCCCGTTGTACCTGCTCCAGCATCTGGATGGTCCCAGCTTGCTCATCCAGTTCCTCCTCCTGGTCTTTGACCTTTGCCTCCAGGTCCCGCAGCTGCTTCTTCACCTTGGCCAGGGAGGCCTCATCCTTTGACTCCTGGGAGGAGATGTCCTGCAGCTCAGCCTCCAGTGCCTCCGCCTTCTGTGTCAGCCCCGTGATTTCAGAGTCCTTGTCCTGCCAAAAGAGGGGGTCACTGTCAGCCACTGTCAGTTTGGGGACTAGGGAGAAGACAGGATGTTGCTCACCTCCAGCAGCTGCTTGAGGCCAAAGACCTCAGCCACCAGCACGTCCTTCTCACGGCTCAGCTTCTCCCGCTGCAGCCTCTCCCTCTGTGTCTCCTCGTGTGCCTGCGAGAGCTCACTGTCGAATCTGCGTGGGGAGAGCAGGATGGGACACTCAGCTTCCTGTACAGGTCCTGAGCCTCATGACACTGAGCACCCCCACCCTATGGCAGCAGGCACCGGGAAGGGTGGCATTCTGCCAGCTGCTCGTTCAAAGCATGCTGCTGATGAGCCTTTAATTGCCAGCACGGTGGCACAGAGCCACTTGGAGAAACTCCTCCTGATGTCTTCACTCAGTGGCTAATGGAGAGCAGAGCACCCACAGTGCATGGCTGGCATGTGCCGGTGGGGACTGTGGCTACTAATGGTGGGGGGCTACATGGAGGTGGCCAGGGACACCACATCCTCCAAGCAGGATGCAGAGGATCTCCAGGACACAGAGGGGCTGCAGGACATGGAGAAGCCTCCATCAGAGATGGGCTCTTGCTGCAGCTTGGCTCTCCCAGCCAAGAGCCTCCCACAGTCCTAAGTGAGATGGCAGCAGTCCCATCCCTGGAGGGGACACCAGCCCCCAGTGGGGATGTGCTCAGCACAGCCTGGAGCTGGGCAGCTTCTCCCAGTGCCCCTGGGATAGGATCAGACGGGTTTGCTCTGAAATCACCGCCTTTGGGGCCTGGGAAACAACCCAGAGCTCAAGTTTGTGACCTGCGTTAAACACCTCAGCAGCTAATCCCCTTTTTTTCCATGTGCTGGGTAATAAACAGCTGCATTAGCACAGACTCCAATCCACAGAAATTGAAATTAATTAGATTGGATTCTCTCGCTGTATTTGTGTGTACGATCATTACCATAATGAGATGAAAGCGTCCCTGCTGCTTAATAACGTTAGCAAACTTTGAAGCTGGGAGAGGGGACAGGATGACAGCAAGTGCCATGCCGAGCCATGGGGCATGAGCAGCCTCCACTATGGGACACAGCTCCACATGGGGGGATCACTTGGCTCCAGACCTCCAAAAAGGCATCAGGGTACCACCCTCCCAATGAAAACATCCAACCCAGAAAGCCCCATCCCACTGGAGACACCTCGGCCAAGTGGGAGCTGGTGAAGTGCCCAAATCCCTACTAAAATGGTAATGCCACTTTGCAAGAGGCACACAGTGCCGTGAGGATACCATCATCCAACCCCCCCTGTACTCCCCTCCACCATGCTGTCCCCACCTCCGTTGCTTCTTCTCCAAGTCGTGGTTGCGTCCCTGCTGGCCTTCGAGGTGCAGCTTGGTGTCCTGCAGCTCTGCAGCCAGGCGCTGGCACTTCTTCTTTAGCTGCTGCAGCGCCCGCTGGCTCTCCTCGCTGTCTGCCTGGAGGTCCCCCAGCTGCGGGCAGGAATGGGCAGGGTGCTCAGGGTCCAGGAAGCCACCATGTCCCCCCTGCTCCGGCCATGTGTTCCCTCACCTCTGAGCAAGGAGCAGCTTCCCACCCCCTCTGCATCCCCAAGCTGAGGCGATCCAGGGGGACCCCCACTCACCCTCCGTTCCAGCTGCCTCTTGCTCTGCTGCTCCACCTCCAGTTTGTCCTCCAGCTCCTGCTGCAGCCGTTTCTTGGTGAAGTCGATCTCCCGCACCGCCCGCTCGTATTTCAGCCGCCATTCGCCACCTGTGCAGGGAAATGGGGTCACCGAGGGGCTGCATGAAGTGGTACAGGGCCACAGTGGAGATGAATACACGGTGTTGTGACCACAGGACACCCAGGCTGGCGAGCATGGGAGGTAGGATGGCACCTGAATCATCATCGTCGAGCTCTCCATTGAGCTCAGCTGCCCGGATGAGCCGAGCCTCCATCACCTCCATCTCCATTGACTCCATTTGCTTCTTCAGAGCATCGTACTTAGCCTGGAAGGGGACAGGAGCACGGTTAGCACCCGGGGTAGGGAGCAGGAAGGCCATGAGGTCAGGAAGAGGAACATTTACCTGCAGATCCTTCATCTCCTTCTCGGCCCGCAGCCTCTCGGCCGTCTCAGCATCCAGCAGCTGGGAGGCTGACTCGCCGGTGTTTCGTTCGTCTGTCAGCTCTGATGTCAGTTCTGTGATCTGCCGGGGGGGTGAAATAGGAAGGTGGGCTAAGGCAGGTGCTGGGACAGGCTGGCACAGCACCACACCCCTTCCTGGTACCCACAAGGACTCACCCTGCTCTCCAGGCGGTCGCTGTTGAGCCGCAGCTCATTGCGCTCCTTCTCCACCTTCTCGAGTTTGTTCTTCAGCTGCTGGATCTCTTCCTGCAACAGAGCGAGCAGTGAGGGAGGGGGGAGGCACAGGGAGAAGAGGTTGTCAGGCAGGAGCTGGGCAAGTCTCTGTACCCCTCAGAGTCCCCCCAGTGCTGAGTGGGCAGGGTGGGGGCTCCCTGGGCGGGGGCTGCTCTCTCCTGCCAAGGGCTGGGCAGGGACTTTCCCCAGCTTGCTCAGCCACTGTGCTCCAGCCCCATAAATGGTGTCAAAACACCAAGCAGTCCCAGCAAAGCTGGAGAGGGATCCCCACACCCTCCCGGAGAGGAGGTGGGAGCAAACCCACTCATCAAGAAAGGCTTTGGGGACACCCAGCCCAGGTGGGGAGGGAGGGGACCCACTGGAATGCCCAGGGACCACCAGCCAGCTCTGGGGAGGTGTGCCTGGCTGCCAGCTTCAAGCACATCTTTCTATCCCCTCCTCTGGTCCCAGCACAGGCTGAGGAGGGCAGGAGGGGGCCCAGATGCCTCTACCCTGTGTTCCTGTACTCAGCATGTTGGGGTGAAAGCTGAGCCAGGCAGCGGCTCTGTGCTGGGCAGGCTCAGCAGGGGCACGAGTGTCTGGTTGCCAGCACAGCAAGGAGCCTCCACACATGCCTCTCGGCATACGGTTTCGTTTCCATTCTCCATGCCTTGTAATTGGGTTCATGCAACAGCCAGCTCTCGGGATGGTAATGACATGCTGATTCGCAAATTAGGGAGCAATTCAAGCCTGGCGCTGAGGAGGTGCCGAGCAGACTGTCCTGAATCCCACATATTCCCCCATTATGAGGTTCTACAACCCACCCCACCACGGAGACCCAACCCATCCCTGGGCTCCTGTATCTCACCCTTCCTTGGGGTTTTGCATCCCACCCCACTGCAGGCTCCTGTACGCCAACCCACAATGGGATCCTACAGCCCACCCCACCATGGAGTCCTCCATCCCATCCCACCACAGGGCCACTCCCAGGACCAACAGTCCCCCAGGCCCACCCTGCCCCATACAGAATCCCCTTTGGTGCAGGGATACCCACGTCTTTGCCACGGATCTGGTCCTCAGTGAGCTGCACCTCGATGAGGGGCCGCACGGTGGTGAAGAGCTTCCACCAGGGCCAGTCCTTCACTCCCTTGTTCTTCTTGATGTTCTTCTGCACGCACCGGATAGCCAAATCCTGAATCTGCACAGGGTACAGTGTCACCACCAGGTACGGTGTCTGCACAGGGTGCAGTCAGTGGGATGAATCAGGGTGGGTGGGCACTCAGCACCCCTGCCAGCACCCTGGTGTGCTCCCCTTTGTTTGCATTTCTTCTAATTGTACTCGGCTCATCCACTGCTCAGTTCCTTCTAGCCTCTCCAAACACTACTCCTGCGAGATGTTGCTGAGATGCCTATTTTATAACCTCTTTACTAATGAAAGCAGGAGCTGCAACATAGCTCCATCCCGCTGTGGTAATGCCCAGTGCCGTCCCCACTCATTCCCCTCCAGTTCCCTCCTGGCCCCCCAGAGCTCCCCCGGGCTGGGCGGGAGCAGGGGGAGGTGGGAGGAGGAGGTGCTGGCCCAGGCAGCTCCAGGAAGGCTGAGCTGCCCATTTTAGGCGAAACTGTGCAGCAGAGCGTGGGGGGGGGGAAGAGGCGCTGGGACGAACCTTCCTCTTCTTGAAGTGCTGCCTTGCCAGGAAACCCCTGCACGCTGCCTGGAAGAGGGTGATGTTCCTGCTGGTTTGTGTGTCCCGCTGCTCCTCCAGCCTGGCCAGCGATCCAGCCCGGAAAAATACCTGCAGGAAGGGGGCAGGGTGAGATGGTGATGGGTGCCACCATCCCTCCAGCACGCCGTGCCACCCTCTCACTGCAATGACTGCCGGGGATGCAGGTCTCCCCTCTGCAGCCACTGGCTCTGTCCCACTGTGGGGGTTTTATTCCCCCAGCCCAAGGAATGCCATAGGCGGGGAGAGAACAGTGGTGCCCTTGTGCTGCCGTGCCACACTGTGCCACCCACCCCTGCCCTCTGCCACCACCAGCACCCACTGCCAGCATCAGGCATCATACCCGGCTCAAGCCCATGTGATAGCTGCTCTTCTCCAGGTCCAGCGACTCCAGCAGCTCCTCCACTGCCTGCAGGGAGGAAGAGGTGTCAGGAATGAGCTGGTGGCACCCCAGGGTGCAGGACACCCTGGACCAGGGTACATACCCGCTTCTCATCCACCACGATGTAGTTGCGCCCGTGCTTCTTGGTCAGGTGTGGAGCTAGGACGTCAAAGCGTCGCCTGAACTCAGCAAACACCATGTGGTCAGGATACCCTGTGGGGGGTAAGGGAGAGCAGGGCTCTGGGGCCAGCCAGGATGCCTGGGGGATGGGCAGGGACAGGAAGGGACGGGCATGTGCCCTGACTTGCTGGGTCCCATTTTTTAGGATAGCTGATGGGGTCACCCAGGTGGCACAAGATACTCATGGGTCCAGGAGCAGTTGGATTGCCCTAACCCTCCCTGGGAGGCTTTCCTTGGCCATGTTCTTCAGCAATTTTGGCTGGGAGCTGGGGAGAAAGTGGCCAGAGACACATGTGTTGCCTGTGCAAGTAAACAGGCCCTGCTCCGGCTCCACTCTGAGCTGCAGCCAACTTCTGCATCAGGCTGGAGGTGCTGAGCCTCCACATCTTAATTAGCAGTGGGGTATTGATGAGGCTGCTGACCCCGGCACAGCTGGCTGGCCATAGCCATCAATCTAGGAGGTGTCTGGGTGGCATCAATTCCCGACCGTGGCAGGAAGGGTTTGGCCTCCAGGCAATAAGACCTCAACTGGGCAGCTGGCCACATGTATCGATAAATGCTTTTTTGAGCACGACCCGGAGTCCCTGGTCCTGGTGGGACAGCAGCCAGCTGCCAGCGGGATGGCTGCCAGGAACCAGCAGCACCAGTGGAGACACCCAATTAAGGCCATGCCTGTCCCCAGTACAGACAATTCCGCAGGGGAGGGGGGACAGGGACAGGATGGCTCAGGGAGGAGAGTTGGCAGAGACCAGGCTCCAAGCACGTGCCGAAAAGGGTTCCTTGGGGGTACTTTGGCTCGCCAGAGGGGAGAGGCAGCCAGAACCTCCATGGCACCCACCCCCACAGCAGGCTGTGGGTAGCATCCCACAGCTCACCTTGTCGGTACATGCGGAGGGCGTCAAGCAGGCGGGAGCCGCGGAGCTGTGCGCGCAGGAGAGGCACATCCAGCTGCATCAGCCCAGCCTCGCAGTGCTCTGTCGGCAGCTCCAGCTCACTGCCGCTCACTCGCCGGCACGGCAGAGCTCGGGGGTCCCCGCCGCCCCCCGCTGCCTTGGGCAGGAAGCAGTGCACAAAGTGGAGCTTGGACTTCTTGATGCTGTCGATGAGGGCATCCTGCAGGCAGGGGAGAGTGGGGTGAACAGTGACAGGCAGGGGTGACCAAGCTGGACCCAGGGACCCCCGCCTTGGCAGCCCCTCACTCACCACTTGCAGCTTGATCTGGATGCAGAGGGATTTCTTCTTGACAGCAGCCACGCCGGTGGTGAAGGTTTTGCGCATGCTGGTGGCCCGGCGCAGGGCCAGCTGGGAGCCCCCTTCCAGCCCTGCCACCGAGCCTGACAGCACCAGCGCTGACCCGCCCCGGCCAGCAAACAGGCTGCTGATGACCTTCCTGCGTGGCAAGGTTGGGATGTCACCCACAAAATCACCTCTTTCCCCCCTACACTGTCCTTCCCAGGCCCTGGGACCTCACTCACTTCTGAGACTCCTGGAGCAGGATGGAGGCATTTTGGGAGGCTGGGTTATGCTTGACGTGGTTGAGCCAGCCCGTGGCATCATACTCGACCCAGTTGGTCCCTGAGCTGTGACCCAGAAGGAAGTGTCGGGGCTTGTCACTGGGGAGCAGTGGGTTGTGCCCTGAAAGGAGACATAGCACTGATGGGCACGGGGCTGGCACTTCAGAGATGCATGGGCCCATGGTGCCAGGCCCCTCCTGACCTTTCTTCCCCCCTTCCTGGGGGCCATAGTAGGAGAAAAGCCTCTCCAGCAAAGTGTCCTCATTGCCACCTGGCTGCAGTGCCTCCTCCTCCAGCAGCCACAGCAGCCCTCGTGCCTCATCCGAGCGGGCCAGTGACCGGACCTGTGGGTAACACCATGCTTGCACCCAGCCTGGGATGCCAGTGTCCCCCAGAGCATGGACAGGAGGGACAGGGGACCTTGGCCATCCAGGGAGCATGCAATCTCAGCCACCAGCAGCAGCAAGACAAAGTGTCCCCACTCAAGAGGACTCCTGTTTCATGGAGACCCTGCAAGGGAGGAGGCTCTATGCAACACTCTGGGCAGGGACATGCTGGCCAAGGTGGAAAATGTCTTGCTGAGGCAGCCACAGGATGAAACCCAGCACAGGGCTGGTGCTAGCAGCCGCCCTCGGTCTCTGCAGCCTCCTCCAGCAGACTGGAACACCCTCTTGAGGACCCATGCACACTGGGGTCTGAGCACACTGGGGACCAGAGCAACCTGGGGATGGCCCAAAGGCTCCTCACCCTCCTGCCTGAGGCACTGGCAGCTCCCAGGGCAGCAGAGAACACCATATCCATGGCTTGTAATTGGATCTGAGATGCACACTTGCAGGCACATCCTCATGCCATTCAGGACAGCCCATCTCCTTCCCCTGACGACCATCAAAGGGCCAGGAAAGCCACCGGCCACTGCCTCAAGCTACAAACTTCTATAACACGGGTGCTCACCAGTGCCTGGTGCGAGGGCTGGTCTACAGCAGCTATGGAGCCAGAGGAGCTGGGCTCAGCATCAGCCAGGGCAAGCTCTATGTTCTCCTGGTGAGGGAGGACAGAAGTGTTGTTACTGCCCATGCAGTGGGGCAGGCAGCTGGTCAGGGGGTTGATCTCAACAGTCTAAAGCCCCCTGCTGTGCTGGCACGGCAAAGGGGTGACACTGGGTGGGCAAAGGGGGAGACCAGGACACATGGAGTGATCCCCTTGACTGATTTTCCCCACCACCTCCCACTCTGGCAGGTTTGCAGGCAGAACTGCACCAGATGGTGTTGGTGTCAGCGGGAGCCACCAGAAAACCCTGGCTGCTCCAAGCATCGTGCCAGAGCTGCTTTGGTTGGGCTGATGCAGACTGACCATGGGGTAAGACACCGGGTGCAGGGAATGGTGTAGATGGTGTGAAGTGGAGGGCAGGAGCCAAGGGCAGCCCCAGGTGTCCCCGTTACCTCCTTATAACGTTCCAGCTCCCGGGCGAAGGTGCGCTGGTGGAAGAGGAGCTGCAGGCGCTCCTGGGTGTAGTTGTGGCAGAGCTCCTCAAAGGTGGCCCCCCGGCTCTGTCCTGCCAGCTCAGGGTTTTGTGCCCCAGGGGTGTCCACCACAGTCACTGAGCACAACGAGTGCTGGCTTGACTTCAGCGCCCTGTGGGGGACAAAGGGACACAGTGGGGTGAATGGGTGTTGCTGGGTGACCTCTGTTTCTCTCCCCATCCCCCCCAGCATGTACCTGTTGAGCAAGGAGATGAGGAGGGTGAAAAGCTCAGAGTACAAGCCAGCTGCCATGCCCTCCAGGCACTCCAGCGCTGTCAGCTTGGGACCTATCCAAGACAACCCTGAGCGTCCCCAGACTGGCGTCCCCTGGGGCCACTTATTGTCCCCACCTTCCCTCACCCTACCTGTGCTGCTGTCACCGAGGGGTGCCTCGTCAGGGCCCTGCCGGAAGGAGGTGGATCGCTGCAGGGTACCCTTGGGCTGGTGCTTGAAGATGGAGGAGGAGAGCTCTTCCAGGCTGCAGCCCAGCAGGTAAGCGGCTTTCTGAGCCCACTCGTGTCGGGCAAACTGCTTCCTCCCAGCTGGAGGGTGGAAAAAGGGGCTCAGGGCCAGATAGAGCATCCCCCAAAAGGGGGGGATCCCCAAGCTGGGGATGCTGTGCACAGTGGGAGCATACAGCCAGCACCAGAGATGTGGGAAGTATGATGGGGGGCGCTGAGCAGAGGACATGGGGGGTGAATGGCTTTGTGCCCCTGCAGGGCTGAGCCCAGAGCCACACCATGGGGAAGGGAATGGGGGTCACCCCTTGCTACCATGGCCCAGGGACCCCTGAGGCCCTGCGACAATGCAGGGCACTAAGACACCCCAGCATGGGGACATACAGAAGAGTTCTGCTGTGACATGGAAGGACAGACTTTGGCTGCCAGACACAAACCCCCCATGGATGCCAGGGGAGGGCAGGGTGGTGGGAGCAGGTTAATGGTGACACACAGGGACAAGGTAGTGGGAAAGGCAGTGGCACATGGGAGGGGGAAGCCAGACATGCGTGGAGAACAAGACTTTACCTTCATCGGCGTCTGCATTGCAAAAGGGCAGCATGCACCATGCAAACAGAGACAGGGGTTAGAAACAATGGCACACGTTGCACGGGGGATCCCCTCCTGCCAAAACATGCCACACGCCCAACCTCCCCCCAGGCACTGTCATGGTGAAACACTACAACCCCTTCCTTCGCCAACCCTGCCACAGTGTGGGCACTGATGGGGAGCAGCTCAGCTCTGCCACAGAGCATGGGGAGCTGCAGTCAGATTCAGCCTGGAACAAGCATCAAGGTACCAAGGAACTGGGGGCTGGTGTGGGTGAGCTGTCTCTGAGGATCCCCAGTGCCCACATGGAAGACCCAAGGACCAGCACAGACCTGAGGCTGGGATGCTCGCCCCAAGCAGGATTTAGGGTTCACCCCTAGAAGCCCCCCCCAAGGAGCTCTGAAATACCCAAGCATCCCTCCATGTTGGCTGCAGCAGGGCCCTGCTGCCCTCTAGTGCCTCAGAGCACCCCACAGGCCAACACCACTCCCCAGTGCACCCCGAGACCCTGCTGGTCTCTCTTTCTCCATCCCTGACTCATCTTTCCCCCCAGGGCTGCAAAAATCAGCCCTTGGAGTCAGCCCTAGGTACCCAATTTCAGCTGCACTGTGCCCAACCTAGCAAGCAGCACCACGGGAGCTCCCAGCACCACAGGAGGAAAGTAGAGAAACCCAAGGGGAGACAAGCAGCCCCACGAAGCCAAAGTCACCCTGGATGAGATGGGTCCCAATTAACTGAGATGAAGAGCATAGCTGCCACCCATCAAAGCAAGCCCTGCAGCCCACAGTGAGCCCTGAGTGCTGGGGCAGCCTTGCCCCCCACCATAAACAGTGCCAAGAGGACAAGGGGAGATCCTGACAGGCAAATTTGAGGCTGACAGGACCTAGGTGGGGGTCAGGGCTGGTCCCAGCACATCAGAAGAAACCCAAGCCCCCATTTCAACCCCAAAACCATCACCACATGGGACCACCCAGAGCAGAGCCCCCAACGGCTCCAATTACCAGCTCCATCTGCCAGCGGCTCTGCGGGGAGGACAGGAGGGAGAGTTGTTATGTTGGGGACACACATGAACCCCCTGAGTCCCTTGGCCCCAGCCAGGCCCCATAGATTCCCAAGCCAGCAGCCTGGGGGCTGGAGGTTGTGTGATTCCCACTTGCTGGTGGAACCACTCTGACCAAGGGGGCAAAGCTCAAAGCTGAGCACCACAAAGCACCCCCGGTGGCAGAACACTGTCTTTCAGCTGACACAGCCTCAAAACACCCCCCAAGGCTCATTCACACTAGGTGGGTGCCATTTGCAAGGTGCTGAGGTGCCAGCAGTCCTTCCAGGACCTCACATAGCCATCAGCCCTGAGCTTTAGCTCATTAATGCCTCCCAGCCCTGAGCAGCTCATTACCTTTGGTGGCCCCAGCGGCCCCCAGATGATAAATGGCTCCCAGGACAAGCCAGAAGGCTTTTTGCTCATCGCTGGAGATGCCCATCACCTTCATGGCAGCTTGGAGCTTGTTGAACTGCTGGCTTGCCTTCTGCTTTTCTTCTGGCTGCAGGGAGCAACAGGAGCCATTGGTGTAGGAGCCCAGCTCTGATTCCCCCTGCACCCAAATGTGTCAGGGACCCCCATCCCTCCCACAGACCCCCCCACCCAGCTCCATCACAGTGACCTTGGAGAGGGGCACGATGCCAAAGACATTGTTCTCTGCCAGGTGGTTGAAATGAAGCTCAGTCCTGCAGGGATAAACACCAGGATTGGCCACATGCAGGAGACCCCAAGATCCTCCGGGCTGGGGCCTGTGCCCTTACCCTCCCCAGCTCACCTCAGGGTGCTGTCGGAGCAGGCCAGCAGATAGTAGAAGATGTTGAAGGTGGCCTCGTTGGCCGGGCGCCTGGCCACACGCAGCTTCTCCAGCAGCAGCGTCTGGCAGAGGTAGGAGGGTTGGGAACTATCCTTGAAGGTCCTGCTTCCACCAGGACCCCCTGGCCAACCCCAGCCTGAACCTTGCCACTTGCCCAGGATCCCCATGGAGATGTGAGGGTCTCCTGCCCACCACAGGGCATCGTATGAATGCAAACATCAACCAAGCAACCATGAGCATCTGCTCTCCTGGGGTGTCTGCTACTACAAGAGCCCAAAGTGGCTCTGTTGAATTTTAAGGGCTCTGCTTGTTATTACGTCAGGGCAGTATCTGGAAGACACCCAGATATGGGGGCTAACTCAGCAAGGAAGGGGAGTTGACCTGATGTGCACAGGGCTGCGTGCAAACAAAGATGAGAGAGGGATGCCTGGCTGCTGAGTGCTGAGAGCATGGCCAGGCAGCTGGAGGGGGTCTGTGGCCAAGCTCAGGGGATGATGTGCAGCTGGGAACAAATGCCCCAGCAAGGAGAGTCTAGATCCCATGCCAAGTGGGACCACCTTGGTGAGGATGAATCAGCTCTGGTGCCGAGGGGGACCACCCTGGCTCCCTCACCTGTATAGAGGCGGATGCCACTTGCCCAGCCTGGTCGAAGTCCAGAGAGATGATCTGGGAGAAGCGCGTGGCGTTGCCATTCATGCCGGTGCTGCTATTGCCAAAAGCCTCCAGGATGGTGTAGAGAGCCTGCCACTTCTCGACTGCGGGAACAGAAGCGGGGCGGTGGGGTGCAGGGGCAGTGGGGCAGGCAGTCAGTGCCAGCAGTGCCAGCCGGGCAAGCGCTGCTGCTCCGGAGCCATGCTTGGCGCTGTGGCAGCCCTTGGTAAAGGGGCTGGCGTGAGAAGTGGAAGCATGGGGGGTGGTGACTGCAAAGCAAGGGGTGTGTGCAGGTGGCACGGGGACCCCACACCCTGCAGAGGACTCACCAGAGAAGACCTTGCCAGTGCTGCCGGCGATGGTGGTGAGGTACTGGACAAGGTGCTGGCAGTTAGTGGTTTTGCCACTGCCGCTGGCACCCAGCAGCACGACCGCCTGGTCCTGGCGGCTCATCAGCATGCTGCGGTAGGCAGCCTGGGCTACAGCATAGATGTGTGGGGACATGTCCTCCCTGCGGCACCCTTTGAACATGTGCATGACCTGGTGGGGCAAGCGACGGTCAGCACCGTGACATTTCCACCAGCTCCCTCTGTTGCCTCTGTTGTCTGTCTCCCCCCATCACCTTCTCAGAGTACATGGAAGGGGAGCTCAGCGGGTTGATGATGACCATGGTGGGGCCAGCATAGGTGTGCAGGAGGTTGCCGCCGTAGCGCTGCCGCAGCGTGTGCAGCACACTGGACTCATTGAGGTAGAGAAGACTGGCGAGGTCCTCCACCCGGTCGCAGGAGGGGGGGTTTGCCTGGTGGTGAGGAGGAGGTGGGTCAGGTGGTGAATGGGGTTCTGCCCCTCTGCCCTCCACCTTGTGGCCCTACCTTCTCCACGTCATCCTCCTCCACCTCCAGGACTGCTCCATCATGGTCTAACTTCACCTTCACCTTGCCTTCAGGCAGGGGGCTTCCCTCCTGCAGCCGCAGCTGGCTGCCTGCAAGGGGCATGGGGGGCTCAGCAGGGCCGTGCCAGCAGCCCCCAGGCTGGAGGGGCTCACTGAGCCATGGGAAGGATGGGGCACTATATGTCCCTCTGGACTCACCCAAGGAGAAGCCATCCCTGTGCACCAGCCATACCTTCTCGGTCTCATACCAAGCCTCCTCAGCTGCTATCTGCTCCTCCGTCTTAGCCTGTGGGACAGCAGGACATGGGGTGGTTATGGTCACCAGCCACGTCCACCTCATCCCCTCCCCACGTCCTTGGGGGTGGAGGGAGCAGGGTTGCCTGTCCATAGGGCCACATGCCAGGTGGTCACAGTCACCTTCTGCAAGCCCCAAGCCCTCCCAGCATGTGTCCTCAGTTTGCCCACAGCTCCCATGGTCCTACCATGGCTCAGGGCAGACATGCAGCCCCGGTGTCCCACAAGAATGTTCGGCATGGCCACCTTGGGACAAGCCCAGAGGGGCTGAGCTCCCAACCCGCACCCATGCCATCCCCGTGTTGGGATGCAGGCACACCAGGCATGCTGTGGGGACACAGGACATGCTGCAAGGACACATTGTACACAGGACAGGCTGCAGGGACATCACAGAGGGACACAGGACATGGCACAGTGATGGCAGAGTACAGTGGTATAGGAACTACTAGGCTGGCATGGCCAGCACAGTGGGGACATCCCTGCCACCCAAGAGCAGGGCAAGCCCTAAAGCCAAACCTGAGCTGCAGCAGGGATGGGGCCAAGGGGGGCTGCCGGGGCATCGTCCGCTTGACCCTGGTGAGGCCGAGAGACGAGGCGTGAAGGCAAGAAGGGTTAATTTCTGTCCCTCAGACAGCACAGAAAGCAGTGGGGGGAAGCAAGTGGAGTCAAAGCACTGCTGTGCCAAACCCCACGGTTGCTCCTGGTGAGGTTCACAGTTGCAGCTAGCAGAGTGGCAGGTCCAGCACAGTGCTACACAGAGCCAGGAAGGACATCAGCCATGAGACTCTGCCACCAAATCCCCCAGGGTTGGGGGCCACCGTGCTACCTTGCTGCAAGCCCAGCCAGCACTGCATGCCACAGCTGCTCCTGCACAAGCTATCTGTCCTGCTCTGTCCCTTCCATCCTGCTCCACACCCCTGTCCATTCCAACTGTGCCACCTCCACAGAGAGCACCCTCCTGGGCTTCCTGGCACAGCCCCTCTTGGGACAGGCACCCAGCCCTGGCCCCCTCTGTCCAGGTGGGTGACAGGGCCACCCGGAGCAGTGTGGGATGAGGAAAGCCTTACGCTCCAGCACGAGGCGCGGGCGCAGACGCCGGCCCAGCGGCAGACAGAGGATGGCAGGGGGTCGATGGTGGAAGCAGAGGGCTCCTTAGGACAGGGGTACAATACCTGGCTGAGGGCCGAGGAGGCAGGGTCCAGCTAATGGCAGCGAAGAAGGAGGAAAGAAAGAAGAAGAGAGGGGGTGAGAAGCAGAGAACAGCAGCGGCACTACAACATGCCCAGCACAGCCACGATCCCCATGCCATCACCCCAGCTGTGGGCAGCCATGCCCAGGAAGCTTCAGGAATACTGCCTGGTGGGGGCTGATGGGCACCACAGCTCCCCATGGCCTGACACCCTGGTCTGTGCAGCGACCTTTAACCCACGGGCAGCCCCAGTCATCCATCCCCTCCTGCCAGTGCCACCAACAGAGGGGCCACGAGGCTAGACGCAGGGCTACAATCACCCCATGATGAGCACACGGCACAGCCGGGTCAGCCTACATGTCCCCGTCCCCAGGCAGGCACCAACGCCCCTGGAATTACAGAAGCGGTGAAGATCCTCTCCAGCCGGCGCTGCGCCTCCTCCTCTGGGCTCAGCTGGGACGTGGGGCCGAGGGCTGCCTGGAGGCAGAGCACCATTAGCACCAGGCCAGCTGCCCCATGGCCCCTACTGGCACTGCAGCCCCTGCCAGCCCCACGCTGGCAGCACAAGGTGGGCACTGATGTTTTCCCAGCCCCACAGTCCACCTGCCCCAGGGAGAAGGCTGGTGCAGACCTGTGGGCACCAAGGCCAGCACAGCCAGGGTACTGCTGGGTTCCCCTACTGCCTGAGGACCCATGTTCCCCCTCCCACACACCTGCTGGGGGGGTGCCGGGGCAGCTTTCGTGGGGTTTGGCCGCTTCTCAACAGACTGCAACTTCTTCTCCACATGAGCCAAGGGGGGAGACAAAGGGGAGTGTGATGGAGTGGCCACAGTGCACACAACTGCCCTGAAAAGTGACCCCCACCCAGCACTGCACACCCCAAAACCACTGCAAACCATGCAGGTGAGCTCACACCATGCTGAGCCAACCAGTACGACTCCACTGTTGTGTTAGAGCATCCTGGGTACACACACCAGTACCTTGTGCCTCTCCAGGGCAGTGGGTTTTGGAGCCGATGCTTTTGCTGGCTCTGCTTTCCCTCCTGTAGGCTGCACTGCTGGTTCTGGCTTGGCTTCTGTGCCTGGGGACAGGGACGGCTTCGCGTCCCCCCCGGCCGGCTCGGGAGACGTCTCCTGCCTGTCCCCTGGCCGGAACCGCGGCCGGTGCTCTTTGGTTTTGCCCTTTGCCATGAGGGTTTTGAGCCCCACTGAGATCTCATCCTTGGGCTCCGGCTTGGCAGGGGCTGCCGGCACAGCTGGAGGGGGTGGTGGGGCAGGAGGAGGTGGCACAGCGTGACGGCCCGTCTCCTCCTTCCTGGGGGGTGGCACTGGCTCGGGAGACTTGGTGTCTCGCCCCAGCTCCTTGGCACTGCCAGCATCCTCTCCTGGCAGGACTCTGCGGACCACCTTGCGTACCACCCGGACCACCTTGCGGCGGGACAGCCCTTGGCCATCATCCCCCTGCCCTTCGGTGCCTGCAGCCGGGCCCTCCGTCCCATTCACGGCTGCCCCATTCAGCACCGGCTCCGGGCTCTTCCCTTGACCAGGGGGTGGCTCAGGGCTCTTTGGGGGCTCAGGGCTCTTCGGGGGCTCAGGGCTCTTCGGGGGTGCAGACGGCGCATCCTTTGGGCTCTCTGACTGCAGCCACAAGGACACCAATGTGAGCTAAGGTCCAACAGGGTGGCACCTGCCACCACAAACACCCTCTGCTTGGGACACGGTGGTGCCTGGAGCTCCACGCCCAGCCGTGGGAGCACAGCTCCCAGCCAGACCTTGGCACTGCTGGACACAGCACCCAGCACCCCATCCCCAACACAGTGCCACCCTGCCCGTGCCCTGCAACACTTACAGCCCCGTCCTCCTTCCCGGGTCTTTTCACAGCTAAGGATTTGTCCTCGTCCTTGACCTGAGGGTCGACAAACAAGAGGAGCATGTTTCAGCCCACTGCAGAGCCTCGCTGCCTGAAAAGCCACAGGGACTGGGAAAAGCCATGGAGACCATCATTCCATGCCAGGGGGCAGGGCGGTGCTGCATGAAACATCCCCAACATGCAGCCCGTTGCAGCCCCAGGGATAAAGACAATTATCCCTCCAGGCTCCCCAGCAGCTGAAAAGGTGTGGGGAAGAACAAAGCTCAAAGGTGGAAAAGTGAAACACTGCCTGCCCAAGCCCCTCCTCACATGCAGCCCATGAGCTGATACATAGAGCCCTGTCACACGGGGACTCTGGCTTTCTGCACGTCACCCCACCGGGTGTCACAGCACGTTTTAAGTGTCACCATCTCATCTCTGTGGCAGCCACACCGTGGGACATGCCAGCTCACTGCTGAGCAGGATGATCAGGGGTCTCTAGGGACAGGTGGGCAAACAAACCCTGCCCTGGGCCATGTGTTCAAGCTCCAGGGCTTGACTACAGCACTGTGGTGGCAATTCATGGTGAACCTCATGGGCAGCAGTCCCCAGCTTGCCATCACATAGCTCCTGCAAGCACTCAGGGCCAGCTGGTGGCACCAGCCCAGGTGGCTCACACTGTGATAGAGGCTGCACCAGACACTCGCAAAGCAGTCGTTAGTGATGGTGTTAGTAATTGCATGCGTGGCCATGTCAGTGATGGGCATGGGGCAGCTCTCCATTTGCTCAGCATGGTCTCTGACATGGCAGCAGGAGGCTGGGAGTCCTGCTATGAAAGTGAGACTGGGGGAGCTGGTCAGCAGCGTGACCCAAATGTGGGGTGCAGGCAAACACGCGAGACACTTCCCTTCTGCTCCCAGAATGCAAACCGGGATGAGAACGCCATGGCGATGTCTCATGGAGCCGCAGCCCTGGCTGGGGAGAGAGGGAGAGGTCAGATGGGCTGGGGCTGGCATGTGGGACACTGAACCATGGCACACCGCATGTCCTTCCCCACCAACCCTGGGAGCTCAGGACCCTTAGGAATGGGGGTCTGAGCCCACCTAGTCCTGCTCAAAGTTCAAACTGATAGTGCCTATGGGAAAGGTTTCAAGAACATGCAAGTGGCCAGGCTGAGACGAGGCAAAACTCCTTGTACAGAAAAAGCCCCCTTAGTCAGGACTGTGCCCCAGTCTCCCCCTGTGCTGCTGCAGTAAGCAAATGCCAGGGTGAGGGAAGGGATATTTTCTGCCCCAGGCACCCAGCTTACCCCGACAACCGTGGTTTATTCCGAGCCTGACCCTGTGCCAGCATCTGGGCAGCCCTGGTGGGGACCTGCTCTGAGACCCTCAGTAGTGGCACCTGGGACCATCGGGGTGAAATTCCCCTCCCAGGGCCAGGCACAGTGCAGAGGAGCACCTGGCCACCCAACCAACCCACCTGTCTGGGGATACATCACCCCATCCCCAGGGGGTTCCCTGTACCCCACACAGAGTGAAACACCAGCAAGTAGAGCATGGGCTAGGAATGGTCTGGAAACAAACCTGCCCATGGCTAAGAGCCCTCAAACCTTCTGCCCATGGTGTTCCCACCTCCACACAGCCTGCCACTACCCCAAGGATCCCCTGAAAACACCAGTGCTGGAGTACCCAGAAACAACCCCAAGCCACCAAAGCACCCCAGGGGTGGTGCAGCCCCATAGCCCCCGAACCCAGGGTTGGGACTGACTCCCGTGTACCCCCTTGCCCTCCCCCCTGATTACACCGGGGGTTCCCACCTTACCACAGGGTTGGGGTGAGCCGGGAATGGGGGGTTTCTGCCGGGGCGAGTGCGGCACAGCACAGTGGGAGAGGCAGCAGCGGGGGAGCAGCCGGCAGCAAGGGGACAGCTGGGCTGATAGGGCCACCCTAAAAATAGCCCAGGAATGCGAGGGCCCCGCCGGCGCACGCAGCAGCCGGAGGGAGTGCTGGGGGGGACACACGGGGCCTCATCGTCACCACCACCGCCACTGCCGGAGCCGCCAGAGGAAGTGATGTGGGCTCAAGGCAGTCCAGAGAGGGAACTGCCTGGGCTCCGTCCCACCGCCCAACCCGGGGGGGGGACGACGACAAGGGAAGATATCCCTGGAGTAAGCTCAGACATGGGCCTGGGGGGAGCCAGAGAGGGTCTTGTATCCTAGGGTCCCATGACATGGTGCCTGGTGTCAGAGTGTGTGTCCGGCATCGTGCCAGGAGTTGTAGCCCTGACAGTGTTTGCTCCTCCCTTTGCTTCCCCATGAATACAACAGCCCCCAAAATGCTCCAGGGAACTGACAGCTCCTCAGCCCCATGGTGAGGGTCAGCACTGGGGATGTCTGGACCCCCCCAGCACAGCGTGGCAGCCCACAGTAAAGCCACTTTTGTGGTGAAGTTGCCTCTTGGATGTCCAAGATCTCCCTGGAAACGGTGGGAGCAGGGCAAGGGGCTGGGGGCCTCCCCACGCAGGGGCTGCCGGGAGGAGGCCGGCAGCAGGGAGCTGGGCAGCACGGAGGAGAGATGGCCCCTGCCTGGGCCTGGGCATGGTGGAGACACCATCGGTGCCCGAGCAGGTCTCTATCTGACCCCAGGGACATAGATGGGCTCAAAACCCATTTCCAGATGGAGCAGGGGGTCCCAGCCTGACCCTTTGGAGGCTGTGGGGATGGCTGTGCCAGTGGCAGGTTGGAAATACCTGTGAAAGGGACACCAGAACCAGACTGTGTCCCTCCTGGCACATGTTAACAGCAGGTTTTGCAGCTGGAAGCCCCAGACCCTCTTTGAACCAGATGTGCTGGGGAGAGGCCATGGCAAATGCCCTTGGCAGAGCTGGCACGACACAGGGAAGGTGCCCATGGTGTCCCCAGGTAGCACTGGCAGCAGCCACTGGGTTATTAGCAACAAATTGCAGCCATGTCCCCTGACAGCAGGGACATGCTGGGACAGCAGGGACAGGCTTTCGTGAGTACACCAACCCAGCCCCGGCACTCAGAGCTGCCACAACCTTCTCCATGGTGAGCCAAACGTGCACAGACACGGGTGACAAGACATGATCCTGCCTTTCCAGGGGTTCGTAAGTACCCCTGAGGAAGGGTACAGAGCCACCCACCAGGGAGGAGCCTGGCTCCTAAAGGCCATCCCACCAGGACCCC
This sequence comes from Phaethornis superciliosus, assembly GCA_023637945.1. Classification (NCBI taxonomy): domain Eukaryota; kingdom Metazoa; phylum Chordata; class Aves; order Apodiformes; family Trochilidae; genus Phaethornis; species Phaethornis superciliosus. The sequence goes on along the minus strand of JAJQWJ010000023.1, from coordinate 4,365,931 downwards.
AGCCCAGCCCTGCAGCCACGGCAGTGTTTTTGCTCAGCCGGCAGATTCCTCTCATTCCTCCACCAGGAACTTTAGCGAAGATGCACCAACCCCAAGGAAGAGCTTGCCAGACACAAGCCCCCTCTGCAGGGCACCTCAGAGACCCCCAGTAGCACCATCCCGGCAGTGAAGGCAGGGGAAGAGACAACCTAAAAGCTTTCCCTAGAGGAAGCATGGACAAGACAAGAAAGCACCTCCAGACCATGGTAGTCCTGCAGCCCTCACCCCATGTCCCCTCGCCTCCCCATGGAGTCCGCTGCTGGGACATGGGGCACAGCAAAGAACTGGCACCCAGCCACGCTGCAACACAGTGGTCTGGGGACCATGACCTCCTGGGACCAGGATACCCACGGCTGGCACGTGGGGTCTGCCAGCACAGCCGCTGAATGCCTGTGGTCTCACCAAAGCACTGGGGCGGTCAGCAGCGTTTCTGGAATATTTCTGCCCGGACGGCACAAGCCTGGGCCCTGCCAGAGGAATTTCGACAATCAATAAATAAATACAAGCATGGAGCAGAGCCAGCCTGGAGCAAAGCTAGGACACAGAGGGGTGGTTTCACCCGGTCCCTGATGCCACAGACCATGCCACCAGCCAGCCCTCCATGCACCCCATATCATTGAGAGCCCCCCTAGGTATGGCGAGTGCTGCCTCTGCCCATTGGTCCGTGGGGATGAGAGTGGCTCAGTGTAGCTCCTGCTGAGGGGTTTAAATCTTCTACTGTACACAGGGAGCTCAGCACCATCCCCACTCCAGTCAGGGAAAGGCTTCCAGAGCAACAGCCCAAAATATGTCTATAATTTCCTGTTTCAAAAAGGATCATTTTTATTTAAATTAGGACCAGAAGCATTCCAGGGAGCTTAGTGGGGCCTGGGGAAGAGCTGGGCCTCCCTGTGTGCCAGCACCTTGCACATCTCCGCTGGGTGAGGGATTCCTGAACAGGCTCTGCACCACGGCTTCAGCTCCCCAGCACCGGCAAAGCCATGACATCCCCCCAGTGCACCCCTGCCTGTGCTGTGGTGGCACCTGACAGTGCCACAAGCACAGTCACCACCACTCCTCTGGCCGGTTTCCTCTGGCTGATGCCATTTAACTGTGCCAAGACCTGGCACAAGGCTGTGCTTGGCCTCTCCCCCACAGCCCCAAGGACACCGAGATCTCCTCTTCCCGCTCCCAGCCACAGCACCACGCTCTCGATGGGCACAAGCACCTCTCCAACCCCCACATGCCAGCATCAAACGAGCACCTGCTCCCACACCAGGAGCTCACAGGGCCCCCAGCCTTGCAGGGTTATCTGGAGGGGTTATCCTGGCAGCACAGCCGACATTGTCCAGTGACGCCTGTCGGGCTCCAGGGAGGAGGTGCCGGAAGGCAGCGCTCTGGCTCAGCACAGACTCCGCCCTGGAGCCCCATGGCCACCACCATGGCCTGACCATGACCACTGTCACTCGGTCCTGGCCAATGCCTGCCACATTCAGCATAGTTCTCCCTGGACCTGCTCCATGGCCACGAGCACCCTCCTGTCCCTAAAGAAGGTGTAAAAATATACTAAACAACCTGTTTATAAGCTAAACAAACTGTGCTGCTGCACCTCTCTGCAGTTATGTAGGGGGTCCACTCCTGCAGGACGTGGGCATTTGGAGGCCTCTGCCAGGATACTGGCCAGCCAGGATGCTGGTTAGCCCGCAGCAGGGTCAGAGGAGCCAGGCGGCTGACACGGGAGATATGGGTCACCAAGCCATTAAGTTTCTATTTATACAGCAGCAGCCATGCAGGCAGGGCTGCACATGCTGCTGGCAGTTCCTGTCCCCTGGCACATCACCCCTGGGGAGGCTGAAGTGGGTAGGGGGCAGGCAGTGGGACAGGCAGTGCCCCTGTGCCCCTCCTACATTAGGGATTTCCCAGCAGTGAGAGGAAAAGCTCCTTTCACTGCCCAACTGTGTGTCTCAGTGACCAGACAGGGACACACTTCCCCCAGGTGACACAGAACTGGGCTCTCGCAGAGCCTCTCTGGCATGAGAAAGACCAAACCCAGCAGCACAACAAGCATTGTGGTGGAAAAGACCCACCAGATTGCAAGTCCTGATGCAAACCCACTCTGCAGCCACTCTGCTTCCCCAGGGCGTGGGCAGACATCACCCCTGCATCCCAGCCACAGTCTCCTGCTCCTCCTTGCACATCTCCTGCTCCTCCTTGCACATCACTCTCGGACGGAACAGCCCCAGCACTTGATGGTTCCCACAGTCCCTGCCAACACAAACACCTGCCACCAGGATGCTGGTGGCCAGCAGACACCCAAGGCACCGACCCCACAACAGGGACAGCATTACTCACATCCCAGGCAGCACGGCGTGTCCCCTGGCTGCCCCGCAGCCAGCAGAGGCTCAGCTCGCTCAGCTCCAAGATGGGCTGCACCTTCAGCTGCACCGTCTCCCCCGACTGTCGGATCATCTCCACAATCTCATCCCGGGATTTGTTCTCCACGTTTCTCCCATTGATTTCGACCAGCCGGTCACCTGGCACCAACCCCAACGCCAAGTCTTTGGTGCCGGCTCCAGGTTCGGCAAAGTGCACGATGCGCCGGTACACCTGCCCATCAGGTGTCCGGTCCAGCATGGTGGTGCGGCGTAGGGAGAAGCCAAAATCACCAGTGTTGCGCCTCTGCAGCTCCAGCTGCCGTGGGGTAGGGGGCTGGGGGGGCACCAAGGCAGGCAGACGCAGCTCAGCTGGGAACCTCTTGCTGACGAGCTCCGGCACGCTGGTGCGCAGGGAGGTGGTGGGAGGGGTGCAGGGGTGTCCAGGGGGGACCCCTTGCTTGGTGAGCTGTGTTTCCAACATGCGTACCTCCACCTGTGGGGAGGGGGCTGCTGAGTGCTCAGAGGGGGTAGATGTCTCTGAGGTGCTTTCATCCCTGCTTTTCTGAGAGAAGGAGAAGCGTTTGACGATCATCTGGGAGTTCTGCTTGGCCAAGGAGCCAAACTTGGCTGCTCGCTGCAGCACGGAGCCCTTGAAGTTGGCATCATCCACCTTGAGGTCGTCGCTGGAGCTGGCCGTGCTCAGATGGCCTGAGTCCAAGATGATGCTGCCCCGGTTGCTGTCAGAGTCAATGTCCGTGAGATGCAGGTCGGAGCCACTGGCCACCTTGATGGGGATGGGGTTGGAGATCTCCAGGCGGGTTTTGGAGTCCCGTTTGGAGGCACGATTGAGGTTGAAGAAGCCCCGGCGCATGCTCATCTCCTCCAAGCTCTTGAGCTCAGCTGCTGACATCCGTTCCTTCTTCTCCTTCTTTTCCTTCTTCTCCTTTCGGGCTCCATCCTTCTCTTTGTCCTTCTTTATCAGGTTGAACATGGTGGATGGGGGCTTGGGGCACACTTGCCCCTGTGGCAGGGTGCTGGATCGGGGCGCTGGTCACGGTACAGCCACCTGCCTGCAGAAGGACAAGGGTGTCATCAGACAGGGGCATAGCCTATACCCACCTCTCCATCACCCTACTGATCACATAGCTATCAGCCCTGAGCCACATACCATCCCCACCCTCCCCAGGGAGAGCAGCATATGGGACTCTGGGACTGCCCCAGTCATTGTGTCCTTGCCCTGTCTGGCCACCAAGCCCCAGAGATGAAACAAGGATGACCCTGCAACCCCAAAGATGCCCTGGAAGAAGCCCAAAAGCCTGGAACCCCTGTGTTTTCCCATGGCAGCACCAGGACTGACCGCAGAGCAGACCCCCAGCATCCCCCACAGCTCAGGAGCCATTTCAGAGCAGCAGGGGTGGGTGGTGGAGGAAGGCATCCGGGTTGCATTTGCAGACACAGGCGCAGACACTCCCTGGGCAAAACCACCCACCCCTGCAGGCTGCTGCACCACGGGTGTCCCACCCACTGGTTCAAAAGCCCCTTGTTGAAGAAACAAGAGCCTTCTCTGCTGCTTGTCCTGGCCCCAGCCACCGCAAAGCCACAAGCAATAGCCGTGGGCAGTGTCCCCACCGGCAAGAGAGCCGGAAACATGGCTTCAAGCGAAGGCTGCTCTAATAAACAGGAACCTGTAAAATCACATCCCTCCCAAACTCTGATAAGTGTCTAATTTTAGCCGGGTTGATGTAGAAACTCATGGTGCTGCCACTGACCTTCAGGAACAGTGGCTCTTTCATTCAGACATCCCCCACTGGAGGGGGAGCACCCAGTCAGCAGCAAAATCATGGGCAAGCAGAAATCTTGGCACCCTCTGGAAAACTTCACGTGCACCCAGAGCCCAGGGTCACCCACAGCCTCGCCCTGCATGGGGCAGCTATGGGACTACACATGCCCCTGGGGCAATTGCTGCCCATCAGCCCCAAATCCCCCGACCCCCATGAAGTGCTCAGGCTGCAGATAAACAATTCCAAAGCAGAGCAGACGGCTGACAGCGCCGCACGGGACGGGCAGACAGCTATATATAACAGGGCAGGAAGCCATGCAGGAACTTAACCTCAGCACAAAGGACAACAGGAAAACTCCCTGTGTTTGAAGCATCTGCTTTAGAGGTCTCTAATGGGTGTGGGGACAAGGGCTGGGTAACCCACGGGGACAGACGGTGCTGCTCCTTCTAGCAGCATGGGTTCCGTGGGGTGTGTAGATGCCATGCCATGCCGTGCCAGGCTCCACCTTGGCTCCAAACCAGCATCAGAGCTGCATCACCACCACAGCTTGAGCCACCTCCCTGCAATGGAACACGGTCCCTGCCGCCCCTGAACACCCCCAAAAAGACATGGGAAACCTGCCTCCCCTTGGCAAAGCCACACAGGTTCAGGGAACAGCAGGGAACTGCCAGAACCCTGCTGCCCCCTGGAGCTGGGGCATGCATGCCAAGGACAGGCCTGGTCACAGGGCACGTGAGGGCAGGGCTCTGCAAGCCAATGCTCAGTACCAGCCTCATAGTGTGATACAGCTGAGGCAGTGAGGGGAAGCAGTCAGAGGGATGAGGTCAGGCACCAAAAAAGCCCAGGTGGCTGTGTTCGCCAGCTCTGAGCCTCCTGTTCATGGCCAGAGTGCCCAGTCCCAGGGCTTTGCCTGCTCTGCTCTTCCCTTCAGCATCGAGGGCTTTGTCTAGACCCACAGCCAGGACCTGAGCTGGGCAGGACCCCAAATCACATGAAAAGAAGGAAGCTCCTTTCTCCTCTCCTAGAAACACTGGCTGCAGCATGACAGCTGATTTGAGCCCAGGGATGGCACAGCCTCTTCCTCTGACCCACAGCTGGTGCTGCTGGCAAAGAGCCCTGTGGCAACGCCATCGTGGGGGCTGCAGTCCACTGGTTTCTCTGTGGTGGTGCTGGGGGCTCAGCACAGACAATGGCAGGTAGGGAACCACCCGTCTCCCATTCCCCCACCACAACACATGCCACCAGTATCCCCACCTACTCAAGCACCCCCAAAGCAGTGCTGTCAGGGGGATGCAGAAAGGACCGCACCCCCAGTAGCACCCCATGCTTACCCCATGGTGGGGAGGGATCTGCTGGGACCCCTTCCCAGGTCCGGGACCCTCTGGAGCAGAGCCACTCGCCAGGCAGGTGCTGGTTAGAGCCAAGGCACAGGGAGACAGGCGACCAGCGCGCTCTTTGTCCTCAGTGGTTTCTCTCCCCTGTACACACGCTCCCTCCCGGCCTTTGTACGCTCAACAAAAAGGAGGAACAAGCATTACCATCTGCATCGCTAATCAGCCAGCCCCAGCAGCCTGCAGCCCAGCCATGTGTGCACTGCACAAGGCCACCAGGAGCTTCATGGGCTGGGGTGAAGACCCAGCATCCCTCTGGTGTCCCTGGCTGACATGGGATGCTCCCAGGCTGTTGTGGTTTGTTCCCTTTTCCCAGAGGAGGTTCCCACTTGTTGGCATGCACGCACGGGGATACCGGATGGGTGCAGCCCCACGCCTCGAGCAAGAGGCAGCTGCTGAGCGTCTCCCTGATCCTGAACCAGACCCAATGTACCCTCCCTGACTCTGTCTGGGCTCGCTCCGGAATTACCCATCCCCAGGTGTGTTCAGGACAGTGGCGTGCATGAGCCAGGACAGGGAGGGAGAGGTGCCTGTGGGCACCAGCAGTGCCGGGGGATTGCACGCAAGGACGCTGCTGTGACACCTGAGCTGGCAGGGGACAACAGATGTCACCCTGCAAGGGCCAGGTGGTAGAAACAGAGACCCAGTTCGAGCGTTCCAAACCCAAGAGCCCCCCCTGAGCTCCCCAGGCAGGAGATGGAGGGCGAGATGCAACCTCCTCCTCAACCCCCACCACAGCCACAAGCCCCCACATCTCTGCCAGGGTGCTGGGGAGTTTCAGGCGGGGAGGAAGGCGTTTACTGAAACTCTGGGCCACTCCTTCCCTCCCCGAGACGCAATCTCGTCCGACACGCTCCCTGCGCAGAGACCTGCAGCGCAAGTTTCCCGGTCACCTGCTCTCCTCACCCGCTCTGCTCCCTGCCGCCGTGCTGGCAGTAGGACCACGCTCACCTGCTGCTTCAGCACAGGACCTGGTGGCCATCACCTTCTTGGGCACACCATGTTGGGGCACCCCAAACCCTGGCTGTGCCCAGCCATGTAGGGATATGATGCCATGCCAAGGAGCTGGTGCTGCTGGCAGTGATGGCCTGCAGCCAGCCTGGCTCTCACACAGGGCAGAGGGGGTTGACCTGTGGAGTGGCTCACTACCTCCTTGTTCCACAGAACAAGGGAATGTAGGGGTTTTCCAAATACTTCCGCACTGCCTGCCTTTACAGACAACACTGGGAAGCATGAGGAGGAAAACAATTCTGTGTTTACCAAAGTCACAGCTGGGATGTGCTGCCAGGCTGTCTCAAAAGTGGGAATTCAGGTCTTCCTGACATGGGAACCCCACTGTCCAGCAGCAAAGGACCCAACCTAGCTTTGACGTGTCACCCTGTGCGACAAGCAGTGGCTTGGAGAGTGCATGGGTGTGTGCATGGGGTTCAGCCACTCAGTGCAACCCAGCACCTGCCTCACCCCAAGGCTGAGCAATAAAACAACACAGGAGTCCTTATAAAACACAGGCAGTATGGCAGTGATTGCTGCCAGGCTCTGCTGTGTGGAAGTGAGAGCTGGAGACGATTTAATGACTAGCTGGGAAGACAAATGGGTCAGAGCCCCCTCACCAGCGGGCACGCCTTCCCCCACCATCCATTTCTAGCCACAAATTTGCAGCCTGACCTCCTGACCAGCCCAGCCCACAGCAAAGGTGAAGAACTGAGCCGTGGCTCATCAGTGGGCAAAGTTCAGGGCTGGCGCAGGCGCTGTGGGAACACTGGGCTACCAGCAACAATGGGGTGGTGGGAGCTGCTGGGTAGAGCTGGTTGCCAAGGTCAGCCTGGAGTGGGGGTACACCAGCCACCACACACCCCCGAACACCCGCCATGGGCCTACACTTTTCTATAATTACCCTAAGTTTAGCTCCAGTGCTCATTGACCAGAGGATTTGCATCTCACAGGCTGGCTGGAAACCACACTATTTCTGGATGTGCATCCCAGCCCTCGCCTGCTGCTCTATATATTCCTCTCTGGGCAAATTAACGTGCAGGCCGGCGCCGTGGTGGCCACAGGCCCCGTGAGCCCACACCAGCCCCAGAACAGCAGCTTGCTGCAAGGATACCCAATCCCTTCACATCACCCCAAAAAGGGACCCAGGTGACAGTGTCACCAGCCCCGGTGCGATGTGGTTAACGGTGAGCTGGGCTAATGGCTTCAGTGCAAGAAAGGCCAAGGCCAGGCAGCCCTCCCTGAGGAGCCACACTGCTGGGGCACCCAACACAGGGCACCCTGTGCTGCCCCCCACCATAACCGAAGGTTCATGCCCACCATGGGTGCCCCCACAGCACCCACCACCCCCCAGCAGGCGCTGTAAACACACAGGTGCTGCAATGCACCGAGGGGGGGGGGGGGAAGGGAAGAGAGGAGAGGCACAAACACACCCCGCAGCGCGACGGGGGGCATGCACAAGGTGACACAGGGGGCTGGCACACGCATGCACACACGCACACACACTGCAAGATACCGGGGGATGCACACGCACGGGCGCTGCAAGACAATGCGCGTACACACACCCCCAGCTGCACTGCGGGGGGGGACGGGACGCGGGCACACGCACGGGCCCGCCCGGGGGGCGATGCAGACACCGCCCAACCCCGCTCCGCCCCGCGCCGGGCGGTGCGTTCCCCTTGTCCTGGACGGCGGTACCGGTACCGGTAGCGGTGGGTAACTCACCCAGCGAGGGAAGCGACGGTGGAGGGAGCGGGGCCCGGTGTTGGCGGCGGCGGTGCCGGGCCCCGGCGGCGGCGCGGGGCGGGGTGGGGCGGGGCGGGCGGCTCCGCACCGGGGCGGGCACTACCGGCTCTGCGCGCGCCGCCCTTCGCGCCGGGCCCGGTGCGAAACGGGAGCAGCAGCGTAAATCGGCACGGTACGGATCGGTACGGCGGCACCTAGTCCTCTCGGGAGTACCCCCCTGTGCACCCCGCACCTTTCCCCCACCTTCCTTCCCCCTCCCCCGTCCCATAGCGCACACTCGGGGTACACCCGCAGCACTCCCCGCATGCGGGTGCTTCGTGGTGCACCCCCCGGTGCGCACCGTGCCGGGGTGATGCTCCCAACGCAGATCCCTGTTCATCAAGGAGATGGTGCGCACGCTGGAACACACCCCCGCCCCCTTTTTGCCCACCTATCCACCCCCACACAGTGTGCTCAGCATCCCACCGCACGCCCTGCAGTGCAACACAGGGTGAAGGACACACTCATCCGCCGTGCTGCCACACTGGGGGCACCCACAGCCCCGTGAGTCGCCCCCATGCACTCCTGGGGTTCCCTTTTTAGGGATGATCCCCTCAGGAGCTGTGCCTGAGCCGGCACAAGGAAGGTTGCAGGTTGCCGGGACAAGGGTGGCTGGTCCCCACCAGGCAGGCCAAGCCTGGGGAGTACCAAGCAGGCTGTGGAGGAGCATCCTGCAGAGCCATTTTGCAGCCGTTGCTTCTCTCCAGACCACCTGTCCCCAGGGAGACCTGTAATCCCACAGGAACCAGACCATCCGACAACACGTGGCTGCCTTGGCTGGGAGACAGCACACGACTGAAGATTAAAATCTCTCCGTGAGTTCAGCAGCAAGAGCCACAAAGCCTTTGCAATGCCCCATCCACTCCTGTCCAACTTTGGGATGTGTCATTGATGTTGGTCAGAAACAGCCAAAATCCTGCAGGTGATTTCAAGATGAGCTCTGCAGTGTCTGTGCTGGGACAACTTCACTTGCAATCAGTTGTGGGAACAGCTGGGACATCTTTGGGCTCTTTGTGGGATATTGGTGGCCCAGCAGCCTGAGGAAGCTTGAGGAACACGGACCCCAGAGACAGGAATAGAATCAGAGAGTGGTTTGTGTTGGAAGGGACCTTGAAGATCACCTAGTGACTTCCCATTAGACCAGGCTGCTGCAAGCCCCATCCAGCCTGGCCTTTAACACTTCCAGGAGTGGGACACTCATGAGTTCTTTCCAAAAGCACTTTTCAGGGAGTGCATGCTCAGTTTCTGTTGGAAAGCCCAGGGTGGACAGAGGTACTTACAGGAACAGGGGTCTGTCTGGCCCCAGCACCATCCCTGACACCTTCCATGGCTCCTGCCCTGCCCCAGGGCACCCTGGAGCACTCACCCTGAAACCTGCCACCATCCATTGGAGGCTGAGCTGGGTGGTTCTGGCTCTCCTGCAATGACTGGGTGAAGGGCACTCGGGTCTTCCTTGTGCCCACAGCATCACCACCTTGCCTTGATTCACAGCAGGCTGTGTACTGTCTGGAAGCTGAGCCTTGCCATGAATGGGGGAAAGGTCCTCACCATCCAGAGCAGCTCTGCAGCAGGGAGTATCACCCCCACCTGCACAGGGAATCACACCAGGTTCACCCTGCTGTTGGCACACATCTCCCTGTGTGTCCTGAGCCCTATTCCCTCACAGGGATAAGGCCAGGTATGATTTTTCAGTCCATGACACATGCTCAGCACATGGTCCCAATGCAGCAGTGCTGTGTTAAAGCATGGGGAGAGCAGCTGGCAGCCACGCAAAGGGCCTTACACCGTCCCCTGGGCCAAGAGACCTGGTGGTGGAGGAGATGCATCCCTTGCAGCAGTGGAGGATGGCAGCAGCCAGTGCAGCAGACTGCTTTTGTCACACGCTCCTTTGTCCCAGGCACGTGGCACCAACTGCAGGGAACCGCAGCCATCCAGAGAGCAGGGACAAGGGAGCCAGAGCCCCGGCTCAACTGACAGGAGGATTTTCCATCTGTGGTTTCAAGGGGACGTGTGTGACTGTATGTCTGCCCTGCCTACCCAACACAGGAGTATGAACAGCCAGCTCTGCAGCAGCTTTGGCTACCTTATCACACCTGGCAGGGCTGATGCCGATGGGAACTGCTGAGCTGTGGGATAGCAGGGGGTCCTGGTGGCTGCCACCTCCCCAAGGCTAAACACCTCTGTGCTGCCCAGCAAGACCATACCCCCAAGTTCTCACCCAGCCTCACCAGTCCCTCTCCTGGTTCCAGGCTTCCCTGAGCAGTTTTTCCCCAGGTTTCACGGGCACCAGTGAACCCCCTCACCCAAAGCAAATCTCCGTGTTGCCCAAAGCTTCTTAAGGAGCAGCGGGACAGAGCTTTGGTGCCAGTGGCGTTTCACGGTGCCCTGGCAGGCACAGACAGCTGGCCAGAGCAGCAAGGGCCCTGAGCCGGGCTGGGAGGGGAAGCATCTGTTTCACAGAGCCACAGGGTTTCCTAAATAGGTCACTGCTTTTTTATAGTCTCTGGGATCTAGAAAAACCAGTTGTTCCAGACAACTCGTGGACCCGCCACCATCATCTCAGCGGTAGCTCCCCTGGAGCTCACCATCATCCCCCCACAGGTCCTGTCCATGAAGGGGTTCCTATCCCACCAACAGTGCTGGGGGTGAGCAGGGAGAGAATCTGGGGAGCCCATGGCACTCAGAGCGGTACCCCAGGGTCCTGCTCTCTGCCCAGGGTGACCTGTCCCTCGCCCATGTCTGATGTCAGGTGTGCAGGGGGGCTTCCCCCCACCCTGCTCCTGGCCTGGATGTGGCTCCAGCCTTTGCTCGAGGACTGTTTGCAGTCAGGAGCAGCGTTCGTGCCCTTGTGAGGTGCAGAGGGGTGCGGGGCCGGGCACCCCCAGACACGCTGGACACCCGCATGCGCCAGCTGCGGCACAGCCTGCTCGGGGTGCGCTCTCCCTCTAGTGGCTCCAGGCTCCTGGCAAAGCCTCCACATTGCAGGGGCTGCCGAAGCCACGGCCAGACCGTGCCTGAGGGTCTGAAGGAAGCTGGGGGTCGAGCGGCAACCTGGTCTCCCCCTGGCAGGCAAGGGTGCACATGGCGGGGGCACAAGGAGGCTTTGCAGGAGCGTTCCCACTACCAGCCCCGTGTTTTGACAGCCCCACTGTGGCCAGGGGGCTCTGCTCCTCCCTTTCTCAGCCCCCACATTTGCTGGGACTTGGTGCTACAGTCAGACAGCATGCCCCGGGAGCCAGTGTAGGGTTTTCAGGGTGCAACCCCACAGCTCTGCTTCACAGAGATTCTCCCTGACTTTGCCAACTCTGTCCCCATCTCTGTCCCCCCACTGTGCCCAGGGAGCAAACTGCTAGGGGAAAGATCCCCTCCCCAAGTCCTGGCTTGCCCCCACCCCAGCAGAGCCCTGCCCGCAGGAGGGGTCTCCCAGGACCCTGCTGTGCCCCCTCAGGTTATGCTGGGCAGGTGCCATCCCCGCAGCTTGGCCCTGCCAGGATACCCCGGGCCAGGTGCCAGGCTTCGCTGTGGCCAGTGCTGACGGGGCGCTTTGTTTTGTGCTGGCCAGCCCAGCGGGGAGACAAAAGGAGCAGTCAGACGCAGGCGGCACATTGTGCTGGCAGCCATGCGCTGAGGCAGCACCCCGCACTGCTGCACTTGCCTCGTGACCCCCCCAAGAGCCAGGGCCTGCACCCGCCATGGGACCCTGAACTGAGCTATGGGGATGGAGGAGTGGGACCAGGTTGCTGTGGTTACCGTGAGGCATGAGGGCTAGGGATGCTTGGTTGCCGTGGTTACCGCAGGTCTAAGGCTTTCCAGGCCCATGGCGCCTCCCTCCAGGCATGGGTCCAGGGTGGTGGCACTGGTGTGTGGAGCCAGGGAGGAAGCAGCGTGGCCCTGGCACCAAGGATGGGAACTTGCACACCAGCAGTCACACAGCCCCCCCTCACCCCCATGGGGCCGTAGTGGGAGGACAGTGTCCACACAGACATGGAGTGGGGACCCACCATGGCCAGCAGAATGAGGCAATGGTGGTGGCCCAGCAGGCACGCAGCAGAGCCCGCCACCCGGAGGGTCTCGCCGGGAAGGTGCTGTGCCATCCCCACCCTGCCAACCGGCACCAACCCAAGCCAGCCCCTGTGCTCACCCCGTGACGGCGCGGTGCATTGCCCCTGGAAAATGCCAGAGCTCTCAAACTGTTGAGTCATTTGTGCCCAAGATTATCTGTGCAAACAAGCTGCCCTGATTATTTTTTTTATTATTATTATCTTAATTTTTTTTTGTTTTTCTTTTTCCCCAAGAATGTGGCTCAGACCATGGGGATGAGCAGCTGAAATCTCCGGGGATCAGCGGGACAATGCCAGAGCAAGCATTGTGCTGACAGCTCTGCAAATGCTGGCACAGGCTCCCAGCCAGCAGCACCCTATAAAAGCCGAGCCGCTGAAGTAGGCAAACATTACATGGGTGAAGCAGCAGTAAGCGCCTGAGCTAGGTGAGTCCTGGGACTGATTCACATCTCTCCCACCTCATTCCCCCTGCCCAGCCAGCTGGGCAGACACCCTTCCTTCCTGCCTGATGGCAAAAGACACCCAGAGGGACTGTTACCATTTCCCATGGAAAAAGACAGGCTCACACTTGCCCGCTGGTGGCTGGGATGGCTGAGATCCTTTCTACAATGGGGCACCCCACTCCTAGCACCCACCTGGCTCTCGGCATGGCACACCAGTTGGCATCTCCCATCAACAGCCCAGGCTGTTCATGGGAGCCCACTGTGCCTCCCAAGAGAGAGGGAAACTGGCAGGTCTGGCACTGCTGGGCAATGGGGCAGCCCATACCCCCTGCCATAGCTCCCCACAAGACCCCAGGAGTGTTTTTCCTAGCAATGTCCTGGCCTTGGGGAAGGAGAAAGGGGAGCTGAACACTGTGTCCTCGTGGGCACATAGGCTCTGTGACACAGCCAGGAGGAGGAATGGGGCACTGTGGTGGTAGTGAGAAGGGAACATCCTGCTTTGGAATCCTGAAGCCCCCTGCTGTGCCCCTAAACCCATCCTGGATCTCACTGCAACTGGCATGTCCTGTCCTCCACAGCTGGGCAGCTGCCCTCAGACGAGGCACTGTGGGCAGCGGGTACAGAGCAGCCCCCTACCACCCCAAGGATGCACAGGGGTGCACTGCAGTGCCAACAGCTTTTCTTTTCTTCTCCAGACACTGTTCCAGCTGCAAAGATGGCTCAGACAAACCCTCTGCCTGTCCCCATGGGCCCGTGGAAGGTACGTCCTTGCAACTCCTGTATCTTGCTGCTCCTGGGGTGCAGGTGGGGGTCAGGGAGAGGGGCACAGCCCATCCTGCAGGGCCAGCAGAGCTGCACAGCAGGCAGTGAGGTGGGGGGAGTGCAGCAACAAGGCACCCCTATCTTCTGCCCACGGGAACTTGCCTCCGACCTGCTGCTCAAACAGCTCCTGGGGGGCTTGGTAAGCCTCTTTGTGGCACGCTGGCCCAGCCCTGTCCTGTCCTTACCTTTCGTCCTGCTCCAGGCAGTTGTAGCCATCTCCATAAGCCACACGCCCTGTTACTCGCCCTCTGTTTTCAGGCACCAGAGCTGCCACGGGGGGTGGGGTGGGCAAGGTGGGGAGCAGCCCCGAGGAGCCTGGCAAGGGCTCCGGGGACACAGTTGCAGGTGGGAGCAGAGAGGGAGATGAGAAGCAAACGGGGCCCACCCCGCCGGAGCCCGGAGCTGTACCGGGAGAGGAGAGCGGCAGCCGCAGCCCCCCCCGGGGAGATCCCCATCGCCCTTTCCCCCGTTAATCCTCTTTGCCCTAGAGCGTTCGGAGCAGAGGCCGGGAGAACCGCCAGCCACAGCCCTGCCACCCGCCCGTCCCAGAACGGCTCCGCTCCTCTCTCCGGACCGCACCGCTGCCCCGGGATCTGAACTCCGCAGGGGTGAGCAGGAGAGCGGAGCGGGGGCCGGAGTGCGGCTCCCCCGACAGCAAGGCAGGGGGCCAGCAGTGCAGGGAGGTGTGCGGGGCTGGTCCCAGCCCAGAGGGGTGCCCAGTGCCCGGGAGGAGCCTGACCCTCCATGTGGAAGAGACTCTGAATCGCCTGGGGCCGCTGCCGGGCAGTTCCCAACTTGGCAGCTCACTCTCCGTTCCAGATCACCGTGTACGACCAAGAAAACTTCCAGGGCAAGAGGATGGAGTTCACTTCGGCTTGTCCAAACATCATGGAGTGCGGCTTCGACAACATCCGCTCGCTGAAGGTGGAGTGTGGAGCGTGAGTACCCGGTGGTGGAGATGCTTTCTCAGGCGGTCTGGTGGGGCAAGGGGCAGGCTCTTGGTCTGCTCAGCTGGGGGAATGCCAGGCAGCCCTGGACAGTACTGACACAGCGGCAAAGCCTTTGACATCATCCAAACCCTCCTCCTGCAGTCAGGGAGCAGCCGGGGTTGTGGGGCTCTCTGGTGCCCCGCAGGGATGCTACCCAAGGATGAGGGTGCAGATCAGTGCTCAGCGAGTGGCTCTTGAGCTCAGCCTGGTCCCCACCTACCTACGTAACCCCATGAAGCACCATGCTATGAACCACTTTTCTGGCTCCAGTGCCCAGCCCTGCTCTTCTCCATGCTCTCCCCACTCCGTGCAGCTCCCCAAGACCATAACAAAACCTTCCCTCAGCCTGTGCTAGATTGCCCATTGCTAGCAGGGGTAGGGAGCAGAGCTGGGCGTCTCCCTGTAGATAGGAATCTTCCCTGGCATAGACAAGACACCCTGATGCTCTGTGTAAGGAGTGCTCCCCACAGCAAGCATCCCGCGGGGGCTGGGGAAGCAGACAAGATAGATTTGTGCTGCTATATATAGGAATTGTAACACTAATGGGATTACAGTGGCGTGTGTGCTACCGCCCTAATCAGCTCACTGCTCCCGTTGGCGTGTTCCTCATCAGGCTGGTCACCTTGCACAGGGGGAGGCTCACTGCAGGACATGGCATTGGGGCTCAGTTTGAGTCAGTGGCAAGAGGCCCTTGACCCCCTTGTCTCAGTGTTGCCACTCAGCACCCCATGTGCCCCAAAAAGCAGGGGGGACTCTGGGCTGCACAGCCTGCGCTGTCAGCATTCCAGCTCCCCAGGCTCTGCCTCCCTGCTTGGCCATGGCTCTCCTGTCCCCAATCTCTGTAGGGGACATACCCAGGAGTGGTCCCCACCCCAGGGACAGGGCTTGCAAAATGTGTCCTGCAGGGTGAAGGCATCCGTCTCACCTCTTCTTGTTTGTTTTCAGCAAACAGGGGGACCCAGAAAGAGGAAAGGCAGCAGCTCCCTGCCCTGCCTGCAGTCAGATGGGAGCTGCCTGGTTTGGGCATAAGGAATTCAGGTCTTTCCAGCTGTGCCAGGTTGCAATTGGGAAACAAGTCAGAATGGAGGCCTTTGGGAAAGAAGGGCAGCTGGGGTTGTCTTATGGCATCCCAGTGTGATGCCCATCTGCATAAATAACCAGAGAGTGTCAGAGGAAAAGGAGGCCCCTTTGCAGGCTGGGGCCCTCGAGGGAGGGACTTCATCACACCTTGCAGCTGGGGGATGTTTGTGCTGCTGTGAGGCTGTCTCCCAAGCACCCGATGTGGTTACACGTTCCCCGGTTCCCTGCCCACATCCAGCACCGTTTCCTTTCCTCCCGGACTTGTATGCAGGGGCCACGCCCCAGCCCCTTCCTCACACCTACATCCTTGCCCCAGTGCCAGCCCTGCACAGGAGGTCCAGAGCTTCTGCAGGAAGCTCTGGCAGCCCTTGCTCTGTTTTTGCAGCTGGGTTGGTTACGAGCACACTGGCTTCTGTGGGCAGCAGTTCATCCTGGAGAGGGGGGAGTACCCACGCTGGGACGCCTGGAGCGGCAGCAACGCCTACCACATCGAGCGGCTGATGTCCTTCCGCCCCGTCTGCTCTGCTGTGAGTGTCCCGGCTCCCACAGAGCTCTCTCATCTCTGATTTCCTCAAAATGTCCCAAGCAATAGCACCAAGCCAAGGGAAGGAGGTTAGGAAGGGCAAATACAGCCATGACTGGGGCTCCTGAGGTTCCTCAGGGTAGACTCAGCTCTTTCTCCCCATGCCCAGCAGGATTTGCTCTTTCTGTCCTGTTTTCTAAAACCTTTTTGAGAACTTCTGGGCCCTCTGCACATGTCCAGATCTGGGGGACAGCCAGCCTGAGAGGGTAGTGGAGACACAGCAGTCACTGATACCTCCCAGGCAAACTCCATCCCCATCCTGGCCCAACCCACCCTGCTGAGCAGCTCCAAACATCTGGCCTTTGGGAAAACCAGCTTCTTTCCCCCAAAAATGCAGTCCAGAGTCTGAATACCTCCCTCTCCAGGAAACCCTCTGGGCAAAGCCATAAGGAAGGGCAGCAACTGCCCCCATCCATGCCAGGGAGGGAGCATTGCCCCTCCCTCACCCCCAGCTTTTTCTCCCCCCAGAATCACAAGGAATCCAAGATCACAGTCTTTGAGAAAGACAACTTCATCGGCCGCCAGTGGGAGATTGGGGATGATTACCCCTCACTGCAGGCCATGGGCTGGGCCAACAATGAAGTGGGCTCCATGAAGATCCAATGTGGCGCGTAAGTGGTGGGCATAGGGTGGTGGGCAGCAGGGATGAACTACTGCCAGTGATACCACAGGTGGAGGACCCCTCAACCCCATTACGTACCTTTTATGGCAGCCTGACGACTCCTTCTCTTCCAGCTGGGTTTGCTACCAGTATCCTGGGTACCGTGGCTACCAGTACATCTTGGAGTCCGACCACCACGGAGGAGACTACAAGCACTGGAGAGAGTGGGGTTCACACGCCCAGACCTCTCAGATCCAATCCATCAGGCGTGTCCAGCAGTAGTTCCCCACTCTTCAGATTATCTCTGCAAGGTTTCTAAAGCTCACCAGCTCCCTTTTGGTGCTAATACTCCCCTCCCAAAATAACCACCCCTTCTTGTACTGCAACTGCTAATGGAACAACACTCCCAAACGGTACCAACTGCCATAATTGCCAATAAATGTGACTGAAAGAAAAAGATAAACCAGCTTGGTGGGTGTTTGCTTGGTTGTGTGTCTGGGATTGAAGTCACACATCCCCTTTCCAGTAGCAGGGACCAGATCCTTCCCTACCTGTTCTAAGCAGGATGGAAGCCCGGTAGGGCTCACACTAAGGCAAGTTCATCCTCCATCCAAGTCTTGCCCACACAAACAGCTGCCAAATCCTTGGTTGCTGCAGCTGCATGGCTTCTTTTCCCCTCCCTTCCCTAGGCAAGGTGAATGACATCTTGTCCCTGCTCCCTGTCCCACTGAACCACACCAGTACCAGGCCCCTACCTACACACAGCTACACTGCTCATGGGCTCTGCAGCCAATGCTGCTGGGCCAGGGGCACTGAAAGTCAAATTGTCAGCCAGCCAGCATCCTTGGGGCTGAGGGATGCTCCCTGAGAGGGCAAAAAAAAAAAAAGTCACGCCAACAGCCACAAACTTTAAAATTTTTATTCAACAATTTACATCACTTATTGTCTGTCTTAACGCATTCGATCTACACAATTTTTTTTTCCTGATAAAATAATAAAATTTGGATAAAGTCTGAAGACCTGTCGGTGCAGAATAAACAAAATTTCAGGTAGCTTTTTTTTTTTTTTTTTTTTTTTTAAACATTTAGTGTGAAGTATGACATCATTGGTAAAGATACATCATGCCATTACAGCTCATGGACATTACCTATCCTTACAGTCTGTGACATCACCCATACCAGCGCAAGGGGCTGCGCCAGACACAGCTACAGCAGGTATTACACTAACACCTCTAACCACCCTCTCACAACCAGGAAAATGCCTACGCTTTTCCAGCTGGGCACACTGAGTGCATTAACCTAATCAGAAATACCAGGGAGGGGAGAAGAAAACCAAAACTACCTTTACCCATCTGTGTGGTCACACACAACAATATGGACAACAAAGAGGGGCTGCCCCTCTCCCCAGGTCAGAGGTAATTCAGCTCCTGAGCAGGCAGAGCACAACCCCTCGCCACGATTTTAATACATGCCAGGAAACCGAACAAAATGAGAACTTATCAACGGGGGGGGAGGGGTGTGGAGGGATTTCTCCAGCCCCAGCTCGCAGTCGGAGTGCGCAGTTGTTTCGCACCGCCCTTAACACTGAAATATTCAGGGGAGGGGGAGAAGCAGGCATCGTCTCCCCAGTAAACAAGTCGAGGACCTCCAGAGGCTTGCAAGCCACTGAAGGTGTGTAAGTACACGTGTGATGGTAGATAGAAAAGCAGCCCTGTTCTGTATGAAAAAAAGCTGTCAAGTTAGTACAAATTTCTGCCATGGAGAAGGGAACAGGAGGAGAAAACTGTCAGTGTCTTTCTCCCCTCACAAAATCCCAGTTCTCCAGCACAAAGGCTCTGGGCTAAGCAACACGTTTCCAAAGGTGGTACCTGCAACCCAACGCACCCAACTC
The DNA here is from genome assembly GCA_023637945.1 of Phaethornis superciliosus. Taxonomy (NCBI): domain Eukaryota; kingdom Metazoa; phylum Chordata; class Aves; order Apodiformes; family Trochilidae; genus Phaethornis; species Phaethornis superciliosus. The sequence goes on along the minus strand of JAJQWJ010000023.1, from coordinate 4,347,122 downwards.
ATGAGATTAAAACAGCAACAACAAAAAAATCTCTCACCCTGGAGACCGGTGTGAACTACGGCCCCCGCAGTGAGGATGGCGAGGAAGCCTGTCCCTCCCACCTCACAGTGGGAATACACAACAGGAGGGTTTTCTCTTCAGCTGATTTTGTCATTAGAAGCCCCAAGTTGGGCCTCGCCACCAGCCTGCAACATGGTGGGACTGATCTCCATCCCCTCCTCAAAGCTGCTCCCCATACCCATCACTGCACTCCCCACCAGGGGAAAAAGGACACAAAGTGTATCCAAAACACACGCCAGCACACCCCATTCCCCCCAGTTCAATTACTAAAGTAGGCTCTTTAAAATAAAAAAATAATATATATATTTATATAGCTATACAGAGAGATACAGAGGAAGGAAAGGAGAGATAGGCTACTAAAAAAATCAAGAAGCGCCAGTTTTCTGCTACAACTGTCAGCAAAGAACTGTCACCTTACATCATACCCTCCAAGATGGTGAAGATAATGCAGGCAATGACAGCACAGGAATGCAAAAGAGGGCAGATAAGTCACTTCTGGTAATGAGACAAAAATTAAAACTTTCAAAACATGTGCATAGCTTTATTCATCTGCTTCAAACTAACCTTTTCACGGAGCTTCAGCGAAACCCGAGTGTGCAAAATGCATTTCTAAAAAATAATGCAAGCAAGCTTTCACATTTACAGTGGCAGAAGTATGGAAAGACTCGGACAGAAATCACACATTGAGCTGAGCTGGGAGAGAGATGAAGAAACAAGAATTGCACAGCTTTGTATTCTGAGTCACTGACTGCAAACATAAGCATTTCTATTGTTAACTTTAAGCAAGGTGTGTTTACTTCTCCCTTACAAAAAGAAATTTAAAAAAGCCCACAGTAACAAGTAACCCCACAATCTGGGAGGAAAATAAACCCCTCAGGTGAGAGGGTCCCCGGTGCTGCAGAATGCCCTAACTCCAGAGCAAAACCAGTTCCAGACCTTCACTTGTTTTTGCTTGGCAAGCAAAGCACAGCGATGCCCAGCTCTGCCCACAGGAGAACAGCGTAACAGCTTCTCTTTCTCTGCCTCCTGCTCCCCTCCAAAAGCACAGAAAATCACTCATGTTAGGAAAGGAGAGGTGCCACGCCACAGGACATTGTCCTCAAACTGCAAAACAGCCACTAGGCAGCCTGGAGTCCAAGCCTCGTGTCTATCTGATGGGTCAGAGATGAGCCCTCGACTGTAGATGGGGCACGGTCCTCGTGCTGCCATCCCAGGCCACGGCCATCAGCTCACACACCACTACAAATTCTCTTCAACAAAACTAAGCACACACGCAAGGCACATTTAGTCAGATGTACACACACACACGTGTATGTGTGTCAAAGAGCAAACGCTGGCTGAAAAAAAAATTGATGCTGAATAATCTAAACTTAAACAGGCCGAGTTCTGAACTAGGTATTTATAAACTACTTTCCAGGCAGTTGTAATCTGCAAGTGTTTTTCCTACATGACTTTAGATCTTCCTTCCTCTTCCCTCACATTACAGAGGTACTTTGTTTTCCTGAAGGATCACCTACAAATAGTTAAGTCAGTGAACTCCTCCCTCCCGGAATGCAGCCCCCCTGGAACGCTCCAGGTGTCACCCATGAAGACAACAGGTTCTGGACCTGCCTGTGACCTCCCTAAGCCCTGGGCTTGCACACCTCAGCCACCAGGCTTCAGCTGGGTAGATGCTGGCATCACTTTTTTCCTCTGAAAACATCCAACTCCAAGCACCAACTGCTGCCAAGGGCTGCTGAAGGAATCTGCTGCTCTCCAGCACTGGGGGCATGGGCAATCCTTAATACTGCTGGTTGACTTCACATTGAGATAAAGTATTTAAAACAAACAAACAAAAAAAAAACAAAACCAAAAACCAAAACAAAAAAACAAAAAACCTTTTTGCAGAGATTAACAATTTGCTTCCAAAGACAGATTCAAACAGAAAACAAAGCCATTAAAGCTGGAGACACCACTTGATTTGAGATTTTTCTATCTCACAAGTTACTCTTGGCTGCACCACCAGCCATGGAGGAAGGTGATGAAAACCTCAGGGATCTGCACTACCCTTTCCAATAGCAGCTTGAGAAAAGGTAAGAGAGAAAAAAAGGAAAGAGGGAGAAAAAAAAAAAGGGAAAAAAGGGAAAAAAAAACCAAACAAACCAAACAACACAGCGTTTTCTCAAATTAAAGAGTTCTCTTTTGCTTGCGTTTGCATAGAAATTCCTGTAGGTCAGCACCAACATCAGGTACACCCCTCTCCTACACCCCATCTCATTAATGCTCCCTGCAGAGTCAGTGGCTGTATTACAGGAAGGTTCAGCTATCCACAGAGGAACTACATGGTCATGTGAAGAAAAAACAAACAAAAAAAAAGTGCATCACACATTCTTGATTTTTCAGGGTTACTTATAGCAGCAGCAGCATTAATCCAAGACAATGAACAGTTTTAGATTCATTCTTAAATGCAGCAACACTTAATGAAATGTCTTCAAGGAAGGTAACAAGAGGGTCCTTCTCAAAAGGATAAAATGAAAATTAGACTATTCAATATAGACAAAAAGAAGATAAAACAAAAATTAAAGACACAATCTTATTTACATTAAAAAAACATTCTTGTTAAAATATCTTTACAACACCTAAGCAAAAAAATATGTATTTTAACAATAAAGCAGAAACTCCTAAAGCAGTATCCATTTTTGGAACCCTTATTTAGCACCTGAGGAAAGACTGTATGGAAAGCGGAAAGGTTTTGTTTGGGTTATTTTTGTTGTTGTTGTTTTTTGTTTTTTTTTTTTAAGAAAACTCTAAGTTCTGTTTTTGCTAAATGTTCATATGTTTGCAGTACACAAGTTTCATACCACAGAAATTTTTTTTCGTCTTCTGTCTAAAGATAAGTCTATTGATTAATAAGGCTGTAGAAAAGGGATACTGCTATCTTACAAAATGGCTTTAGAGCTCTGGACACATTAGGTGAAGCTTTCTGATTAACAGTCAAGATAAATACAGCTCAGCATCCCTTGGGAAGAGCACTTTAGCTGCTGTCCCAGGGCAGAGCAGCCCAACACCCCACCAGCATGCCTCCCATGCCTCCTGCCCTCCACACAAGGCCACCGTGGAGCTCTCTGTCCCTCCCCAGACCTGTGCTGCTCCAGTGTCACCCTGCTGAGCAGTGCCACTTTGGAGGATCTGAAGCAGGATACAAGAAGCCAGCCTTACCCTGTGCTGTGACATGTACTGTGCAAATGTCTAAAGCTCTGTAATCTCCGGAAGGCAGCGTGGCTGGCAGAACAGACCAAGATCTTCTGCTCCTCTGCACCAGGCTCCTGCTTCTCAGCTGCTTGTGCTAGGATTTTTTTTTCCTAGAAAAAGTGCTCTTCAGTGGCCAATGCTAGAATTAGTCCTGCTTCTTAAGCTATTCCACCACACTAGAGCTCTTCCAGCCCCAGCCTACTTCCTGCCTTACGCATCAGTGTGAAATCATGTAGCAGCTTTAAATTAGGGGTAGCCTTGTACTCTTCACCCTGACCTCAACCACCTCCCTTGTAAACAGCCTCTGTAAGGAAACCAAATCACTACGGACGGAAAAATCTGCTAGGGACAAGACTCCTGAAAGCTTCGGACACCATAGGAATTTACTGATTAAAATGCTGAATCAAGAGCAAAAACCAAACAGACAGGAAAATTACCAGCAGTCCTGAAAGATGCCTGTGACTGCCATCACTCCCACATGTCCCTGAGGTCACCCACCAGCCACTTCTGGAAAGGATGCTACCATACCATGGCAACACTCTTGAAGGTGAAAAGCACTGAGAATACACTCAGCTGAAAGGACATCTACCTCTTTTTTTTATCTAGCCAGTTCACCCTGTTACCCGCTCCCAGACACTCAGTAGCTGGCATCCTTGCAACCTAATGAGAACTCTTTTTTTCCCCCTCCCCACCCATTTCAAAGAATTTCACAGCAGCTACGAAAGGCAAACAGTGTGATTTACAGTTCAGAAAAGGCAATGGTTTAAAGTGGGTTAGCAACAGAAACCATGCCCTGGAGCTATATCCACATCGACACACTTCTAATGATGAAAACAGGTTTCACAGACAACCAGGGTGGGTTTAAACCAAAACCAAGCTCCAACAAAACCTTGAAAGTCATTGCACTGCCAATCCACCAGACAGACAAGCGGGAATGGAGAGGCTGAGGGTCCCCAAACCACTGTCACCAGAGATGGGAGCCCCAAAAAGCTTTAAAATCATATCTTTTGGGGGAACAAAACACTCCCCGATTCACCAAAGAGAAAGGAGACCTTGTGCTGGACCTGGCCAGAGAGAAGAGCTCCAGCCCATGGTGCACCAGACCCTGTACAAGAGACAACCAAGAGAACCTGCCACGGTGAGGAAAGACCAGAGGAGAAAGGAGACAGCCCATCCATGCAGGAATCCTTACTCCAATAAATAGACAGCCTGGCAAGGTAACTGGAGGAAAGGAACTCGCTGGACTCACCATGGGAACAGAAAGGGGAGAGAAGCCCTAACCTGAATTAGTATCTTCATAGCTAATAAAAAAATAGGTCATGAATTTGGTGCCACTTTCCGATACTACACATATTTAAGGGTTTTTGTTTTAAAACTTACTTTACTCAGTGTGATGAGAACAATGGCACAAATAAATACACACTCAGCTCTCCTGAGGCAAGCAGATGCACACCCCCACTCCACCAGCTCCTCACCCTCCCATGGGCAGGCAAACACAGGCACCCTGGGGTTCAGACCCAGGAGAGAAGGCTGCTGCACCCCTGCCCAGGCTGTATTTGGTTTATGCTACAGTACTAATACTCTGAGTCAAACAAAAACAAAAGAAAAAAACTAAAACATGAGACTTATCAGTAACACCTTAGCATTATTTAAATGTGCTAAATTAGTCACAGCTCAATTTCAGTTTTTGTTTTTTTTTTTTATAAGTTTACACAAAAATAATCAGAAGAACAGATTAAATCTTAAGATATTTTTAATAAGTGCTCAGTAAAGAATTGCGTGAGGACTTCGGGAGGACTGCAGATAGCGACAGGGTGAGTTACATGACAGCACGAGGAAGTTCCTTCCAGGGTCCTGCCTGGCTCTAGGCAATAGTTTATCCCAGAAATACCGCCTGTGCCGGCGAGCAGGAGCTCGGAGAGAGGATTTCCTAACTGCTTAGCACTGAGCACACGCTGTGGAGCTGATGGAGACAGAGAGACAGACATCTGAAGAGAGGAGAAATACAGCAGAGAAGCTGCTGAGGGTGTTTCTGGATGGGCACCCCTGGCAAGGGGCCAGGCGCAGCGAGGCAGAGCAGCAGGGACAAACATCAGGGGAAAAAAAAACCATCCCAACCCATCTTGTTTGGACCATGTTTCTTTCAGCACTTCTTTTGCTGTTTAGGAGATAGACTGGACTGGGCCGAGATGAGAGTCCTCAAATACTCCAGCAAGACTCGGACCTTTCTAAACACAGGAGGTCAGATTCAGCACGGGTTATTGCTGTTCAGCTTCTGCATCATCCCAGCCCCAAGAGCCGGTCTGGGGCTGGGGTACCAGGACAACACAGACCCCAGGGAAGGAAAACAGGGTTGTTTGGTTTGGTTTTTTTTTAGTTCTTTTTTTGTTTTGTTTTGTTTTTTGGTTTTTTTTTTAGGTTTTTTTTCTTTTTTAGTTTTTTTTTTTCTTTTTTCTTTTTAATGGAACCCAGCCCTTAAGGCGACAAGTGACTACACAAGGCAAATAAATACACAGCAGAGCCTTAAAGCCAGTAAAACAAACTGGAAACTTTTCTATTACCCTTCAACTCTTTGAAAATTAGTAATAATAATTAAAAAAAAAAAAAAAAAAAAGAGCATTTCTTCTACCCTAATCTTCCCAGCCCCACCATCCAGTTTGTTCAACACTTTAAAGCTCAGGAATGCCCCAGCTCCTCTGCAGCAGAGCCAGAGGTGATTCCAACTTTTGGCAAGCAGTTGGGAGACTCAACAGAATCAAAAATAGGAACGGAGGACTAGATGTCGGGCACATCTGTAAACATGTTATACATCTGAAAGTTATGCACACACCAGTAAAGGTGGTGGTACAGTTTATAGGTGAAACAGAACTATTTGCGACTGGCCAACCACACATTTCCAAACCTGGACTGATACAATACATGATTACTATATAGTATCACGCTATGGTATTATACTATATAGTATGTTATACATAAAATGGAGTAGGCAATCCATAATCAGACTCTTAAAACTAAGCGTGGCAGAAAGCTTGCAATCTTACAAAAGGTACAGAATTAAGTTTCATTGTCCCACCATGAACCAGTGTCTCATTCTGGAACAATTAACAGAATAAAAACAATTAAAAAAAAAAAAGAGCCTGCTACATACTCCTAGTTAACAAACAAAAACAAGTGGATAAATCTAAGCACAAGGGGTAGGCAAAAGTTTTGGGCTTATCTGCTTCCTGTAATGCCCCATAGGGTCCAGAACAATTTTAAGACACCAGCTGCTACTGACCTCGATGCCCAGTACCAGCCAGCATCCACCCATCACGAGCACTGGGTATGTGCAGAGCTTGGGCAGGTCAGAAAACCCGTTTTTTGCTTCATTGACTGCTTGCTCTTACACTGGACCCTGTGAACTTTCCACCTTTTAAAACACCAAAGCAAACCAAAAAAATACCTCCCCAACCCCAAGACAATTTGGACACTCTACACAAGCTGTGATGGGACAGAGCGGGTTACGTGGCTGGAGCCTGCAGTCTGCTCAGCCTTATCTACCACTGCTAGGAAGCTTGCCTTTCCTTGATATTTGTATTATTTTTAAATTTTTTTTTTTTAATTATTATTTTCATTCCTAAGTCCTCCATTTTTGTAATAAAATATATTTTTATTAAGAGATAATTAGAAGCAGAGCCCAGAAATACACAGACTGCATTAAAATATAAAAGAGCTTTTCCAATGGGCAGGTGCAGGAAACCCAGCCATTGGTATTCTATGGACAAACTGAAAAGGATTCAAATTCCTGTTTGTTTTTTTCTGGTTTTTTTTTTTTTTTTTTTTTTTTTTTTAATTTTTTTTTAAACTTTTTCCTTTTTTTTTTTAAATTTTGATTTTTTTAAAGAGAAAAAAAATAAATCAAGTAGGGTGAAAGTTAGCAGAACCCACTTCCTCTTCAGTTTTCCAATGAAAACGGGGAAAAAAATCCGGCACATTTAGTGTTAGGAGACAGACAGAGCATATATGAAGCACCTACATCTGAAAGCAGAAGATTTTTTTTTTTTTTTTTTTTTTTTTTTGCTCCCAGTAACACAATGGCATTAAACTGTGGGAACAGTGGGGTTTTTTGTTGTTTTGGGGTTTTTTAAATGTTTTTTTCCATATTAGATGACTTAACAGATTGCTTATTTTTGCATGTTGTCTTTTAAAATGAAAGAACTCTTCAGTTGCAATAGTCCAACGTGTAACCGGAGCCAGGTCAACTGTGTGACTTCACCATGAATCCTAGAACTGCAGTATTACCATCTTTCCCCCAGAAGAATGATGCTTTAAGACAATATCCCCAGCATACGATTGGCTGCTTTACTCCTGGCAAAACATGCAGATTATAATTCTCTGGAAAAAAAAAACAAAAAAATAAACTCTGCAAACTTCCAAGGTGTTTCTCCAGCATTCAACGGAAAACAGAATATAACAAAAAGAAAAAACCCAAACCAAAAATAGCAACAAATATGGAAGATGGAAGGGAAAGGAGATGAAGGATGGTGAATCATCCTGATATCCCTGTGATTAGTGTGTCACTACAGTCACAGAACAAGAAACAGAAACCTTGTGAAGTGGAAATGCCTCTCCAGTGGGTTGCTGTTGCCCTTGCAGACGACAGCAGGAACTTTAGAACCGGGCTTGTAAATCAAGTCTGTATTCGTTAATCACTTGCATTCACTCTTTGAACAAAAAAGAAAACAAAACAAAAAAATGAAAGAAAAAAAAAATCTATTCAGTACCGGAGATTAAATAATCACGTGTGTAGTCTTGTTGAAATAAATTTTCAGATTCCTTAAGAGTCTAATTACTTTCAGTTGCCATTTTTAAATAACTATATATATATTTGTATATATTATCCTGTGATTCTAGTTATGGTTCCTCTGCTGAACTGAAGATTTAGAAGGAGCATAAAAGCCTTTTGTCCCCCATGAACAGCACAAATGCTGCAGAAAGGTTATAACAGGCAGTCTTGTCTTGCTACCTTCATTGATCCGGGCGATCCATGGCTTCATCATAAATGATTATCCTTTTGGGATCTGAAAAGAAAACAAAATCCTAAGTTTTTGATAAGCTGCTCTCAGGACATGTGGCTGAAGACATTCACAAGGGATCTGCAAGGTACTCAACCATTAGAAAAAACCTTCCCTGCTCCCCATGGAAAGCTTATTGTCCTGACCGAGTAATCCCAAATACAGACAAACACAGACTACAAACCACCAGTGCTCAAGAACTAAACAGGGCAATTCTGGATACCAACACAACCCCTGCCTCATCACTAGAACCCAACAGAGAAATCTGGTTTATTTATTTTTTCTACTTCTTACCTTGCTTCTGCAAATTCAAAACTGATTCCATTTCTGTGGAAACAAAAAGAGAAGACCATTGTTATTCTACATATTGATGATGCTACTAAAGACAACTCCAAACATACTTAAGATCTCTGAGCATAGCATAGCCCAGCTGCAGTAGTGCTGAGGGTTTTTTCAGACAACCCCATCTATCCCACAGCCTCCACTCACCCCACAGGACCACATGAATTTAACAGGATTAAAAGCAGAGAGATGGTTGTAAGATGGTCTGAAGGGTCAGATGGCCAAACTGAGCACCAGAAACGTCATCCCCACACTCTGCTCCTACAAATCACAACTTTGGGCTTTACTACTCAGAACTCCACCGCTGCTTCACACATTACAGCCCCAACAAGTAGCTTGGAGAGATGACCTTTGAATTGATGCTTAGCATGTGTGAAGTAAGAACTGCTGGACAAAGTGAGTTTCTCAGGGTTCACAGCATGCATGTGCTGAAGCACATGGTGCAGGGATTACTCTGCTAACATCACTATGAAACCACTGCCAACAAATCATCCCAGAACAAGGTGTGATGCTCCAGACACCCGCTGCCTGCTTGGCTCACAGCTCTTACTCCAATTTGCCTCTTGTGGGCTAAATACAAACAAACCCTCCCCCCTCAGTACTTGCTGACGGGGCACATGCTTTTTGTTTGTTTGTTTACCTAAGTAATAACAGCAAAGTTAAAATTAAGTCACATCTTTAGAGACCTATTTGAAATAAGCACCTTTAGGCACTATTGGCTTAGGAGTTTTGTGAGCTAGAACTATAAAGATAGTAACTGTATCCTGCACTCATGTTTAAGAAACAAAATTATAGAAAAGGAGAATTTAGTAGGAACACAACCTACAGGAAAAAATCTTTCTAGTCTCCCTTTTGCCAGAAAGAAGGGTTACAGGACCTGGATAGGGGCTTGGAACAGAGAATGGCCGTGGATTATTAAGCTATCTGCTCTGTGCAGTAAAGCACAAAAAGAGGCAGTAATTAAACTAGCCAGCATGGGAAAAAAAGACAAAAACCTACAAAACTTGTGGCCTTAGCACGATGTGTGCAAAAGTGTCACCTTGATCAATGGCTTTCAGGTTTGCACCCCTTCTCCAACCCCTTCATCTGTCCTTTGTCCACTACAAGCTCCAGCTCCCTGGGGCAGGAAATTACATGCAAATAAACATTGCCAGCCCTCTCTGCACAATTAAGTCTTTTGTAAGGATGGCCCTGACAAAATTTTACGAAGTCTGTTATTTTTGTGTCATGATAATAACAGCAATACTTTGCACTTTTATCAGGGGAATCTCTAAGTGCTCTGGGAGTAGCAACCAGCCTCTAACATCCCCAGGGACATAAGCAACCTAGCAAGGGACTCCCTCCCTCATCTGCCCCATGCAGATTCCTCAGAAGTAAAATGAACCAGCTGCTAAAATTACCTCCAGCAGAGCCAGTTTTCCATTCAGGGGAGTTAGATGCACCATTTCCTAACAGTTCAAGAACATCACCTATTTTAACAGTTTTCCCCAAAGGCAGGGGACAGAAAACTACTCTCAGGTTGTTGGTTCCCCCACATTAGAGAAATGTTCGAGCATGAAATACAAAGCATAAGCTGAAGCCCTGCCTGCTGCTCTATCTCTATGCAAAATACCATGCTTTCTGTTGGTCCTCACTTCACTAGACACAAGAATGGGAACTGCTCTTTTAAAGATGTGGCTGACAATAAGACAGTGAGGTATTATCAAAAACACACTGAAAAACTTTTAAGTTGTCAAAATTCCGAGTTTTTAAAAAATAACTCAACAAGCAATACTCAACCCCCCACCCCTTTTTAGACTTCAGTCTTCCTTCTTCAGAAAGAAAGATAGGAAAGAGGGCATAATGTAAAGAGTCCTGTAAATCCCAAACTTCTGGACACATTGGCTGGCAGCCCTCAACCAAAGCTACAAAACCCAAAGATGATGGGCAAACGGGCTCTAATATTGACTGTTACTGAGTATCATCTGCCATCAGAAGAGCAAGAACAAGGTCCTCCCCTCTCCCTGGCCAGAAACACAAGTTAAGCACATTTATCAACTGAAACAGCTACACAGAGGAAAAAAAAATTGGGCTAACTGTAACACAAAACTAGATAAAAAAGTCTTCCTTCAACCTTAAGATGACATTTCACCATTTATTCTGCTTTACTTGATAATACTTTGTGAGTTTTCCTCACGGTTCTGGATTAGTTACAGGCTGTGGTCGTCTACAATGACCCCAAGATGTTGTGAAAAATAATAGCAGTTGGACAGACCTCAGTTACTGACCTGGCAGCTCAGCAGAGCCACCACTACACAAACCCCAGCTCCAGCTAACCAAGACAGCAATCACAGGGATGCAGGATGGAGAAAAAGGCAGCTCTCACAAGCTGGTCAGGTAAGAGGCCCCAAAACTCCTCCCTCAGGCTCAAGGAGCTGTTCACCTGAGCCAACTTTCCCTGGATAAAGCTACCAGGTCAAGGCTGAGCAAGGCCTCTTATCATCTCTTACCCTTGTATGGGAAAAGGGTATCCTGACCTTGAGTCCAAGTCTGATACTGACCCCAAACCTAGCACTGGCACGTGCCAAAGCAGAAGAAGGTCAAGACCTGACCAACAGACAGGGGTCACCATTACCAGAAGACATGTGGCCAGGGAAATGGCACACTTCCTTCACAACAGGCTCCAACCCAGATGGAGAAAATGCCATCAACAAATCCTTGTGCAATCCAGCATCAAAGTCAGCCCTGCTCCAAGCAAGGGGCAGAACTAGGTCACCTCCCGTGCCCCTTCCAACCTCGTTTTCCAGGATTTTTTACAATTAGCTGGCCTTCTCATGGCCCTTGTACCCAGGGCAGACACATTTTGCCTAACAAGTTCCAGGGAGAGGACCCACTTTTTCTGGGAACTACCACCAAAATAAAGAGCAGGTGGCGGGTGGTTTTGATGTTGAGAACTCACAGGACAGTGAATTGCACAGATTCCTCAGAAGTCAATAAACTTTATAGCAGGACTGATACATAACCTTGGAGAAAAAGAAGCCTTTCTGTGATAACCTATTAAGGCAGGCACTTTTGTACACATTTTCCTTACTAGAGAGGCTGCAAACAGAAGTGACTGCTCAATGCCACAGTTCTAATTCTTCACACTTATAAATCTAATATAGAAACTGACAACTGTCCCTAAAATGAAGGGCTCAAAAAAAACCAGACGGACCATCCTCGTCTCATTTTTCCGTTTCTATCTACAGAACACAGCAATTAAGCTAGGGGACTGGGTCAGAAGCAAAGCAAAGACTAAAAATTCAAGGCTGTGGAGATTCATTGCTGTTCTAAATACTGTACTCATCCTGACACCTGAAAAAAATAGAGATCGAAGGAGAATTAAATCAACTTTTACCCCACAGCTCAGGCCCCACAAGACCATAAGCAACAGAGACTGAACCCCTTCCCATCAAGGGGGATGGCAAACCATGGATTTTGTTTGTTTCTTGTTGGGTTGTTTCCCCCTCCCCCCCCCCCCCTCCTGATGTAATGGATGAAAATCGCTGAATTCACAGCTCTGCTATTTCTTCTGACCCAGTTCACCATTCCAGCAAATGCCACTCCTGGCTGGCCCACGCTGCCTTGCTCTATTTTCCATGCTGCTCTTCTGCTTCTTCATGCAAGCAGAGATGCTGGTGCAAACGAGATGCTGAGAAGGAACAAAGCAGCAGCACCACAGAAACCAAGGGGCAAGGCAGAAGAGGGAAACGTTGCAGGTTCCTCTCCTCCACCTATGTGGTCTTTGCTGCTGTGGAGCTGAACTGGAGGACCTCAATTATTTGCTTTTTAGCTACAGACAAGCAAACTACTGGGCTCCCCATCAAATGATTTGGCATGTAGAGCCTGGTGTTAAGAGACCAACACCCTGCCATGGAAGACTGCAACTGCCCAAACATGATGAAGTTCTGCAAAGTGTTGCCAATTATTTTGGCATGAAACATTTCATCCAGCTGTCTTTAAAAGGTGAACTAAAGAAGTAAAAAGATTTCAATAAAGGGAAAGCTGAGGCACACCCAGTCTCCTCTCTTGAAGGACAAAAAAAAAATTAAATCTACAAGCTGTTTTACCTCAAAAAGATGATGATTTGGGGAATTCCACACAGAGACAGAAGATCAGTTCTGACCTAACCAGGGAAAATGTCCCTAAGGGAGGGCATAATTCCTTTTCCTGGTCCTTCCAGTCTCCTGTACTAAGCTACCATCCCTCTCTCCTAAGCAGTAGGCCCACCAGTGCTCAATCCCATCAGATCTACCTTGCTAAATCAGACATGTCACTTATGAGTGTCTCAGGGCACCATCACCACCAATGAGCAGCACGTGCTGTCAGTGAAGGCAGCCACCTTGAAGGATCTTGTTTTACAGTCAAGCAGATCAGATGATCATGGAGCCTTCCTGCCCTTCAAAAAGAAAAAAAAAGCAAGGCACAGTGCAGGGGCACAAAGGAAACCAGCATAAAAAGCATTCCAGACAATGGGAGGGTGCATCATCAGCCTTGCCAGCACTGTCCCAGTGCCCTGACTTCTGGGGAAAAAAGCAATCTGAGCACATGTGAATGAGCAGAGCTCCCTCCAGCAGGTCCTCACCCTGCTGGGTAGTCCCTCAAGCCTTACACCCCAGCATGGCCCAGCCACCATGAAGGGTGCTGGGGGGGTTTAAATGGGATTACTGTGCCAGAATCAGCCTGTCCTGAGCGTTACTTCCTCTGTCCATCCTTTCCCAGGGAAGCTGTGTAGCAATTACAGTGTCCAAGACCCCTTGCAGTCACTGGGCAAACCATTCACAGGAAAGCCTGGTTTGCTGGAATGAAGTTACTGGAACAGGCTGGAGGCTTTCCCATAACCTATTTACAGTCCGAAATGAGAATCCACAGAACCTGAGCACAGCTACAGACACAAAGAGTGTAAGAGGATGCAAACCTGGGACAGACCAAAGCACTGCAACTGACCATGCAAGAGCCCCACTCCTCACTTCAACACCCAGAGCTTCATCCTCATACCATGGGTAGCTTGCACCAAGCTACTGCATATAGAGGAACTCAGGGCAGGGATTGCACCAATGCTCTATGCTCACCCCCCTGTCTTTGCCCTGCAATTGTTTCCCTCTGTGTCCATAACCCCAGAGGCAGGGCAGATTTGAAGATCAAACTATCAAGACTTTGCTCACAAGCAAACAGATCAATCTGAAGAGGGAGAAGTTCATTCTCCTCTTGAAATCAAAACCAAACAATCCGAGGATCCAGCTGCACAGGACACCCTAGCACTGGCCAGGCAAACCTACAGGCTCTCTCAGGTGGGGAGGAGGGGAAGGTATCTTGTGGAAAATGAGTAAAAATTGTTCCTCTCCTATTGGAGAGAACTGTTGGCTAGGAGTGGGACCTCAGGAAAACAGCCCAAGATTAACAAAGAGTGTGGGAATTAACCACTGTTCTGCAAACACACCCTGGCAGCTTCATTTTTTGGACATTTTGCAGTATGCTGTGCCACAAGAGCTCGCCTGGGGACTCTGGTTGCAGGATCAGGCCATGAAGAGAGGACAGTAATCCCTACCACAATGGGACAGAGGAAAGTGCCATTCCTCCCAATATCCCTTAACCTAAACCACCCCAACTTGAACACAGAGAAATGCAACACCCAGCATCATCACAGAAGACCACCAAGACCTGGACTGATCTCCTGCTTTGCAAAGCAACAATCACCTGAAGGCTAAATAGGAGCCCAGAAGCTCAAGGTGTTTGCAGCACCTCTATCATTGTTATGATTATTATATGACAGCACTGATTAAAAGCATTCATCATCTTTTACCCCTAAGTAACACCTGGAAGCTGACACAGCCTGAAAAATAAAAGGGCACAAAAGAGCCCATCTCCCCAGGGTGTGAAAGGCCATTCACATGCAGTGGCAAAGAAGCAGACTACAGTAGCTTAAGTGCTTTAGGTGTCCATTCTTGCCACAGAATGTTTAGAAGAAGGAGCAGCCAGACTTTGAAGTTAACACCTCCTTAAGAGGACATGGGAAGGGAGTGTTCTTTATTTTCCTATTGTTACTATTGTTTTACTGGGGTCTTTCACACAGCCAGTGTGAAGGGCAGAGCTGATGAGCTTTGCTGTGGCTCTACAGAGTGCCTTTTCTACAAGAAAGATGAGGCTAATATAAACAAAAAGAGGGAAATTTAAGTTTTGGGAACATTTGCAAAAGAAAAAGATTGCCTCCCCTTCCACGCCATGCTATGCTAGCTGGTACTCCCATTTTCCAGATAAAATCAACTGATGAATGCTGCTCTCAAGAATAGCAGAGTTTAAAATGTTAACATCCTGAGACCGAGATGACCTGGAAAAAATACTTGGGAGTTATTATTTTTAAAAGGCTGGGCTTGCTAAGGAAGGCATCTAAGTTTCTGTGTATTATACAGAATTTGTAAACAGCTAATTTAAGAACTTTGTAGTGGGCTGAAACACAGCAAATTCATCCAGGGTAATATTAACCCCTCTGCAGAGAAGAACAAGGCATCATCCATGTGTGTGTGTGGAACAGTAAACAAAAAATGGATGATCACCTTTTTCCCTTCAGGGTAAGAGGTGAAGGGAGAAGGAATAAAAAAGGAACTGCTCCTCTGTTCATCAAGGGTAGGCAAGTAACACCGTGTCAAAAGGGAACACACAACCAGGCTTCTGTTAACACCAAGCCAGGATGGAAAGCCAAGAACGGCCTCAAGACCTCAGAGCTCCTGGGGCTGAGGCTGAAGCAGAAAGCAAGCCATCCCACAGGCTTCCCTCTCTTCATTCCCAGTTTAAAGCTTCTGTACCATGTTTGAGTCATTCCAGTCTCAAAAAAAAAAAAAAACCAAACCAAAAACAACAAACCAACAGGAAAAAAAGGAGCTGAACTACAAAGGACTCAATGAAAATAAAATCATCTGAAAGATTCAGCCTACAAAGACAATGAGACAATTCAATCTGCAGCTTACAGAACTGTTGATAAGCAAAGATTTGTCTTGCCTTTGCCATCATATTCAAGAAAAGGAGGGGAAAGTGTGTGGGATTTGCTTAAAAAAATGAAAGTAAATCACATTGTGAAAAGCTGTAGGCATATTTTTTTCCTTCCTTCAAAGCCATGATTTCATGGCCTGATCTGCCCAGGAGAGAAGCTACAACACTTTGGTGGTAGAGGTGTGAGTACAGGCTGTGAAACCTTTTCACTAACAGAATATCACCTGGCAAAGCTGGAAGAGAGCAGGTGAAACTACACATTTAGCTCCTTTCAATGATGAGAGGCTTAGGAAGTCCTGCTCATTCAGTAGTAACTAAAATGTAAAACACACCAAGTATTACCCTTATAAATATCACTTATGCTCGTCCATAGAATAGGGAAACAAAAGCCTCTTAACATTAATTAAACAACCATTTCAACCCCTTTCCTAAGCAGTTATTGCCATTAGAGACATACAACCAGAAAGCTCATTTTTAGGACAATCAGAATAGCTGTGAGGAATAGATCACGTTAGAATATTGCACTTAAAGTAAAATATAGAAGAGGATGCCCTTAGGCAGCAAGTTAAGACATTACCTTTAGTGTGATATATAATAGCAGCCCTCAGGTCAAAAGAACCCCAGCTATCTTTCCTTTCTAGGCCTCTCTGGTACCTCTGTTCTTTGGCGGAGGATAGCAAATTGTTCGTAGGAGAGGCCAGAGGATTCTCTACTTCATAGTCTTTCGAAAGAAACACTAAAGCACCTTGGCTACCAGTGTCTGCCTTTTGTAGGTCACCTGTGTGATGTGACTCCAAAGCTAAGACACTACCCTCAACAGCAGTCCCAGGCTTAAGAATAGAGCTAAGAATTTGAGGGCTAGTCCGTTTATCCAGCTCATAAGCCTTAGGAAACACAGGTTGTTCAGTTCCTGAGGGAATGATTTCAGCACACTGTGAAACCAAAGTAGCAGGATATTCCCCTTGAAATGTCACTTCCATTAACTGATTATCCGCAGATTTCCCCGCAACAGTTTCAGGTCCAGCGCTGGGCTCGTTTATGAAAGATAAACCCCACTGATTCTGGAAGATATCTCCCAGGTTTTGCTGATTGGTCTGTGATGGGAAATCGACTTGCGCTGTACCCAGAAGCACAGTTTGCATATTTGAAGGGTAGATAAAAAGGCTAGATTTCTTTTGTTCAAGAGTTGTTGAAGTTGTACTCATGTCCTGGGATCCAGACTCGGAGGAGGTTGATGGTACAGTACTAGCAGCAGTTGAGAGCAGTGGCTGGGTCCCTGGAGAATAGACACTTCCATCAGTCCCTGCCAGAATGGGCCCATTTGAGAAGCTAGCAGAAGTCACAGATTTCATAGCAGACATGGGGACTTGGGACAGTCGACTTGATGTTTGGGCCTGAGTCTCCCCAGCAGATGACGATGATGATGAAGATGACGTGGATGGGGTTTGAGCTGCTTTGTTGAGGTTTTCTTTAACTTTACTTGCATAACTTATTTTGGGAACAATTTTAGCACTGCTATTGTCCACTGGAAAAACTGGGGGTGGTTTAAATAAGGTCCATGAGTCCTCTTTAGATGTAGCTGATGATGCGTGTTTCCCTTTGGGCCGGTCATCAAACTTCTTGCTGCTAATCCCAGGTTTGGCATCAGAGTTTTTTCGCTGCACATCCCCAAGCCCAGGCTTTCCCCGGCCTGCTCCACCACCAGCCCCAGCCTCATATTTCCAAACAGGTTTAGCATTTTCAATTCTGTTCCCCTTTTGTTCACTATAATCAGGCTTGAAACTCTCCGGTTCCTGTTTTAAGGATGGTGCGCTGACCTCCTGTTGCATTATTTTGTCCTGTACTAGATTCAAGTTCTCACAACCCTTGGCACTGTTGCGCCTGCCTTTCCGTTTTTTCGGCGTAGTATATCCACTCTCGGAGCCACTGCCATCGTTGTCAGCCCCTTTGCCTACGTAGCCATTAGTGATGTAGCCAGAATTATTTGTCACCACACCGTTTGGAATAGACACTCCTTCTGGCTTGTCTGAGGGCTGGCTTTCTCTAATTTTGTTTTCATAGGACTTCTCATTCTTTTTGTCCATGCTATTTTTCTGAACGAAGTTCTTGGGTTTGATTCCAGCTTTCCCCAAAGCACTGGCCTTCACAGTCTGCTTTGGGGTCACATTAGTGTCTACAAGCTGCTGGCCGCCGTTGGGTACCCTGGATCCTGGGGTGGTGGCTTCATCAGAGCACAGGCCCTTTAATGACACTTCTCTTTCTCCTGCGTTACCATTTAGCTCTCCATAGCCTAGAAAAAAGCCAAAAACAACAAAAGGCAAGAATTAGAATGTGAAATGCTAAACTCCTGATTGTAGAAAGCTGTAATCAGCCCCAAACATATCCAGTTTCCTCAAGTAGACATTTTAAAATAGGAACACATCGCGTCTCTGATGTACACAAGGAAATGCTTATTTGCTGGAAAACACATTAAGGAACAAAACAAAGGGAAAGAATATACCCAAACTATGTAAGGATAACACACCATACTGAGGATTACTGGCAAGCTGCAGAGCTATTTCATCAGCTACTGTTTCCAGGTCACACAGAGGAAAAAAATTAATTCCCAGGATGCTTCAAGACAGGGGGATCCAGTGCCTTTGCTACAAGATTTGTAGAAGTTCAGAACCTATACTATGAACAAGGGCCAACTCCTGTCACCTCCAGCAGCTCCAGGCCTACAACACCAGCAACATTCCTTTCCATTCTCCCAAAAAACACCTCTACTAAAGAACAAAAAATATTCAAAAAAAAGCAGCTTTCCAAAAGGACACATGCAAGCCCAGTTGGGAAGTAGAGGAAAGAAAGAGTGGCTGCACCTTCTCACTTTAAGATAGCAACTAACACCTCCCTACACGTGCTCCTCAGCACTGTAGAAGTGATAAAACTGGGAAGAAACTGGAAAGTTCCCACAATCACCCTTTCACCACAACCAGCAACTGATCTCCTGACCCCAGAGAAACCTGGGTATTTCTGAGTCCACAGGAGGCCTGGGACTGGCTAAAGACCCAAGAAATAAAGCACTTGCTGAGGGTTCCAACTCATCACCATCACGACATTATGCTGTACATTCAGCTTTCCTTTTTCTTCTGATGTTCATTGCTAGACCTTACAGTTCTGAAGAGAATCTTGAGAGTGCAATTCAAGTGGAGCTGGAAGCCCAGGACAGTCTAGACTGAACCACCTCATCTTCATCAACGTTTTTATTTTTGTAAAAAATAAATCTCTGGCCAGAGAGCTATTGTTTTTAAAAAGCCTGGCTACAATGCCCCAAGTGAAGCCTTGAAGTCTCAGTGAGAGATGCAAAGAGCACACTGCATACACCCCAGCTGATGACCAAGGAACGTTACCCTCACTCCTCCAAGTCACCCATCCTCCTCCTCACATCTGCAACTGGCCCACCTAAGGCTTCATCTGCAGCCATGAAGTCAGTACAACCCATGGAGTCTCCCAATAACAAAAGGGGGCAGAGGTCCAGCATGAAAAGTAAAGTTTTTGCTGTTGCCGGTGATGTTGAATTAAACTGCCATAATTAAAAATCATTGTTATCCTCACATCCTGGAGCCTCAGATGTCTGGCAGATGTAACTGCTCAAGTTCTGTGCAAGTTGGGAAAAAAGGAATCCTTGTAGGAATCTTTACAGAAATTCCACAACTGAGCTTGCCGAGTGGTATCAAAGAGGATTTTACTACACTCAAGTATCTGTTACTACCACAACTTCCACTATAACTTTGAAATATGCTGTTAAGAATATTCTTTTAACCATAAATGCTTAATCCCAGAGAAAACTGATAGGATGATTCTCAGCTGAGGCAAGGACTGAAAATCAAGTATTTCAGAATAACATGCAGAGAAAACCTTCTCAAGAGCCAAATGTTATAGCTGACCTTGTATGACTCAAGGCCCCTGACACCACTTACTAATGAAACAAAACAGTAAGAGTGGTCATAAGACCATTGCAGATGAGGAGCAAAAGAATAAAATGAAGAACAAAATCCATTTCATTAAGTCAGTGTGTCAGCAGTTTCTAGTTCCAATTTTCAAGCATTCACAACTCAGCTGCCTGAGTTTTCTCCAAGATTTGGCACAGCTGGCTCTGGACTTGACACAGAAGTGCAACAAGAAAAATTTAGGGGAGGGGAAAAAACCCCCACAACTGAAAAAAAAAAAAGGATGCAAAAATTCAGAGGTGAAGAGTATTTGGCAACTTCACAAACCGTCTGGTGGCTGGAAAGGGAGGAGTGACAGAGTAAGCACACATTAGAACCCCGGGCACACTGCACACGCTGAAATGACGACTAAACTTATTTTTGCTCAGTAACTTATTTTAGCGTTGCCCCTGCTGCTCCGGGGCCAGCCAGGCCCCTTCCCACCTCCCGCCTCATTATGTAAAGGGAAATTTCTAGGGAAAAAAAATTAAATGTACGCGGTATCCTGACTGTACTCGTCACTACGCAGTTGCTTTAACACACAAGCCTCAGAAGGATTTGTTTTTCTCCGACACGCAGCAGACGGGCAGCCTCGGAGAAGCGCGATGGGGGCTCCGGGAGCAGCCCCCCCGCCCCAGCCAGGGCTGCCCGGCCACCGCCTCTGCGGCTCTACGGCCCGGCTACCTCGCCGGTACGCCCCGGCTCAACCAGCCCCTCACCGGGCCGGGCCGCGGGGAGCAGCCCCAGCACCCCGCAGCTACGGGCGGCGGCCGAAGGTCCCCGGGTCGGGTCGGGCCTCGCCGCCTCCCCGCTCCCGCCGGGCCGGGCCTCTCCGCCTTATCTGACTCATTGATTTTTACGCTCATCAATTTTTAACCAGCGCCTCACCCTTAACCCTCCCCCCCCTCCCCTTCCCTCTTTCCCCCCGGGCTGGGCTCGGCCGGGCCCGGCCCCACGTGCCCGCCAGTGCCGCCGGGCCCCGCGGCTCCCGCAGCCGCGCCGGCCCCAACATGGCGGACAGGAAGCGGCCCCAGCACGGCGGAGAAGCTTCCAGCCGGGCCGGGGGAGGAGGAGGAGGCGGCAGAGGAGGAGGGCCCCGCCGCCACCGCCCCGCGAAGGTCACAGGCCCCAGCTCGCCGCCCGCCCCGACCTGTTCTCCGCTTCGGTGTCTCCTGGTGCTGCGGGCCGCCGTGCCTGTGCTCGTGTCGGAGCGGCGGCTTGGGCTGGGCTCGGCCGTCGGACGGCGGCAGGTAGGTGCTCTGCGGGTGGTGGTGGTGGTGGCCGTAGTAATAGTAATGGTGGTGATGGTGGTGGTGGGGCTGCTCCTCCATGGGGGGCGGCTGGCGGGGCCGGGCCGGGCTGGGCGCTCGCTGCTGGGCCGTGCGGCTCCGGCGCTAGGACGCGGCTGGCGCGGGGGAGGCGGTGGACTGGCAGCGCCCGCCCTGCAATCAGCGAGCCGGGCCGCCGCGACCGCCCCCCGCCCGCTCCGCCCCGCCCCGGCCGCCCGGCGGAAAAGGAAACGGCGGCGGAGAGGAGAGGGAGGTGGGGGGGGGGTGTCCAGTCCCCACCTCTCAGCGTGGGGGGAGCAGCAGGTGAGGCTGCGCTGCTGGAGATCGGGGCGGCTTTAGGGCTGGGTGGGCTTCGCGCCCTCCGCCCCGTGCTAGAAAAAGGGACCGCGCCGCAGCCATCTCCTGACGAACAGCCCCGCGCCTTCGCCTCCGCGGTGCGGGGGGGGTCACAGCCCGGCACTGCAGCCTCCGCTCCCGGAGAGGGGTCCCGCAGGGTCACCAAAGAGGAGGGGGGCTGGAGAAAGCCTGGATTTACCGCAAACGAGCGGATAACCCGCGCCCCGCTGCGGAGCGGTGGAAGGCTGGGGTCACTGGAATAACGTCGGACAGGGCAACGCTGGAGGGGGTCTGGTGAGGGAGATGGAGCAGGGATACGGTAAAGTGCCCGCTTTGCATTCCCAGGGAGCTCGGAAGCGGCCCCAGACACCGCCCGGTTGAGCCGCGGAGGCTCCCACCCAGCCCCGTTCTGCTCCCGGGCTCCACCCGCAGCCCGCCCGGCCGCGGCGCAGCCTGAACGGAGCCCCCGCTCCCCCAGGCACAGTGTCAGCTCTGGGGAGGGCTCAGGAGGTTCAGTCAAACACTCTTGCTTTCTTCTGAGAAAAGCAATGGAAATTCGGACTGATGTTTAACAAAAAATATCACAGGTTGTTGAAAAGCCTGAGAGTGGAAGGGAGGAGACAAGGTGAAACTTGCCAGAATGTGTAATTTACCTCGCACCCCTTCAAACCTCTCTTCCCCACTGGAGAACGTTCAGTGGGGTGTTTGGTAGCTAAATGACCTGAACTCCTGCCTCTGCTTGGAGCATGCTCCACTGCAGGAACAAGATCATCCCCTCGGATCCCCTCTCTGGCCACCAGTTCCCTCCTCAGCACTGAAGCAGAGCACAAAAGTAAGGAAGGAATCTTCCAGGGACACCCAGACAGCCCGGGGTTAATCTGAAGGCAGAGCTGTGAGGAGGCAGAAGCTAATTAAGAGGGTAGGAAATGGGCAGAGAAGGAGACCCAAGGCTGACACAGGTATTCTAGTGGTAGAGTCCTGCTCTAAATCATTCACTGCTCTGGTGTGATTAATAACCTCCCAATTCTCAGTGTGCAGCCATCAAGGAGGAAGAATGATAACAGAAAATGTAATCTTGTAATTAAAGACTGCTTGAGTTAATGTGTACAAAGGAAAAAAAAAAAACCAGGATGCAGAGACAAGTCTTAAAAATATTATTTCCTCATTTCTCTGTGCTTGCACTTGCAGCTTTCAGGGCCTACTATATTCTTTTAGTATTTTAAGAAAGGAAAAAAAAAATAAAATAAAGTTTCTGTGTCCAGAAGGTCCTATCAGACTTTGGCTCTGTTCTGTTGGGTGCTGTATAAAAGACAGAGTCTTTGCCTGGAGATTTTACAGTTCCAAAGTTTTATTTCAACAGAACATAGTTGAAAGTTTATACCTCAAGCACAGCTTCCCACTCCACCCTCCTTTTTAACACACAGGAGGTAAAACTTTTCCTACTTCGACGTTAATAGAGAGGATCTTTTTCAAGATTTGAGATGCCTGAAATGAGTTCTGCACCAAACCCACCCTGCAGTTTATGTTTGCTTCAGCATAATGCAAAGTGATTTGAAATGCAGCAAAACCATTTAAGCAAACAAACACGAACTTTGGACTTTACCTCTGCTCTCAGGAATAACGGTCCCTTCAAACACTGACTCAGAGAGTGACCTCACATTGCTTAGGAGACAAGTCTTAAAATGAGGAGTCAAGCATAATCACAGTTGACATTTTATTGGTGGCTTAGAAGAATTTTTTTTTAATATAAGGAACTGGCTGGAAGACATACATTTTAAAAGACTCTGAAGAAAGCTAACAATTATGGACAAATCATGTCTGCACATGTGAAATCTAAATACAGAGGGGTGTCTTTTTGAGAAAGACAAAGCAACTGCACTGATGCTTGGAAGTGTCACGTCGTATTATCTAAGGCTTGCAAAAGATTTTAAGAAGTCCACACTAATACAGCCCAGGGCCCATCACCTTGCAACACCTGGCAATTAGTAACACCTCACCAATGAAGCACAAGCATCACACTGCAGCCCATGCCATGAGGTGGCCAACTGCACACATCTGCAAGGTGGGTCACCCTCATGCTTCCTGCAGAGAGACCTTTTAAAGGTCCTCCAAGCTCCAGCATGCAGTGCTGCACCCTGGCCTGGTGTCTCCTACCTGCCATGCTGGGACATCCAGTCTCCACAAGCAGTACTTCATCCTGAGCCCATCATCAGCAAGAAGTTGTACCAGTTACACTGCATATAAATATTCAGCAGTTGCTGGGGTCCTGTTCTCTGTGGAAAAGGGAGAAGAGACTTCTGGGACTTCTCATCTGCAGCAGTTTTCCTTCATGCTGCTCTTTGAGTTTGGTAAGCCAGCTGGGGTCTTGCACAAAGGAAAGAGAGAAATTTTCTTGGAATTCCACACCCCGTGCCAAGTATTCCCACATCCAAGCACAAAGCTGGGCACAACCAGCATAATTTCTAGCTTAGCAATTGATTCAAAGCTTTATTTTGTAAAGCTTTGAAGTAGATGGCTTTTCAGAGAACCTGCCATTAAGGCTGCAAAATGAAGACAGCAAGGAATGAATCAGCTGCTACAGAAAGCATGAAAAAGTTTTCTTGGAGAGTGTGGCCAGAGATGAATTTTGAATTCATATGAAAATTAAGTTAAATTGAGAATCTATCCCAGTGATTTTTTTAAGAGCAAATAATTTCTTTCCAAAGGCAATCCTCTTTTTAAACATTGCATTTAATTTCCACTAAGTGTTTTTAGGTAAGTTAAAACTGAAACTACAATCTGTGAAAAGAAAAATGCAGGCTTTGTAATATTTCTTGTGTCTGTCTTTCATTTTAAGACTCAAAATTGGGAAACATTAAAATTACCTTAATATATAGGGAAGGGTTCTTCTATACAAAATATTCTTCTTCTATAAAAAGTATTTTTGGAATTTATTTACATTTTTTGCCAGTGTTTTCATTCATAGCAAGTTTTCAGAGTTGCAAAATGCTCTATATTCCAACACATCCAACCTAAGAAAGCACTCAAGCAGATGTTTACACTATTCCAAGCCTTGCCACATTGTGGTCACTGAACTCTAATGTTTTTCAGAACAATGCAGTCATAATTTCCCAGTTGATATTCTAAAATTGGAGGAAGATTGGTCTCAGAAGTGGTTTAATCAGCATGGATGAAGGGGGCACAGTGCTCCCTGCTTCACAAGGGGTACAGCTACCCTCACCAAGCTCACCATACTGCCTTTGCATTGATATTCAGGTAAGGTGGAGCCTCTCCCTGACTCCATTTTTGTACTCTGCTGTGTACATTATTTATAGGTACAAAGCCAGTCTCTTTAAAGACTTCTCCCTCTAGAGACAGCTTGATAGTAGACTTTGGGTTAGAGGTCTGAAAATGCAGCCAAAAAAAGATTTAACCCCTAATTGAATTGTAAGAATAGATACAGTGGACACAGAGTTTCCCATCACAAACCATTTAAACATTTCCATCTAATAGGACATGTTGAGTTAGATTATTTTTTCTAAAAACTTAATTTCCAAATGCTATAGCAAACAGTAATTATTCTTCATTCATCCTCTGGAAAATTAAGGCAGCCCAGCACCAAAAATAACCACAGGGCATGGTTTTGTGAGGCAGCAAAACTGACGTAAGGGCTAGCTGCTCCCAGAAGGGAAGGTCATCCCTCCACTGTCTGCCTGCTTCTGCCCTGCCCTCACAGCTGCACTGGTGCTTCTGTGGGCCTGTTTAAGGAATTGAACTAAGAGGCGATTCTTCAGATGAGAAAGTGCATATATTTTTTCTGGTTAAGCTTCCTGAACTGTTTCACTGAGAAGACAAATACCAACGCCCTTTAGAATGGGCTGTCATTACAGCAAGTCAGGAGTTGCCTTCTACAGCCAACCCTGCTGCAGGGATGTCCCCTTCTGGGAACTGGGCAGCAGGGACACAGCTGGGGTTGTGGCCACTTAAGCCATCTAATTTTATTTTGCTCAGACTTGTGAGTCAATCCCCTCGAGTGTCTGCAGAGAGATGGCGTGACCACCATTCGAAGTGTTTAGAGCAGGATCTAACAGAATGGCTGTAACCAGTGGGACCTCCTTCTGATGGCAACATCCATTGTTTAATAGGACTAGATCTGAAGAACACCCCCTGTTGATAACACATTGAAGTGTTCACACGAGCATGAGTAACATGTGCTGCCCATATCTGCATGAAAAATTGTTTACTAGAGTGCAATCATATAAACTGTGGAGGCAGCTTCTTGGACACATACAAGAAGCAGCACAGGTTGGCCTCAGCCAAGTCTCTCCTCATGACTTGTCTGGGATTTCAAAGAATCTTCTCTCTGGTCCTTTAGACAGTTCTTGATCTCCTCCTGATTTCTTAGGATCATCACAGGCACCACAGAGAAATCTGCACAAACACCTTCCAAGGTGCTCTTGCAAAAACTGCCCTGCTGTTCAGGAGCTGCTGTGCAGGCAGTCTGGCCTGACTTACATGGGGGATTGTGTCAGTCACTGCTTGCAGTAGACTTTGACCTCTGGAAGACAAATGAGAAAAAGCTCAATCCACAAATCCCAAGCACTTTTTATCTTGTTATACAACACAAGTCACAAGGTTGCTAGCCACTTACATTTCACTCTCATTCCATTTGGACACTAAGCAGTTTTTACTTTGAAACAAGGATTAAAAAAAAAAGAATTTAAAAAAATATGCATTGGGTATATCTGGCAGGAGGGGACATATATACTGGTGTTTGGACTCAGGGTCTCTAACCTAACAATGCCTGGCATTGGCAGAACATTGACTCTGGAAGGTTTATTATTTGAGTTATTACTATAATGGCTGCTTCATTATGTGACATGGGGCAATGATGGTTGACTACATGATTAGGGATTGAGAAGAGACCTTGTGTGAAGGAAAATTAGAAAGAGACTGGGACCATTCACCTCTGAGGGAGTGAATCAAAAAGTCCATTGTGAAGGTATTACAAAATGCATTGCCTAGAGATAGCAGTTTGAGAACTTTTGTTCACCTTATCTCAAAACAGAAACATCAGAACATGAAGGGGGGAAAAGATAAGCAACAACTTTTTAATACTTTGCATGAAATATATGTGGAATTCATTGACCTGCAACATTGTGGGGAGAAAAATATTATTAGTATTCTCAAAGGATGGGCATAATTCAGCTAAAAGTAAATATTTAATATCTAAGATGTTTTATAAGGATTATAATCTACAGTTCTTCAGGGCAGAGGTGAGCTTCTATATCTTAGGATTCAGACATGATTTCTGCTGGGTATTTAGCACCTGAGGAACTCTAATAGAAGTAGGGGGCAGAACTTACTCATAATAAAACTATATCATCTGAACAATATAAGTAAGACAGCTGATGGGTGGTTCTATCTGGACAGGGAGGCACCAGAGACCTTTAGTGATTAGCAAGGCAAGCAATGGTCACTGTGCAGCAGATGCCTGTTAACATCCAGATTGTACAGAGGGGTTCTTGCACCCTCAACTTAGTGGATCTAAGCTCTAACTTATAAATTCAGGTATTTTAGGCACCAAATACACTGCAGAAAACAGTCAAAGGCTAACTCTCACCTCATCTTTAGCCTTACTTCCTTACCTTGGAATCCAGTCCAGAGTGCCACTCTTGTTCTCATTCACTGCTTGCCTACTCATGAGGACTGAATTACAGGACAAAGGCCATTGTTTGCAGCAAAGGGTTTGTGGAACAGCTATTCTGGCACAGCTCCCCAGGTGGAGATACAGTTCATATAGGCAAAAGAATCCTCCTTAAAAGGCAAAGTACAGCATCAGAATAAATCATCTCTACATCTTTGCTGCAGGGTTAAGTCTGGGATTTTTACATTCCAACCTGCATAACTATTCCAGCAAGACTAGTAGTTCCTTGACCAGGAAGACAAGATGCACCAGGAAAAACACACACACACACACACAAAGAAAGAAAGAAAGAGCAGAAAAAAAAGCTTGTTTTGTTTTCTTAACAAACTGCTTTTTTTTTTTTACATACTGAAAGAGAATGAATGAATAAGCCATGATCACTGTTAACAATGGGAAGGGAAACCGTGTCCAGGACTCACCTCTGGGGCAGAGAACAGCAGCTGCATAGCAACAGAGCAACCCTTACAAAGGAGTTTATTAACTATATGTATGGAGCAAGAATCTGTTATCCTAATGAAGCTATTAGTGAAACACAAGTAAAATCTAAAGACACAACATAAACCACTAATCTATAATTGAATCAGAATTCCAGATATAAGACCCCTACTTTACTGAAAAATAGCCTAGGAATTCATTCACTAAGTACAATTAATAATATTCATACTTCATTATATCTTTACACTGCAATAGACCTCATGTCGGCCCCAGGAAAGGATATGAGTCAATCCTTGACTAACTGCCTCTGATTCACTAAGGAATGAACATACATAAAACCACTCAAGATAAAAAAAAATACTAAGGTTTGCCTCACTGATAATTTATCTAATGGCTGCTAAGATTGGAGTAGCAGGAGAGAGATGAGAGATAACAGCCCTATATTGCTATGGAAACTAGAATTTTCAAAATAAATACCTTTGCAGAACTGAGGTTGCAGATCTAAAATATTTTATGCTGTTTTAGGTATTGCCTCCCTTGCCACAAGGTCCAGCCAGGATGAACAGCCAGGATCAGGCAAAAAGCTTGCCTGTGGTGATACAAGATACCTCATGGCTCATGTTCCTAAATCTGGTGCAGGTACGGGCTCTGAATAGAAACCTCAGATTTGGTCTGGTACCTGTGCAATTTTGGGAGCCTTCCTGCCACACAGCCAGTCTGGCCAAGCCAATGCAAAATAAACCCACAACTGCTTGAGGCAGGAAGTGTTACCTTTAACCTACTATACTGATAATCCCAAATATTTGCAGAGTCTTTTAAAAAATTATTATTTTTCTTTCAGTGAGTAAAGACAGCACAATATACACAGCTTTGTGAAGTTCTGATTCCCTTAATGATACTAGGAAACTACTTACCCTGCAAATGGCTCCACTGTAGCTACAGCTAAGGATATTCAGTCCTTTCTCCCTGTTAGTCCTGCTTTGGAAAGACAGTTGGTAATTTCTCTACTTGTGTCTGGCCAAGGGTTTCTCATCTCAAACACACACCCCACATACCTCCACACCCCACCTACCTCGTACCATCTCACCGATTGCTGAGGTAAACAAGTCTAGGCTCTAGAAATGCTGACTCACAGTGGTAGGACTACAGAAAATATTTAGAATTGCTAAAGAACTGAAGCCTGGCAGGTTTCCTGCCCTTTCTCCTTATCTGTGAGCCCCTTGCCATGACAGGCTGTAACAAAGGACCTTGCTTCCTGAGAGGAGGTAAAGAGTAGGTACTCACTTCCTAAAGACAGCCCAGATTCCTCTGAATTCCCAGTTACTAGCTGGTAATTGCAGGCAGGAGAAGAAACTCCCCAGTACTTACAACCATAGGGGCACAGGTGTTGAGAGATTAAATGGCTCCTGCATTGGCTTCCTTGCCTAATGCACTTCCTGGGACAGGGTCAAGTTCCTTTGGAATGCCTCAGGATGTCCTATGGAAGATTATTCCTTACCTATAGACTTTACTGAACCGGATTTAGCTCTGATTCCTGCCTTCAGCATAGCTGAGTCAGCGCAGCCAGGCAAATCACTGTTTGCTTTGGGAGGGTTTGCCAGCAATCAAGACACAGGCTGGCAGCACCCAGTGCAAATTCTGGTTTGTAGTGGGCATGGCAGCACAGGGACCGTGGCAGCACGGCACTGCAGGGACAGGGGGGAGCAGCATGGTGAGATCTGTGCTGTGGAGCCAGAAGCCAGTCTGGGTGCACTCTGCCTGTGTTAGCAGCACCACTGCACCCAAACTAATCAGCTCTGGATCATATCTATGTGACAAGCTGACTGCCCAACACATCAACAGCCTTTTTTTTCCCTACTGGGAAATGACCTCCTGCTGCAAAAGGCAGAGAGAGCGTTTCAGGAAACAACAAAGTTTTATACCCACTCGATTCATGTGGTAAAATAACTCCCAAGAGCCAAAAAAGCACGAAGCCTTTATGAGTGGCTGGGATGGGCAGGTTGCTGAGCTGCCTCCTCCTCCTCTTATTACCTACGCAGCTTGTTTGCAAAGAAGCAGAGGCTGATGAGCTACATTTATAAGCTGGGCAGGGCAGACCAGGGAGTAACTCTCACTGAATGGAAGGAAGGAGCAGGTGATAGCTGTACTGCAGTGCTCAGAAGTGACTGTGCTGAACGGTTAGGGGAGTGATACAGAGCTGATTTTACCTGTAACCTATTCTAACAACAGTCTGCAACCACCGTGGCCTGTAGCTTCAAAATTCACTACAAGCACACAGCTAGGGATGCTTCCTTTTTTTTTTTTTTTTTTTTTTTTTGAATTGGCAGCAGTCTTCCATCTGATCTCAGCTGTGTGTCAAATCAAATCCTTTAGCAAGCTGTTCTTGCACATAATTCTCTCCATACTTATCAGTTTGCCTGAAGTGTCCCTCTTCCAAGGCCATAGGAGCCATTTTGCATAGGTAGAGACTAGGGCTGGTGATACTAGGTGCTCACACTAGTACAAGAACACAGGAAATACAGTGCTTTTTGCCTTACTTACAGTGCTTGCTCAAAGCAAACCTGAGGCCCTACCAGTTCTTCATCTCAGATAACTACTGTTGCAGTGAGGATGGCTCAGTGTGAGGATGACCCTATATGAAGAATAGATTGGATCATAAATGCAGAACAGCTGCTTAAGCAGAATGCAAGGAAAAGAAGCAATGATGTTGCTGGGCAGAGAAAAGCACTGCAAGAGCTCACAGATAGCCCTTCTCCAGAGGCACATGCGCACTGCTATCAGTCAGTCACATTTCTCTCAAGCTTCCTGGTAGCAGAATCAGCAAGTGCGTTCTGCCACATCTGACTGGCTGCAGGACTCTGTCCTCGCCTGACAGTAATGACTTGGCTTCAATTTTTCACAATTTTGTCACCTCCTTCCTCTCTTTCAGCACCATAAAAATCACTAGGCATGAAACCTGCAGCACAAAGGAAATTCTTGCTAGCACAGCTTGCTGCAGTACACTTCTCTCAGCAGCACAGGCACTGCAGGCGTGGCAAACCTCTCATAACCTACATTAGATTCCCATAACATTTCAAACCAGGCACTGAACTCCCAAACTTGGCTTCCAGACTTATCTCCATATCCAGAGTTAGCATACACAACAGAGGCTAAAACTCTGAGGATCATGGTGAGCAGCTTTGCTCCTTTGGTAAACTAAGGCTTTACAACAGCAGAAAAATCAGACCCATAAAAATAGCCTTTTTTAAAAAATTTGTTTGGCCCCAAACCAAATATTGAAATCCCACTAGAACTAAGGGCAAGACAGATTTCTTCAAATGCAAATCTTGCTGTAAAAAAATCAACTGGTTGAGCGGCTATAGCAAAACACACTTGACATTGCCACAGCTATAGCCCACTGGCCAGAGGTGAGGTCATGGGCTGTGGTCACTGTCTGGAAATGAGGAGCAAGAAACATGCTGCTGTTGGCTGGCCAGCCAGTCCAGTGACACATCCTGACAGGGACCATGATGAGACAGAAATGGGCAGAGTGATGCCTCTTAAACATCATGGAAATAAATCCCCAGGAAAAAGCTGTCTATGCAAAGCATCATGGACACTGGCAGAGGGTCTGCCCAGGCTTCTGATGGTTCTGTCCATCTCTCTTGCTGCATCTCCTCAGCCCTTTCCCACTCCTTATCACCTCTCTGTCCTCAAGGCAGTAGCTAATTAGACTACTGCTGTCCCTCCTTTAGTTACCCAGTTCTACCTTCGCTGAGGAGCAGTCAGTGTTCTCTCACTGTCACCACTACCTTTAAGAAAAAAGCTGACCTGCAAGCTATTTTTAGCCAAATTGTAAAGTGTGAAGCTATTTTGGTCACATCTCTGTACTGTAAGCTGCAGGACACTGACAGGCTCTATGTTTGCCTAAGGCAACAAGGGCTATAACTGTGACTGAGAATGGCTTGTGACTTTGCACTAAGGCTTCTCTGCCCTTCCTATGCCATAGAACTCTTTACACCAAGATTTGATTTCTCATCATTTTACTGTGATGTAACACATCTTCCTGAGTTCTGCTGGGATAGCAGAGGCTCTCTAGGGCCTTTTCATTGCTGTCCTCCAGCCTGCCTTGTTTATAAGTTTGCAGAAGGTGCTGTTTATACTGTGGGCTCCCTCACTCTCCATTTGCCTCACTCACTAGGAGGAGTCAGGTGCAATTTTGAGTCCACAAAAACATCGGATTTTTATCAATCTTCCTTAGCATCAGACCTTTGCAAAAGATCAATAAACATTAAGCTAGTGCCTGCTGAGAAGTTGGGTGCATGTAACTGTGGAAGCAGAAAACCATTTGCATAGCAACATGTTGTTCTGAATAGAGACCAATGCCTGGGAGCTCTGGGGCACATCCAGGGCATCACACAGAAGGTGCCAGGTCTACACAGTTGTTTTCTCTAGCTTGCCAAGTTTGCTGAGGCTATATTGCAGGTGCAAAGCACAGGCAGGGTAGAAGTCAGAGCAACTGGATTTAATAGAATTAAACCCAAAGATTAAAAAAAAATAGGAAGCTTGAAGGATAGGAAATATGAGGTAAGTAAGAGGAGAGAAAGGAACATACTGAAACTGGTGTGTTTAGGGATGGATAAGGCAGATCTATAAAGCAAGAACAAGCAAGTAACTGTATATGCAAGACTGTCAGCCATTCCTCCCCAGAAAACTTCCCTTAGGACTACTGCTGTCTTCAGCAATACTATTATCCCAGCTGGGGAAAGGAAGAAAAGCAGAATTTCTCATGTAGCAAGAAGAATTTTCATCAAGTCAGAATTCAAAGTGCATCTCATTCCACCCCTCCCCTTCCTTCTACAGATTCTTAGGAGTTCTCACACCAAAATGTACATCCTGCTCCTTAAGGTGAGCCACTCTCTCTACTCTACTGATGAAACCTGGGCCTGTTTTAATGAGTCAGCAAAACCAACTTCTCTCCTCTGCAGCAGAATCACTGCCTGCTAACAGGATGAACTGTCCCAGACAAACACCAGCAACCTGTTGCAAACAAAGATTTGATTTAGAGAGCATCACTCCACTGCACTGGGTATTTCAGCAGAGGAAGCTGCTTTAACCCATTTAGTCCCAGGCAAGCATTAATCTGTGTTATATATGTTAGAATCTTCATGCCAGTGAAATCAGCTATCAGTAATGAGTAATTTATGTAAATTAAATGTTAATATGTGATATTTAATATAATATGTGCCTCTTAATTGGTTTAGCAAGAACTTAACTTTTCAGTCAATAGGTGGAAATAACAGGGGCAAATAATATTGTTTAGTATGATGTTGTTTTGGCAGGACAGAATGGAACCTCTGCAGTTCAGATCAAACACAGAGACATGTCCAGCAGAAGCATGTCAAGACCTGTTGGGTCAAAAAACTCAATGAAGTGGTTTGTGTTTCAGCTTCACCCAGAGCAATGCACAAGACAGCTGCTGAGCAAGCATTACATAGTGAAAATATTTTGGTGAGATGAAATAACAGAGCAATATTTTGGTGAGATGAAATAACAGAGCAACATGTTGCCTTCTTTCCCTACTGAGCTTTAGCAGCCTTGCTTTGGGACACTGCATAGCAAGGAGAACAAACACAGCAAAACAAATTGTCTGACAGAATGGGGAGAACAGATAACCTGTCACCTCCTGCATGCTGGACCCATGCTTCCTGCTAGCAGAGCTTTCCAGTGCAGGGAGCTAACTAGTTTACCTTTTCATCACTTGTCTAGAATTTTGGATTTAATTCAATTTCTCACAATTTATCTTACTGTGAGAGCACTAGTGGAATCATCACTTCTCTCTACCAGTTATTTAAATGAAGACATCCTATCCCCATCTCCACAATGCATATATTTTACTAGTAAATAAAGCAAGCACATTTTAAAATATCCCTACACCTGTTCTATTTTCCGGCATGGAAACGCCAGGCATACAGTAACAAATCACAGGCAGCTCACCCATAGACGTAGTCAGAAGTCGTCCACCAATTGTGTGGATCCAGACAAGTGCATTAATGCCCTTTAGCTGACGACTGCAATAGTTCCAAGTCTCCTCTAGGGAGTGCAGTCGTAACGGAAGAAATGAAAACTGCAGCACACACACCAGCTGGTAATCGGTGACTCAGGATATTCAGGCGGTCACAAATGGTGGATGTCCATTTCCAGCAGAACACAGGGAGCAGCAGTGAGGTTTGATCTTGATGCAAGAGCAGGATTCTACTAGAACCCAAGGTATGCGTTAATAAGGGAAAGAAAAGTCTGCCAAGATATTAAAAATTAAGATGTTAATCAAGCAAAAGGACTTCGAATTCTAGATCAATGATTTAGCTCACCCACAGCTGAAGGCAGCATGGAGAGCACTGCTATGGGGCTTCCATCTCTGGTCCACGAGTGTTTCATGCTGCATGCCCACCATCCAAGGAAAGCATCATTTAGGCCTTGGCCTCTGTGTAAAGAGCAGCAGATACAAATCAATTTCTAGAACTATTTGAGAGTATGTGACTAGAAACCAGACAGAGCCATCAACATTTATTTCACCCTGGATTTACAAAAACACAAAACCCAATAGTATTTGGCTGATCTTTGTGGTAAGGAATCATGAATGCAAAGGCCTAAGGTTGCCTATTTCCTTTTTACAAATCACATGCACATCTCAGCTCTACAACCTTCTATGTCTTCCTTAAAGGAATATGTGCAGAACAGGATCTTTGCTTGCCCCAAATAAAATCCATGTTCCCATTTAAAAAAAAATATTTAAGGGTTGCAGAAA
The DNA here is from genome assembly GCA_023637945.1 of Phaethornis superciliosus. Lineage (NCBI taxonomy): Eukaryota > Metazoa > Chordata > Aves > Apodiformes > Trochilidae > Phaethornis > Phaethornis superciliosus. Next base: position 4,312,929 of record JAJQWJ010000023.1, on the reverse strand, counting down.
CTATTACTACCACCCACCTCAGGCAAAGGCTAAGAGAACAAGCTTGCCAGGTAATTGCATTTCCTAAGGATGATCCCTTACTGTCAAGGACAAGCACACCTTTAGAAGCAGGGTGTCTTTCTGCCCTGCCATACCAGACACTCTTTACTTTTCTAAGTAAGTGCTACATAATAAGCTGCTGCCACAATAATTAGGGGACTGCATAGTGATCCACTGAAGCAGAGATCTTTTGAAAGATCCTTGCTCACTCACTGGGTGCCAGGCTCTGGGTTCCTCAGAGCCAGCAGGAGCTTTGAGGACATGGGCCTGGGGAGGCCAAGAGGCAGCAACTGTTGCTACTTATGGATAAAGCTGCCAAGCTGACACTGAAAACCTTGCCATAACAGAAACCACATATAGCAAACAGGAACAAACATCCACATATCCTAAGCACAGCAACTATACCAGTGGCCAGGAATTACACTTTCAGCCAGGCATCCCTGTGGCAGCAGATACCTGTGGGACAATACCAGCCTTGTGCTTTGAGAGGCAAGAAGTTTCCTCTGAAGCAGGTAAGAGGATGATAGCTTCTGCTGTGTGTGCTAGTAGATGTGGATTCTGCAATGAAAATGCCAGCAGCTGGCTCAGTTTAGAATGAGCAGCACTGGTAGTATCTGTTAGCGTGTAACAGCCCATGGGAAGGGGGTAGAGGCACTGAGCACAAGCTTCATGTTTACTCAGCAAGCACCAGCTGAAGTGAAACATCTGATTTCTAAACTCCTCTTGCCTCCCACTTTTTGTCTCATTATCACACTACATATCTAAGTTAGACATGTAAGGTACCACAAGCTAATTCACCCATCCTCTCTCTTTATTATATCCCCTCTTTTTTTTTTTTACATATCTCCCTCACCTTGCATACCAGAAGCAGGGTGACATGTACTGACTTCCTTATGTACTGACATAAGGAAAAAAAAAACCTAAGAGGAAAAAGCCTCTAGAAGTTGTGATAAATAAAAAGAAACTATCAGCTCTTTTTTGCCCTTGCAAATAACAAAGCATCTCCTCTCTGGCCTATCCCATCTACTTTTAAGTTCTCCACCAGCACTGATGTTTCTTGCTGTCTGGAATAGTTACAGGAGCTCTTTAATAGAAGCATGGGAAAGGCAGACTTAGCATTAAGAGAACCTCAGAAATCTGTAAGAACATTTCTGGTGAGGGCACATTTAATTTCCAGGGGGGTGTTTATGATGTAATGCATTATCCCAGCTTCAGAACTTCACCCTCCACCTATTTAAGGATTCCCACACTGGATTACAACCTGCCTTCACACATGAGATGTTGAAGCTTTCAATGAGGTCACAGCAGACACTGACAAGCACTGACGGGTGAGTCATGCTGCAGTAGCCAGAGATACTAGCAACAGATCTGTTAATCTGTATGCAGCCTAACTCTTTTTCTGGTCTAGAGTCTTATTCAAGAATGGAACACAGTGTCTCGGAGACAGGTGAATGCAGAATTGCTGAAGAGCAAGGCTTTGTTTTTGCAACTATTTTACAGATTATTAATGAGAATCAGTTACTGGGAGAATGTTTACAACAACACAAAATGTGTTGTTCTACCTATAAAATGGAAGATCAAGATTCAGGTGGTGTCAAGAGCAGGGCTGTTCACTGCAGATCACTTGAGAAGCCCCCATACAGAATGTAAGGATTCTCAGATTTCCATCAGCTCTTGCTCCAGCAGTTTAAATCATCACCTTCAGCAAGATGCTCTTCTAGAGGGGCAGCAGGTGTAAATACACATCTGTGCACCACCCAAGCTAGCACAAAGGCCAATATACCAACAGGATTGTTAGGCCTGGGTTTGAGCTAAGACATCTGACTATTACTCAGCAGGGTCAGGTACATCACAAACTCTCTTCTGCTGCCTGTTATGGGAGAGAAACATGGAGAAGGCCTAGAACAGCAAACAGCAACACCCCGAATTGCTACAGTAAAATTCAGTAGAGCTTGCCCATGAAAGATTTGAAAGTGCAGGAAGAATGACATAGAAAACCATGGAACAAGTGAGATATGGGGACAGAGTGCATGACAGTGGAAGAAGTTTCTTCATTTTGCCAGAAAGATCCAATCAGAAAGGGAAGAGACAAAGTAAATCTAAAAGAAATTCTGTAGAGGCAGAACAAAGAAGAAAAGGTGCTGTTGTAGTCTCATTGCTGTGAAGCTCGATTAAGCTAAGTCAAGAAGAGAAAGAATTGTTTAAGACTTCTGAATAGAAGACGGCATGAGCAGCAAATGTCAGTGAGACAGACAACTAACAAAAGGTGTCTTCTCACAGAGAAAGAAAACCACCTGGAGATTGCATAACTATAAGGAGTTTCCTCCCAGTTTCACATTCTTAGTCACCTTTCACCCTTCTCTGCCAAAGGCCTCTTCTTATACATCCATCCAAGGACCAGAGCCAAACCTTTCCTGTGCTGCCTCTTTCCATCAGTCACTCCTCAAGGTCAAGGCCTTCACAATACTGATCCTCGCTGCCCATTCCAGCCATCAATTCATTTGTCATATAGCTATAAACTCTGTATAAAAACAAACAAACAAGACCCATTTGAAAAATAACAGCTCAATCAGTTTACTGCTATTCCCTTGCAAAGAAGGGTAGAAAGAATTCCTGGGTGTCCCTGGGCAACAAAAGATCCTAAAGGTAATCAGAGGAAATATACAATTGGCAAAAAGATTTTTTTTTAAGTTCTAAAAAGATTTCAAAGGAAAACCTTTGCAAAGATCCATTGAAAAATCCTCTCCAGCAGAGGACATCCCTACCTAGAGTCCCTTGGAAATCTGTTTGACTCAAGTGGAAATGAACTACTGGCATTTATTTGTAATTGCCCAGCATGGCAGTTGCTGAGGAGGGAAAAGCTGTTGAGTCACACTGCAAGCCACTTCTCCACTTTTGTCTGGTTGCCCAGAGGGTAGAGTGGACCAGTCAGAAGGCTGAAATTCTGTCTATGCCTCCGACACCAACTTCCCATATGACCTTGGTAAGTATTACCTCTTCTGGTGCCTCTGTTTCCTCATTTCTTAATAGATAAAGCCACTCCCTTGACTCATGGGACAATCATAAGTGCACACCAAGGCAGATGTATGTTTATCTAATAAAGGTAAAGGAGAAGAGTGACGTATTATTATTGCTGTCATATAATACAAAAGCAGTTATGTAATAACATCAGCATTGCTTAATTTTTGTCATTAAAACACAACTGTCAGAGGGAGACTGTTGGACACGCTGCCTCCATCCCAGCAAATGTGCCCAAGTGTTTATCTCTTTGATAAAAAAATAGATTACAATGATCTAGGAGAGGCTCCCTCTCTTATTTTGACCAGCCTTTCTCTAGAACATGTTTTTCCTGTATAACCTTGTAACCCGTATTAGTGTCCCAAACTACACTTGTAGGCATGACAGCAGATTTACGAGCTAGTAAAAGCAAAATAATTCCTCACTTGTGTGTTTCTGTGTTTCACAAACAGTCACACACTAAAACACACGAGTGCTTATTTTCTTTGCAAACAGAGAACAAGCTGAAAGTTAGGTTCTACATCCGAACATAAACCATAAAAATAACACATTCTAAAAATCCCAGTGCTAGGAAATAATTTTTAAAAAAATCTATAAATTGGCTGAATTACATTATGTTTCTACAATGACAAATTTCCTAAAAGAGAAGCATCGACAACTGCAGTTCATAACTGCTATCATAATTAGTAACCAAATTTCATTGGTTCAAGTTCTACAACTTATTTACAACATTTTACAACTGTTTGCTTAAAAAAAGGTTAGATTAAAGTAGCACATGGACTAAAGGCTAGGGAAGGTATGACTGTGATTACAGCATCTGAAACTCTACCCTAATCACACTCTTATCTTCCTTATCTACTGGAAGTATTTATAAAGCAATGATTACTGTACTAGGCCCCATCACTCCTCTGAATTAGTTCTGAACCAGCACCTTTGCATTGCTGCAAGAAGTTTATAATGCTAGAGGTGTTGTCATTCGGCTGAGACAGAAAGCCAAGCTTCTCATCACTTAAAGTCATTAAAAAAAATAAACTATGACACTACTTTAGAAGTAGGGGTGTTAACCCCAATGCCCTGGCCAAACTCCCAGCTTGAATAATTACAATCTGCCTTGAATAAATTCTTGCCACAGTTTCCGTTGGACACAGTATTGTTCTCTACTTCCTCCCCTACAATATTATGGAGTGCTGATGCATGCTCTCTTAAAGGTCCTGTCCATGCTGGAATGTTGTATGGGTCTACCCCAGGACCAGGTCCATGGAAGAACATTGGGAACAATGTGCTGAAACCAGTTCTGCCTGTCAGCTGAACCGCTAGGCAATTTGTAATTTTTATTTATTGATGTTCTAACACCTCCTTCAGATGGAATTAACTTAGGGTAGAGCAATCTGATAGATAAACTGGTGCTAATCCCAGAGTCAAACATACATAAACCTGTTTTGTTCTGCTTTAAATGAACCAAATTTGCATCAGGAAATTAGGAAACTAAGCTAAACTCATTTACTTTTCTAGATGCCTACTATGATCATCTGAGAAGGCAGCAAGAGAATGCCTAATAGTAGAGGGCTAGAAAAACATGCTAAATGTTTCTAGTTTAGCTGGAGCCTGTAAACATCAGTTTTCATACTGTCTGGTCCCTCAGAATTTCAAATGGACTTTTTCTAAACCTTCAGTACACAGGTGATACTATTTTTTAAGCAGTCATTGAATAAAGATCTAATGCACATCTAGTATTTTAAGTAAAATACTTGATTGTTGATGATAAAGCATTACTTGCATTTTTATGTGGCCACCATTAGAGAGCCTAAGAATTTTTACCCAGAGCTATTGTTATCTTTCTATATGTGGAACACAAAGACCTGAGGCCCAGACTCTCTAGTGGAGTTTGCCAGGCTAGCTCTGCAGAACTCACTAACTGAAGCTTTTACTCTCATTATTCATAATCTTTAAAGGCAATTTGTCTTTAGGAAGAAGTACAAGATCAAGATTTGAAAGCACCTGTCTCTCAATTCCACCTTATGACCCTATGGGCAGATCACTTCCTGTTCCATTTAATTCTCCCACCTGCAAAAGCAACTTATACCCACTAATCCCACAAAACAAGTACAGAAACAAATTTATATTGATAGCCCATGCTGAGTGGATTTTGCTAAACACCACTGCTCCAATATCTGAAAATACAAATATTTACCTTTCAAGTATGTCCTAAATTTCCCCAGAAGCCTTTCTCCAAGCCCATATTATTTTAGAAGACAGAAACTGTAGTTTCAGAAAGTGGATGGTTTTATTTTTGTGCCATTACAGAAATTCCTTTTAACTTGTCAAAAGATACGCTACAAATATCTTTGGCAGATGAATGAAACCAAGTTTCCTGTCATAGCTGCCAACTTCAAGGTTGAGATAATCAGATAAACCTTTAGTTCTTCTCTCCCAATACTTTCAAGTGATCCACGTTTGTCTTATTGTTCCTATTGGGATTTGAAAAGGCAAAGTATCAGACCACTGTGTGACAAGTTTGCAAAGCACTAGATGTGGTCCATAATTATTATGGCTGACCTCTGTTCTCAACTCTCCTCAAGTTTCCCCAATTCCAGGTTAAGTAGTCCCCAGTAGCTCTGCTTGTCTACATGGAAGTGTGAAGTTCAGATCAACAGTATCCAGCATCACCCTCTATGCCTGCTGGATACAGAGCCTTCTTATGGTAAGAAATACCTGTTTATGGGAAAATATGAAGGAAGTTTGATTTTCTTGCTTTATTTCAGCAGCCTTGGTGACACTGGATTTAAAGAATTGTATTGTATCCTGTTGGGTACACCTCAAAATCATGAATATTTGCAGAGTACTTTATAACTGAGAACACTGTCCCTTCAGATATAATCCTAAATTTAAAAGAAGGAGCCCCTACAAATGCATCTTTTACAAACTTTGTATCTTATGTAACTGTTTCTATTAATTTATTATCAGGATGTCAGTAGAAATTGTTATTTTGATGATTCCTTGCCCCCATTCAGAAGAAAGGGAAAGCAACTATAAACACAAGGAAGACTGACCTCAGCGATTTCCTCTGTTCAGACAGGAGCACAATGAGCTTAAACACCATGGCAAGGAGAGGTGGACTGTTTAGAATTCCTCCAGCTGTAATCTATAGTAAAAACAAATAAACAAATACTTGACTACAAGACCTGATAATTAATCCCTGCATGAAGCCGACTGTTATCTCTAGTTCATAGATGGAGATACCAAAGCACACAAAGGCTAAACAACCTACTAAGTTCAAAACCCACCACCAAGATCCAAGACCAGAGCCCTGGGGGGCATATGCTCAGTCCATTAGTTTTTTGGGTGGTTTTGTTTTTTGTTTTCCCTCTCCTGGCCGTACACCGGATACAGTTTGGCCAAGAGCAGACAGTCTGAAACGCATCCATTTGGTTAGGCCAGTTGCACAAGACTTAGCACAAGGAGACACCTACCACCTCCCGGGGTTAGTGCCTGTAGCTCAGCTGCTCCTGGCCAGAAAAGCAGCTCCACTCAGCCGGATCTCCTCACCCCCAACTGGCCTGCCCCAAAACCACCCTCCTCTGCCACACCTGCCCCCAACAAGCTCCCACCTGCCCCCAGGCCTCTCCCCTGTCCTCATTCTTCATCTCTCCACCAGTGTTCAGGCCCAACCTTACACGTCCCCACGTCCTCCTTCTCCTCACAGCACCCAGTGAAGCTTCCCCACGCTTTTCCTCAGTTTCCAGATTCCCCTTCAACCCTTCCTCCCTCAGCAACACCCCCCCCACCCTCTTCTCCCTCAGGCCCCTCTCACGGCCCTCGGGGACCCCACAAACCTTCTCCCCCACACTACAACCCTCAGTCCCTCCTTTCCCTCAGCGCCTCCTGACCCGAAACACCCCCTCACCCACTTGCCCCGGACTACCCCTCACACCACCGCCTCACACCGGCCCTCACGGCCGCCCCCGGCCCCTCCTCCTCCCCCCAACCACCGCCCCCCGCCCCTCCCGGCCTCAGCGAAGGGGAGGGAAGGGGAGAGGGCGGTGAAGTCTCGCGAGAGGGGCGGGCGGGGGCCGCTGGCTGCGGGCAGCGCGGAGCGGCGGCGACGGAGCAGCCGGAGCCCGGGCGGAGCTGAGGGGAGGCGGCAAGCAGGCAGGCAGGCAGCCATCCCGGCGCGGCCCGGCCGAAGGGACCCGCTCCGCCGCGGCAGGCACGGCCGGCGCCGCCCGCCCTCCCGCACGCCGTGCCCCCGCGGCGCGGCGAGGCCTGGCCGCGGCTCGGCGAGCGGGGCCCAGGCGGCGGCGGCCGTGGTGGTGGTGGCGGCGGCGGCTGGGCGCTCCGCCGCGCCTGCCCTGCCATCTTAGGTGCCGTGCCCCGCCGCCTTTGTGCCCGCCGCGCCCGGGCACCCGCGGGGGCCGGGCCCGACGCCCCTCCGGGGGCGCCTCCCCCCGCGGGGCCGCCGCCCCTTGCCCTGCTCCTCCTCCTCCTCCTCCGCGGGGGGCCGACCGGCGCTCCCAGCCCGGCTGCGGCGGAGGGTAAGGCGGGCATCGCGGCGGGGGGCTCGGCTGGGGCGGGTCGGCGGCGGGGGTGCCCCCGGGAGGGGTGAGGGAGGAGGTTTGTGGGGCGGAGGGGGGATGGGGGGGGGCGGCCCGGTGGGGCCGGCACCTCCCCCGCCGCGCTCTGCGGCAGTGCCGCAGGACTCGGGGCTGCTGCCGCCTCGGCCCCGCCGGCGGGCGCTGAGCACCGGCGGGGGAACGGGAGGCGAAATGGCGCTTCCCGCGGAGGGGCGACCGGCCCCGGCAGGGTGTTCCCCGCGGCCGCCGCTGTCAGGGGCCGCCAGAGGCCTAGGGCTGGGGCCGGCCCCCGGCCAGCCGTGCCCTGCGCCTCCGTCCTTTTTGTCTGCGCCGCTCTGGTGGGCTTGGGCGGTCGAACCCGGAGCCCCCAGGGGGGCTGGGGGGTCCCTGGGAGCCCTGCGCCCATTCCTGTTTTTTTGTTGTGTTTTTTTTTTTTTTTTTTAATTATTATCCTCCCTCCTCCCCCATTTTTTTCCCCCTTCCCTACCCTTTGCTCCTCCCCAAGTGGTGAGTTCTCAGTGTAAATACGATTTTGCTCGGTGCTGGTGTGGGATTTGGATGAAAGTGACCTATTTTAAAGACCTTTTCTTGCTTCCCCTCAGCAACGCATGTGGCGGCTGATTCCGTTAGCCAAATAGCGTTTCCCAACCATTTTAATTTGTCAGATTAAAACATCCTCATGGAGGCTGGATTTCGGTAACCTGTGTGTGTCTTTAGAAATATCGCTCAGCTTGCTTTGCTGCAAGCATCTTTGGAGCATTAGGGTTCACCTTTGTCACTGTGAAAGCAGAAATAAATATAAAGGCGATACCTGGGCGCCTGTAGCATGCAGTTGTACCATTGTGTTGGGCGCGGTGCAAGAAATGGGGGGCGGGGGGAGAACCGGGGATTAAAATGGTTGTTGTCAAGTGTAGATCTTTACATGTCTTAGGAAAAAAAAATAAAAAAATGACAGAACGGTATTAGCCTCGAGGACTTGCATTTATTTGCTCAGAAAAATGCTGTTTATCATGCTTGTCTCTGCTGCTTATCATGGCATGGTGTGTTTCATTAGGTGGCATTTTAGTAGCTGAGTTGGTTAAATAGCAGTTGCATTAACTAGTTGAACAAATTGTGTCCTTCACCCTTGACTATTTCATTTTGAGAGCCCTTACAGCAGTGTGTCCATGCATGCCAAGGACAGATTAATAAGATGTTACCTAAAGGTTTTGATGTTATTGATTCCTTACTATTAATGCTATTTATAGTGCGTTTGACATGGCTCTTGTGTTCTGTATTTGGATAAAGGGTATGAGCTTGGAATGCTTCAAATTAAATGTTCTCAAAATACTACCTCTAATGTTGTTTATCTATATATTTTGTTGAACAATGCAGTTCAGATCTTCACTGTCTGAGAAACAGCTTTAGCAGATAGCACATCATAATAGTGAAAATGTGGTGCAAAACTGTGATATATTTTGACGCTAGTGAAGGTTTGTTTTTGTATTTCAGAATTACAGAATAGCAACTTCTGTTGCAATAAATAGGATTTTAGATAAATTTTTCTTGAAACTATTTTGAGCCAACATTTTCCTTGCCACTGTGCCTGTTCATAGTTAGCCTGTCATAGTTTTTGCTACTTATGTCCAAGGGCAAACCTAATCAGCGTTTGGTTTGAGCCTTCATATTAGATTCTCCACAATACTGGCCTAGTTCTGGCTAGTCTATTTGCCATTTTTAGGATTTATCTTCCTTGTATCTGTAGACTCAAATACATTGATAAACTTGAACCTTAATTTGTCCCTTGAACTTGAGAGGATGTTTTTCTGTTCTGTTAAGAGTGTCTTACTGAAGAGAAAGTGATTCTGGTGAAACAGCTTAAATTCAGTTTAATCCTATTGAAACACAACTGCCTGAAGTTGAAAAAAGCAAAACCAAAACAAAACCCAACTCCTTGGATAGTGTGATGTTTTTTTTCTTTTTTAACTAGGCTGAAATTAAGTGCTGCATGTAGAAGACCAGATGATGGTGTTATATTTGTGTACAGATAAGGTGACTTACGCCTCAAGTTAGGCTATTGGAAAAAGTTATCTATCATATGTCCCTCTGTTAAACTCTGGTGTAAGCTATGCTGAAGAATTTTAAATGTTTACTTCTATCTAAATAACATTTCCATTTGTGCAGCTTTCATCTTTGCCTATCCATTATAATTCATCAGTTTTTGTTACTAGGATAACGTATTTTTAATGAGTTGTAAGACAGTCTCAGTTTTTATGTTCGGTGAGATACATTAGAAGAGAAGCAAATATCACACTAATAATTACATCTTCAGATGTATCCTAGAAGTGGATTTCCTGTAATGAGGATGTTTTGCAGAGAACAATAGATGTGGCAGGGAATTCAGAGATTTGTTTTAAAGATGTTGTAGGTAGCTGACTCTGCAGTAGCGAGTTCCACTTTGACACAACCATGGCATGCTTAACAGGAGCATCAAGTGGTTTCCAGGTACTTAATTTTCAGGTTTTAATTCTCTTTCTAGCAAAGACTGGGTGAACTACTGCTGTTGTCTCTCTCCTCTGTCTCTTCTGCAAGGATATACTTCTGATCTAACTGAATAGTGACTATAGTCCTTTGCAAAATATGCCTCATGGAAGTTTATTTGATGGTATAGATGTTTCGTCAAGTAAGAAAATGTTGAGAGTCGATTTGGTCTTGTAATCCAAAGTGGTAGTGAAGCAACAAGAGACATCACTTGCCTTATTCCATTCTCAGTGTATGCTGGAGAACACTTTCATAATCACTAAGATCCTATCTTAGAAGCATTTTCTGTTGTGTTTCTGTTCATACTAAAATCACATAAAAATAATTGTTCTGTTGAAGTGCCCACTAGAAACTCTAAAAGTCTTTGGTTTTGCCAGTGGTGACCCAGGCTCTTATCTTCAGAATGACAATGGTTATGGGTGGCCATTGCATTTTTCCTGTTCAACTATGCTGTGTAATGTGAAGGGTTTTTTGCTTTATTTCTTTCCATAAACCCTCACAAAGGGAAGAGCTTCAGCTCGGGGCTGGAATCATGTCTGCAGTGGAAAGCTATCCTGGGACTGACAGCAGGGTTTTGAGATATGGGTGATGCAGGTGTGTCCTCCCTTAGTTAACTGTGTTTGGGAGAAACTTGCCTATAGCAGTATGGAGAGGGATGATTTAATAATTTCTGAGACTGATGGCTCTCCTTTCTTCTGTCACTCTTGAATGTGCCTTACTCTTCTCCACAAACTGCTTGTTTTTGCTGACCTGGCTCAGGATGAAACTTCAATCTGTGCAGTCTGGTGCTTGCTGGTGAGTTCTTGTTGCACTAGAAGTTGATGTAGGTGTGTGGTCCTGTTCTCCACCTGCTTCTCCATGTATGTCATTCTGTAGGTGCTGATTTTTGATTCTGCACTGGGCCAGGCCAGTGGAAAGCTAACCTAAGATAAAACATGAAGAGTTTTGTGCCAGTCCAGTGATCTGAAATGGCTCAGTGCACACTTGGGTGATGCTAGAGACAACTCAAGGGCCTGGCCTGCATCACAACAGCCAACAGTTAAATTGGTTGATGCTTCCACGGAAGCACAGCTTGTTCAAGGAGAAATGGAGACAGAGGTGGTTGGTGGCATCTTCTGCTAAACTTGCAGTAGTTAGGTTTCAGGATAACTTGCTTTCATTGTTCAACATGCTGAATTCTGCTCATCATACATTGATTTCTGTGTGAAGAGACTGGAAAAGATCCAATGGATAAAGGGTCAGAAAACCACTAATCCCTTCATGTGAAGTTCCAGAGGGAGCTCAGCTGTGCAAAGCTGCAAAGTGGAGTCCTTCCTGTGAAAGCAGAACTTAAAATACAATAACATGATATTGGAGGTGAAGTGCAAAATGTCTGAGGGGAAGAAGTGTGCTCAAAACAAGAGGGCAAGATGGAGAGCTGCTTAAAAGCACAGTTGGCTTTTAGATGCTCTATTCCTTCTGCCTTGTTCAAGTGCTCCTTTGCAGTACAAAACATGGAGGAAGGGATACTGTCTGAAGGTCCTTGGGACCACAGTGGACATTAGACAGCACAGTGGGTACTCCAAACATAGTTTCTTAAAGCAGTTTTAAACAAATATTTGGTGATCACTGGAATGACTGTTTTTTTAATTACCAAAAGGAAACTGTTGAGAACTCTTTAATAGTTTATCAGAAGTTAGTGCCCTGTTATTCTTGACAATTTTTCTTATTTTTTTTTTACATCCTGAATCTTGGTTTCTTTGCTAGAAGGAAAGGTGAGGTAGCCGTGTAAATACAGCATGAAATTGCCAAAACAGCAATAATTTTTTTCTAAACAGAAAAGTTTCTGCAGTTTAAGGTGAGCTTGCTGAGCCCAGCTATTCCACTATGCACTTACATTGGAGCTTAGAGATGAGGTTCTCTTTCTCTTTGTAGTATGGTGAGGACAGCCTAACATGAGATACAGTGATAATGGCTTTTTAATATGAATGGACAGTAGCTAATAATTTTGTGTTGTATTGCTTGGCTAGAAACAGGTTTGATTTTTCTCTGAGGGTCAGGATAGGGTGACAGCATGAGATTTAAATATGAATATCATCCTTAGGATGGAAAAGGCTAGAAGTGTTTTGTTTTGGGGAAAACACACATCTTAAAGAAGTAAAAATTACAAAACTCTAAAGTTGGCAGGCTCTGCAGTTTTCTCTGCCTGTGATCTTCCACTGACCCTTATTACAGTCCTGGCTACAGCCATAGAAATATTTTCTTTAGAGTAAGATGTAATTTTGTAAAAACAGTTTTCTCCTACGCTCATTGCATGTAGCATGTTTACAGGGCAGCCTTCTATCAGAATATGGATGAGTGGTGCCTGTGAATTTAGTTGGAAGTTTTGCTGCATGTCAGTGATGTCAAGCCATATCTGAAAAGTAAATTTTGAAGTTTAATGTTAATCTTGGAGATTCTTGCTTACAGTTTTGTAACTGAAAGCCAACGTGTGTTATACCCAAGTTCTTAAAATGTGAATAAAGTTGTTTTCAGTCTTTTACTTAGTTCAGCTAAACTTCAGCCTCCCTTTTTCTTCCCTATAGTCTGCTGCCATTCACTGAGCATCAGTAGATGCTGTTTTTTAGAGGGGTCAGATCCTGTAATGATAAATTCCTCTCTTTGAGTTGCTGGTTCAGCTTCAGTTCATTCTGGCCCAGCGGATTTCTAACCTGAGGAAAGCCTCGGGATCCAGGAGCATGGGAAAGTGGAATATGCGAATGCAATTATTTTGAAAGGATAAGGAACATTTCTTGTAACAATTTTTGGCTTGTTCCCAGTCCATGTGTTCAGTCTGTTTTCCAAACATCCAGCAATCCTTCCTCTTCCCTGACATACCGCTGCTCAAAGGCTACAACAGACCCCTGAGCTCCCAGAGAATTGTTGTATTGGGATTTCTTGGAAAGAATTGCATGTGGTATTGCACATGTTTGTTACTTTTCCCTTCCTCCTCCTTCTTAACATCCAAGTCTTATTTCCTGCCTCACTGCCCTTTTAATTGGTGACTGTCGCTCCCTCCCCCAGCTGAGGAGATGAGAAGAGAGGTTATTTTTGCTAACTCTGTTTCTCAAATAGGCCACGGGTACACAGTAAGTAGTGCAGTAACTTTCTCCATGGGAAACCATCAGTTATTAGGATTTCTCAAGCTGTGTCCCCGTGGCAGTGCAACATGTTTCTCCTTTAGTTCTGGCTTGCAGTTGTCACTAGCACTAGCTCCTCCCTGTTCCCACTTCCTTGTAACCCAATCTGAATAAAGATCATGGGATTTGAATGTGCCTTGCTTTGCTGCTGCTGCTCTGAGTGTCTGGGTTGTCTCTGTGTTCTTCGTAAACTGTACAATGTGATCTTTTTTTTTTTTTTGGCTTTGCCTGTTCCAAAAAAGCAGTTGACAGTTTTTAAAATCAGTTCTGGGCCAGCCATGTTTCAATGTGATTAAACTGTGTTAAATATGTTCCAGAACTGTTTCTTGGCCTAGATAACAAACTAGTGAAACCCTGGTTCTGAAATCTATTTCTGTAAGATTTGGCCCTGTGCCCCTAGGTACACTGCCTACCTCTTCCAGGGTCAAACAAACCACAGGATCTGTGCACAGTACATGATCTTCTGCCTTTAAATTCACTGTCCTCATCTTCTTGGGCTTTTTTATTACTCTTTGCATCTTGAAATCTTGTTTTGAGAGCTATGTACCAGACCAAGTGTAGTAATGCGGTTGTACCACCCTTGGAGACAAACTGTGTTGCACTGATACCTTTTTCTCTAGCATCAGCTGAGCTGGTACAAACCCCACTTTCTACTTGTGAAGTATATACTGGTATGCAGTCAGGCTCCTCCTAGGTTGAGTTGTTTTTTATGAAGGCTTGCAACTTTATTAAAAACGAGACTAATCTAGACCTTGACAGAATTTCATGCTGGCTTCTAGAACTTATTAAAATTGGGAAGGAAATAACATTTCAGAGGCTGTGCCTTGCTAAGAATGCCAAGCTCCATTTTTGTTATGGGTTAATTGCCATATAGGCATATCTGAACTCTTAGCTGGGTTTTTGGCTCAATTCCCCTTCTTCCCTTTCCACACAAACCCCCCTCTTATCCATGCTTTGAAGTACTTAAAACTAGGTTAGTTTCCAGCTGGAGGTGTGTGGTAGAACCTCCTGTTAATTCTTGCTGGGACCTGCCCGTTTTGCAGCAAGAATGCAGGCGAACCCATCTGAATGCTGATCACCTGTCCTTTGTGGAGAATGGAAGATTATTTTTCCTTCATTTGACACAATACATGGGCAAAGGAATCCTGGAGCATCTCTGTTCCAAAAGCCACGCCAAGTGCCCAGAGCGGTACAAGCAGGAGCGCGTGCCCGTGGAGGTGGGGGAGGATGACTTGGTGAGGATCCTGGCTCTGAGTTTACTTGATTGCATGACTATCAGTGGATGTACTTCCTTCTCCTACTATCAGAAGATGTTGTGAGCTGCTAGCTCAGTAATTTACCACACTCTCACCAGACCAATTACCTACACAGCAGTTCTGGACTGACCACAGGCTTCAAAATTTCATTCTTGCTGGCTGGGAAGACAGAGTGCAGGGTCTCAAAAACTAAAATTATTTGTACTAATGAAGAGGTCAATATGCATGCTTTTTGTAAAAAATAAGATGTTAAGGAAGAGGCAACTTCTTATCCTCACCATTACTTTTGATTTCGTTGCAATACTGATGTTTAAATCTATTTGCAAGAACAAGACTGGGCAAAACATTTGTTCCTAATTTGAGAATAGCAAGCAGAGCATTTTGGATACAAGACTAACATGAAAATAGTTCTCTTGTTAAGAATGTGATTTACCTTCACTAGCTCATAGTTAGTCACAAAACCATAAAGAACATGTAAAAAATTACTAGCTGATTTCTTGAAAAAGATTTGTCATGCAGTTTTTTAAATAGCCCCTCTCTTTTGGAAATATTAATTCATACATTATTTTAAGTGTCTTGTGTTTTCCTCTGTTGTAGGAATTGGTAGATAGTGGGTGACTGTGCAGGTGAGCCATCACATGAGGCTTTGGAGTTTTTCCACAGTGGCTGGTCCAGCACTAGGGTTTATGTTCCTCATTTGAGTAGACTTCCCAATTCAGTCTCTGGTATTGAAAACTAATTATTGTAGTGACTATAAATTGGTATAATCACCATGCTTTTTTATTACAAATATGTTAATTATGAGATATGAAATATTAATACACAAATAGAAGCTTAAGTAAGATGTAACACAGATTATTTTACATATGTGATGTTTCTATACTTTTCTCTGGGTTGGCAAGATAATAATAGTAATTCCCAGTTCTTAATTTCAACTGTAAATCTCAGAGTATTTAAAACAGGTGATGAATACATATTTATTTTTCACATTTACAGGGTGGGGTTACTGGAGTACTGGTGGAGGAGTGGCTTTACCAGCGTAGCTGGTAACAGACGTAGAATAATTTTTCTCCTTAGTCCCCAGTGGATGTCTGACCAGCAGGACTTCAGCACCTCCTGGGTTCTAAAGTAGACACAAAAGTGTAGGAGATGCTGCAGGCTGGGGTAGAACAGCACAGGCCTCAAAATCCAGCAGCACAACCATCCCAGGTCTCTTCCTGAAGGTCTGACTGACCTACTAATAGTGCAGGGGATAGTTGTTTTGGTTGTTTTCATTTCATCATACAAGCACCAACACCCATTTTTCTTATCATAGCAATAATTTTAATGCTGTGCAAGAATGAGCTGCCTAAATCTTGAAATTTGTAATGAAGTGTGTTACTGTGATGTGACTTGTTGCTGATTTTTATTTTTAAATAAATCTGAAAGAGGTCTTTAGTGCATTTTAGATCAGTCCCAGACTTGATGAACAGCAGACTGAGTCTTTTGGGGAGTCACACAGGGATGACCAGGGACTTCTTGCCTAAGGAAAAAAATATTCTTGTGTGTATGTTGCAGACTTGGGGATTGTCTGGACATCCTTATGGGAGGCAGAGTGTATCCTGTTTGTGTAGTCCCTACTACAGCTGAATCTTTTGTCTTCTTAAGGGTTCAGTTACTGTGCAGTGTGAATGCATGTTGCTGTTTTCTGTAAAAAGCTGAAAGTGATCTTACCTGATGCACTGGGAAGGAAGAAGAGCTGTGAGCCCCTGTACCTGTCAGGAATCTGTGGGCATTGCTGAGCGAGCCATTGCTCAGCTCATCACAAGTAACTTTCATCTGTTCTAGATTTTACTTGAACTGTCCCTGCAGAGAGGTTTACAGTGTTGATATTAATTTAAAGCATATTTATGCAGTAAAATTGCTGGGGCTTATTTGGACATAATAAAGCTAACGTTTTTGTTGCTTCAGTTATGTTATTTTTAAACTAGAATAACCCAAAAAGCATAAAACCCTTGAAATTTGAATCCCTGTGTGGAAGTGCTGAATATTTTGGGACCTTAGTACCTTGGTTCTCTGAGGGATTTTTATGCAATGTTGCAACAGCCACGTCATAGGAAATTTAACAAGTCTTCTCCAAGATCTGCTTTCAGCTTTGGAACTAATGCTACCTGTGCTGGTTTGAAAGAGTTCCTACCTGTTTATCATGCACATTGCAAAATCTACCTCCCTATTTACATAGGTGTTGGGGAAACAAGGATGATACGGACTAGCATGAGTGGTAGGGAGCAGCATGAGTGGAAGGGAGAGGATGGTGTGAGTTGTGATTCTACTTGTCTGCTTGTTTTCTGGTTTCGAGGCACCGAGCACCTGCTGATTTAGGGGTTTTGTCTGTGTGATTTCATGCCTGTGATTAGCATTTCTAAGGACATGACACATACGGTCTCACCACTAAAATACGTTCTGTGAATATGTAAACACAAAATTACAGAGGTGGTCATTGTCCATCTGTCCTGACCAGTCTCCAGAGCTAACCCAACACAGGTCTGAGCACGCTTCATTGGGCCCATCTGATACAACAGCTCTTGGACTTTAAACTTAGGAGCCAAATTCCTTCTCTCAGTGGAGTTACGACCACCTGTTGATGTCTCCTTAATGGCAGTTGCTTGTCTTATTTTCTTTCTTTTTAATCACTGAGGCAGGAAGTTGTTTTGTTAGCGTATACCAGGGTTTTACCATTTCACTGTTTAAACTCTTGAAGTCAAAGTCTATAGATAACTTCAGCACCTTCACAGAAATGTATAATTCCATTTTATCTGAAATAAACCAGAGTTAGTCCAAAGTTTCTCAAGGTAAATGATGAATAGTAATAACAGGACTTGTAAGCTTTGGGTAAGTGTGAGAGATTCTGTATGAGGGTATCCCTTACAAGTCTTTTTTTCTGGACAAAATCTGAGACCAGTACCTGGTTGTTGATATTATTGTCCGAGCATTGTCCTGAAGTCAGTAGCAAGGCTGTGTTTGTTTTGCTGCTTTGAGAAACTAGTAGTATGCTGTCTGAAATGAGCAGGCTGCTAATTCTGATTAGCTTGTGCATAAGGTGGAGATGGCAATCTCCTTAATTTCATATTTAATTACAAAAAAAAAAAAAAAAAATCACAGTAAAGAGCCTTTAAATGATTTGTCACCAGTGTGCTGTTCAGTAGGTATCAAAGGAACCATGTGACCACTCAGTATTTAATATCTTCCCCTTCTATAATTACCTTTTTTTTTCTCCTTTGCTATTTTTTGTTGTTGCTGTTTAAAATTAAATTGTAAATTGTTAGGAGTAAGGAAAATGGTCACATACTGTTTAGTTTGGTGTCTTGAATCTCCAAGAAGCATCTTTTGAGATTTGCTTCCAAGATTTGGCAGATATTTCTCATTTAAAACCTTTTATTTCTGAGTTTGCCAGTGTCAATCTGTTGAGTTCAGGTGTTAGATGAAGGATAAATCTCCTTGTGACGTGGAGCAGCCAGCTCACATGTTCCAGCAGGGCCCTCTCCTGAGGTTTAATCAACACAGACAAGGTATGAATGCCTCTTCATGACAAGAAATGTTTTTTTTTTCCCCATGCAGGTGCTACCTTCTGCATGCATGCACCTCTAGCCCTTCCTCTGTCTCTGGTGTAGCACATGCATTTGCTCTGCAGAAATTTTTTAGAATGCTTACTTCATATGGAAGAAATAACTTTATAAAGCCTTTAACTATGAGCAGTTTCCCATTTCAGGTGACCTAAACATACTATGCTTTGCTTTGTTTCATCGTGGTAAAAGCTACTTTCCTGTATAGCTCAGGAGTAAAACAGGGATAAACAAGCATAAAACAGTGTTGGCTTCAAGGTATCTTTATTGGTGAGCAGTAAATAAATGTCTTTTAATGTGATTCTGCCTGGCAAAGGAAGCATCAAGATGTTTGCCTTCCCCATTCTGAAGGGGCTGCTCTCGAGGACCAGGGATCTGAAGGGAATATTCTTTTACCCGTGGCCACAGTATGTTTTAAGTTGTCCAAAAGATACTGGGCAGAAGCAGAGCTGTGGTTTTGAACTCTTGTAGGAGGGGGAGCAATGTCCCTCCTGGTGGGGTTTGGCCTTTTTTTGGCAGTGTGATGTCATCATTCTGCGAGGGCTGTGCCGCGTCCTCCAGGAAAACAAAACAGGGGGACGAGACCTGAATGTCAAATGGAAAAAACAAGCAGATCTGATTCTTCCTCTCCTCCCTCCCCCTTTTTCTTTGAAAGGAGCTTTCAAGCTGACTTTATACAACAGGAATTAGCTTAATAGAGGAAAGAGAGCAAGAGAAGCAGTTATTTTTGAGAACTCAAGAGCAAGAACAGAAAAGAAATAACTTCTTCCTGCTTTGCTGGAGGATGTGATGTATATTACGTGCCAGATGCAATCATATTGGCATTTTATAAATACCTAAGTCCTCCTTACTTCAGGAATGTTGTTTTTTCTTTAATGTAACCTTTCTCTGTTTTTTACTGTTTGGGAGATATTCAAGTAAGTGCTGCACGGTGACTTCTTGTCGTGCTTGTGTTGGTTACTACCAGAGAGAACTGTCTCATATGCCTCAGATATTTGGATAAACACTGTGGTATTACTAACAGCAGCCTTCCACCAAGATTACTGTTGGGCCCTGGCCAGGGTCAGGGGAGCAGCCAAAATCAACTGCAGGACTGATATAACCAGGCTGATTTTTGTTCAAGCCTGTGAAATTTATTATAAGAGTGTATCTCAAGTCCTTTCTTCGTTGTGGGAATCTGTTTTGTGGCCTGGCAGCAACTGGCTTTCGTGCAGCTTATTAGCTATACTGAGCAATGTGGTACATGTAGATATGGACAGGTTTATTCTTTTTACAGGCTGGGGCTTTAAGTATTCCCTCAGTCACAATGACTTTGCAAAGTAATTCACAGAGAGGCATTTTTAGGTGTTCAGGTATTTGAAGGCTACAAATGAGTATTAGTCATTAGAGGATAGGCTTGGTGGTCTCTGAGAAGCTGTCCAGATGTAGTGAGAACTTCTGGGCAGTGAGCATCTCTGGAACTGATATTCTTTGCCCTGTTGTGTTCAGGAACCTTAATTACTTTCTGGTTCCTCTTTATAACTCGCGTCCAAAAAGTAAATACTTTTTTCTGGCATGGCATGTTGAGTTCTCAGTAGCTCCCTGTCCAGCTGGGCTGCATGGGTGATCTGCATGCATGATGAGAGAGCAGTTCTTGCTTTTTGCTGGTTGGTTGTTAAGGCAGTATCTGCCCAAGGTATCAGGAGGTTGTCCTACTTTCCCAGCTCAAAAATCCAAGATCCTTAGAATTTGTAAAATGGATATCTGACTTTCCCTTTATTTATTAGCCAACAGGAGCAGTCAGCAAATAGATCTTCTTTTAATATTGGAAATGTTCCTTGAAACTTTACTGGGTCTTTTTCCTCTTACTTGTCTGTTCCTGCTGACAAACAAAAGGCATAATCCATTATTCCAAACTGCTGAAAAGGAGGCTTCAAATTGCCAGGTATGAAATTATGCTGCTTGTTCAGTTACCAGTAGGAAACGGCATGCAAGACATTTCAGAACCTACAAAGGAGAAAGTTCTTTGTATATGTGAATTTAGTATTCACAAAAGGTGTCAGATTGACAGCCTCAGAGATTGTGGAGATTGGAATTCTATTTATCCCTAGAGTAGGTGCAGTGCAGACTTCAGTAGTGCAAAAATTTCCTGTATTATTCTGCTGTTACACTCTACTAGTGCCTTTCCCCAGCAGCCTCCAGGGGCAAGGAGCTCCTTTCTCTGTGCCCCTTCAAAGAGCTGGCTGCCAAAAGGATGTGAGGGTGGGGGTTTTTTTTTTGTGAATTGGGTGCTTGTATCCTGAAATCTAAGCAGGTGTGAAAGGCATTTGATAACATCTACCTCTAAGGAGCCACTGGAGAAGAGGCAGCAGCCTTCAGCCTCCATGTTCTCTGTTTTTGTGCAGACTCTGGTACTTGAGTCAAAACCTAGTGGTCATAATTCTATTAATCATTAACTTAGCCATTCTTCTGGAAAAAAAAAAAAAAAAAGTGGTTAAATGGTTTAACACTCTGTATGGTGATAAATGTAAATTATATTGAGGTAGGAGATTATCAAATCAGATAAATATAGTGCTCTCTATTTTAATAGACTGGGTACTGGGTGAAACTTGAAAAAGGAACACAAACTCTGTACATGTAATGGTTGGCATAAGAAATGGGATGTCAGGCCTTTCTGTTCTTGCTGTGGACTTGTGTGGTCTTGGACAGGTAGCCTCTTAGTCACATAGTTTACATGTTTGCAAAGTAAGAATGTTTACTGCAACTCAGGTACTTTTTAAACCTTGGTAAGGAAAGTGTAGGTCAGAAGTGACATTGTGAGTTTTGGCAGCAGAAAAATATCAAATTAAGAGAAAGCAGTGAAAATTAAAAAGGAAAAAAAAAAAAAAAAAGGCGGTGCAAGCTCTAGTCACCAGAGCTCCAGTCTTTATACACTTCCAGAGCCAGCCTAAGACCTGAGAAATGCCAAAGAACCCTTGAATGCAGACGTCGCAGGTGCGGTCCCGTCCTGTTGAGTTGCCGCCTCGGCCGGTGTTAGTCATGCAAAGCTGTCCTCCTGGCTCTGCAGGCTGTGAAACCACCAGCCTCAGCCATCATCTGCTTTCTTCAGTTGGTGTGGACAATCATTTGGATACCACAGACTGATAATATTTCAGCTTCAGAACGAATGGTCTTTGTTTCACAGAGATGATTTTGTTTTACTTTTCGCCAGCAATTAAACACCGTCAACCCCAGTGCAAACAATAGCTTCCGTCCCAAAAGGAAAAGCTCTTTGTAAAAACTTCTGCTGTTTACCAGGACAATATTTCTAACACAGTTTCTCTGTATGAAATATCTGTGGCTTAATAGAATTTAAACATGCATAAGTATCATTATTGAAGCTGGATTTTAGGTAATGATTGTCTTTCTGTGGTCTTTTAGTTTTTAAATTCCATTAGTTTTCTTAAAATTTAAGTGAGAAATTATGCACATTTTTCTACCTCAGAATAAGGATCAGTTTGCTGTAGCTCTGTATAAGGCAGATTCTTAAATGCTGTAAGGAAGAAAGGACCATTTCAAGGGAGAGTTAGAAAAATATGATTGACAGTATTGAAACTGATGCAGCCAACTTCTTGTTTTGTTTTAATGTTTTATAAAGTCTTCAGGGAAATAGCAAGGTCTCTGGGAGGTGTCATATAAGAAAAGTGTGGTGTTTTGTGTGGATTGTCCATTTGCTGAAAGGAAAATGGAGAAAGAACACCAAACCTTGTTTCTGGAAAAAAACACGACGCCAAAACAAACCAGCAAGCAATTTATTTTTGAAAATTTCTAACATCCCCTGGAAAAGTCTGTCCCACTGCTCTCTTGGGAGTGTTCACGTGGTTGTCCTTGTCTCCTGCTGTTTCACTTCTGTATCTTGATAGAGCCAGTCCCCTATGTCATGTATTTACAAGGCAACCTTAAGGAAGTCTTTTGGACCATGCAGCTTAATCCTACTCCAGCTCTGCCATGTGGTTATGGCCCTGGGTAGAAGCCTGTATCATCTCCAGTTCCCATCTTTCATTAGGTGGCATGCTTCTGTGCCTCTGGAGCATGGTTTAGCTTCAACTTAATCACTTGATAACCTTCAGATCAGAGACTCAGAACAGGACTGCTGCCATCCAGCAAGGCTCAGGCTGCTCTGCTGCTTTCCAGCTCAGCCCTGCCAGCAGTGAGTGCTTAAGGAGAAGTGTAAGATTATTTTAATTGGCTTTTTTCTTTGCAGTGCTGTTGCTTTACTACGCCTCTCAAAGATCAAGCCAGTCTTGGAAAAGTCACATGTTGGCAGCTCCCTGCCTCACCTCATGCAAAAGCTGAGGCCAGAGTCCTTGAAACAGGCAGGACAACCTTGTCTTCAGAAAGCCCACGTGTGAGAGCAAGTTCCTCCATATCTCAATTAACCTTTTATTTAAAGGCACAGGAAGTACTTTTGTCCCTCAGCTGAAGCCATCAAATTATTGTTCATCACAACTAAAGGGTAGGAGTGGGGATTGTTGAGGATTATTTTTTCATTCATTTGCTTTTGTGAATGATTGCTGAGAACAGCTGGATTAAGCAGCTTTGTGTGTGAGCACAGAGAGAGCCCATGAAATATAAGGTGTTGGTATCTGTGCTATTGGAATAGACCAATTTCTCATTACAGTTTTCTCTAGTGTTTAGCATGGAGGTGTTCTTACTTGAACTGAAATTGCTTTTTCAGCCTTAAAATACTTTATTGCTTACCAGGTACATACAAGTAACTTTAATACTTCCCTCCTCTCTTCAGGCCAGAAGGAAGTGTTGTATTTCTTGCTTGGGAGCTGGGGAATAGGTACACTGCAGAAAGTTGTTTTTAAATACTCCCAAGTCAGAGTCAACCTAGGTAGGATGGACCTTGGGCATTAAAACCTGCTTTGTGGGCCTTGTTCTGAATTGTTCCAAATAGTTGCTTCAGGTGCAGATGCTGACCTCTTTCATCCCTTGTATTCAGGGCAGTTAGTAATACTGCCAAAAGCAGAAAAGAGCTGGATAATTTTTTTTAATGCAGGTTTTTGGCAAAAAGATATAATAATTCACCTTCTGCCTGTGCAGAGATGTATCAACTTAACCTGTCCTTCTACTGGAGAGGCAGTCAGGCAACAGGATGTCAGGGTCTGTGGTTTGAGGGACTTTTTAGCAATACTTTCTGTCATGAGAGGTATGCTGAAGGTGCTGGGGATATTCCACTGCAGCTGATGCTACTTTTTACTTCTGTAGCACTTTCACATCCTGGTCTTCAGAGAAATTGCAACACTTGTGCACTCCATGTATGTGTCTTCCTCCTGGTGAGAGAGATTATATATATATATATGTATAATAATGATACAGGCAGATAAAGCATAAAGGTTAATCTGCTTTATGTAAGTCAAACAGAATGGAGACTCCCAGTATTTGCAAAATAAGAACATAAACCAGCATGCTGCATTGCTTAGGCATTGTGCAGCTCCTGGTGCTGAGCAGGCTGTTCTCCTCAGAGAGCTTCAGGCCTGGGCTACAGGAGAAGATCAGAAGGACCTTTCCCTACAAGGGAGGCTCCTCTTGTTTCCAATTCCTAAACTGTCAGGAATCTCTGTCCTGTGTTGAGTGAATCATTCCTGGAGGGCACCCAGGCAGTGTGGAGGAGGAAAATGCCTGGTGTGAATGCAGGAGGTATAAAAGTCAGATGAGAGAGGAGAGATAAGAATACGTCAGGACAGAACTATAGTGAGACCAGGACTGTAGAGGGATCATAGAGGAAGGTGCTGGAGCTGGTGGAGAAATGGAGCTGAAGGTTTGCAGGAGAGGTGACTTGGGAGGTGGGGAGGGAGGCAGCAAACGAAGAGGGGTTGGCAAGGGAGATGGCAGTCTGAATTCTGACACTTTCTAATTTTGGAGTGCTTGCCTTTGTAACCTTAATAATTTTGTTCTAATATGCTAGATACAAAAATTACATTATGTGTTCTGAGGAATTTGGTTACTATGGTAATGGGTATATAAGTACATAAGAGTTAAGATGTCAGCAAATGAACAGCTGCAATGTAGCACACAAACCTGGGAGTACAGGCATTTGGGAAGCTGGTTGCTACAAACTTCTGCTTCAGTTTGGGACCACTACTGGCAGGTCTGTTCCTGGGTGAAAGTGACATCAGAGCTACAATAAATCTTTGGCCTTAGTGGAATTCAGAAGAGTTACCCAAAATTTCTGAATAAGCAGACCATAGACCTCCCTTCTGTACCGGGACGGGGAAGTCTCTGTGCTCTGTGGCATCTCCTTTCAAGCACTTTCCTTCCCCCTTGCTTAGAGACTGGAGCTGGCTGGGCTGTGAGTTTCCCCCTTCTCCTTGCTAGTGACCTGACTAGGTGGATTTGGAGAAGTGCAGCTGGTCCCTGTTTTTTAAGTCTTTGCCAGAAGTCAACACTTGGTGATGGCATGGTCTTGCTCATCACAGCAGTTAGGAAGGTGATGGGGAGCAAGAGCACCCCAGGGATTGTAAGGAAGAAAAATGGGACAACTGTTGGCACATGAGTTGAAAGGCCAAATGTTCTTCTAGACTTCTTGTCCCATCCCACCCCTTCCTCCATCTTTTTGGATACTTTTTGTATGGCCACCCATACCTTCTGTTGTAAAAATTACTCCTGCAATGTAGACAGTGTAGGACCCAGCACCATGCTGCAGGATTTGCATTAAGACTTAAATGGGACAGTACAAAGTGTATTGTCATGTAGGAAAAACAAATATACCGAAATGTGTTTCATATATCAAAACATAAAAATGGATTTTGACAGGTAGAAATGGAAATATTTTAAAGACTTCAGTATATCCATTGACAACATAATGATTTTAAAACTTCAGTGCCGTATAGTTAGGAAATACACAGATGTGGATAACTTAGTTAGGGACAGATGTGAGGAAAGGCTGCTGTGATGGTTGAGGAAGTGAATTCTTCCCTGTGTCATAAAGGGAGACAAAACTGGCTTACTGTTTTCAGCTAACAGGCTGAGGGGGTGCTTATCCCTCAGTACTGAAAAGGGAAGAAAAGAGTTCAAAATTTTAAGGACAGTGTGGGAAAAAGAGTCAGTATCAATTTACAAATAAAAACCACAAACTGTGAATCGTTCTTAATCTTAAATTGGTTCCTAATCAGACTAGGAGTGTGGTTCTGGAGCAGCCTTGTAATCAGAGTAGTGGCTTTGAGAAGTTCTCAGGAGTTGGTTATTATTTGATGGTTGAATTCTATTATATAGTTGCTTAAAATAGCAGGAACAGGACTTAATGGGACCTACAGTCATATGATCTTAACTATACAGTTGAGACATTCTGTGTCAGAGCCACTGCTACCTAAATTGTTTTATGCATTTTTCCATGAAAGCAAGATGAAACTCATCAAATTAGAAGGGTATGCTTGTTATCTCTGTACACTGAAAGCTATTTTTTGTTTTAAGTGGAAGGCATAAAGAGAAATAATGTAGACTTTGCAGAACCCACTGGAGAAGTGTTTCCTCAAGTAGGTAAAATACTGAAAAAGGTGGCTTTTGATTTGTTGTTGTTTGCTTTTGGTTGTTTGTCTCATCCAATTGCTGTGTGCTATTTTAAAAAAATTGTTCTTCTCAGTCATGTGGAGATAGGAAAAATAAATACTCAGCCTTCTGATCTGGAGTAGAACCGGACAAATTGCCATGACTTTGGGGAATTCCAGCAGGAAAGGAGGTGCTCAGAGGCTGTAGAAATGCCTGAAATAGTTGCTCAATAAAGACTTTCATGGGTATAGATAATCTGGTAGAAGAGGTGTAACAGTTACAGGTTTTAAACACTATTGTTGATGAAATATGTTAGAAACCCTTTTTGAACCAGCTTTAACTCACAAGCTCATGTAAGCAGCTGGATGGCCATGCCATAGTGCTAATTGGTCACTTTATCAGAAAGAATTAAATAATCTTTCACAGGTAACCTGTTCCTGAACAGCTTTCCTGCAGTTGCTCAGTGATGAAATTCCATTACTCCTCATCATGTGCAATCTTTAAATAAACCTTTTATACTGTTTATGATAGTAGTAGGATCTTTTATAAGCTCCTGTGTTAAACAAAATTGACCTTTTTTACTAACAGTGTATTTCAGTGGGGCTTGTTTGAATAGCAATATAAAAATTGTCATCCAGAATCTAAGACTTTACCTGTCTGGTCCTGTCTGCTGTTTCTGGCAGCAATAACGAGTGGATGCTTCGGAAGAGGTGCCAGGAGCATTCAAGAATCCCTTCCCTGACCTGTGTCTGGATGGTCTTACTCTTAAATAAATTGTAATACTTAATACTTACTTAATACTCGTAAATATCTAGTTTAAAAAGCAGTGTTTGTGCCTCTTGGGCTCAGTACCTTGCAGTAATTTCTTCAGGTTAATTTTACTCTTTATAGCTTGATTGGTTGAATTAATCCACTGTGGTGTAATTATGCTGCCATTTTATGGACTCTCCTCTTGTTATTGAAGTCTGAGCACATGACATGGCCTTTTTATGTATAATTTTTAACTCTTAAACCTTTTCTCTTAAGGCTAAGTTTGTTTTCTTGGAATTTACAACTTCCTGTTTCTGACCCTTTTTTGCTAGATGTGATTGAAGAATAATAGCAAGGAGCAGACCACGGCAGAAACGTTCTTAATGTACTGTCAGAATTTCTGTGTATTTTCCTAATCTATTCTTCATGTGGTTTTTAATTGATTTTTGTTGTTTGTTTAAAAAAACAATCTGACATAATCTTCACATAGTTGTGTAATTATTTTCTTTAGTTTAAGAACACGTATGTGTGTGATGGTTCTTCGTTTTTTACCTTTCATCATCTGACTTGTTGCTTTTTAAGGTTCCTATGTGCTTTCTGGTGCTGTCAACTGGCCTAAATAAAACTTTCCATGTTCCTTCCTCTCGTGTTCCAGATTTCAAATGCAAATATGCAGGATCTGCACAGAACCTGTGGTCACTCGGGTTGCATGGGCCTTCTCCCTTGTTCAAAATGTGTAATTATATATCTGACCTCTTTGTTTTTTCAGAGTTTTGTATCAGATCAGAGGTGATGTTTCTGCTCTGTGCCTGTGACTAATTAATGCAATAATTTTGCAGTATTTAAAAAGACTGCCCACTTCTTTTTTAATACCCTTTTGAGTTATGTGATTTTAATGACATACAGTCTACAGCATAAATATTTGGCTTGCTAGTTCTTAGTACATCACAGTTACCAAGTGATTAGCATGTTATTTCCACTAATTATTAGTTCAATTAATTTTTTAGTTTGGCTGCAGCCATTGTGGGGTCTTTCTCTGGAGCAGCAGCTGTTGGAAGGGGACAGCAGTTGTGGCAAAAGTATACATCAATCTGGAGCTACTTCAGACTTTTAGGGCAGCTACTTACTCATCTCCATAGGTCAGTAATGTTTAATTTATGAGTTCATTGAAGGACCAGCTTTCATGATGAATAGTATGTGACAGCACCATACCTTAGACCCAGTCATCTTTTTTGTGCAGATAATTTACCTTCATGCCTGCACCCTTGCTCTCCTGTGTGGCTTTTTTCCAGCCTGGTAGTGGAGCAGGCTGAGTGACTGTCCAAGGCTTCTTGCTGTCAGAGATTGTTTTTTAAGATTATTCCTGCAGAATCTTCCTTTCTTTTTTTTTTTTTCCCTTCTATTTATTTTTTTTCCTTTTATTTATTTTTTTTAATGTTTGTCTTTGACTCTATTTTCTACCCAAGATCCTTCCTACCAGCTTCAGTTTTACCAGGTTTGTACTTGCTCAAATAGGAGTCCAGCCTGTGGCCAGGGGAGAGCTGGACATAGCCTCTGGCTGGGGTGGATGTGTCCTGGCATCCTTCTGCGCACTGATAAATTCAATTTCAAAACTCAATTTAAGCATACTTATTTATATATATATTTATTTATTGTTTGTTGGTCAGGAAGACTATAAACTACTTCCTTTCACGTCTCCTTTCTAAACTGTGTGTGATACTGCTACTTTTTAATTACTTCTTTTCTCAAGGGTAATTATCTGTATTGTAAGCTTTAGTAGCTTATTTTCTGAGTTATTTATGCTGAATCCAAAATAGCTAATTTGCTTACGTTCACTATATTTATTGTTCTGGAGCAGAATTGCTTTGGGGTCAAGAAAAGGTTTCCTTAAACTCAAGTCCCATTAGGGTAGCTGATTAATTTTTTTTTTTTTTTTTTTTTTTTACTGGGCAGCTGGAGTTTCCCAGTATTTTGCCACTAGACTTAAATGACTCTCATCAGCTCTCTGCTTGCTAACCTCTTGCTGGCCAGTGTGCTGCCAGCACAGCATCTCCTGCACTGGAATCATTAAAACGTGTGCTCTTCAGTCCAAGAAATGTGGCCATGGAGAGCTGTCTGTAGGTGATGCAGTCACAGAATGTGCATCAATGCAATGCTTTACGTAGTAAAGGAAAAGAATTGGCAACAACTGTGAATTTAATGAATCGCCAAAGAAGGGGAACAGAAGATTTCATTTTTTTCCAATTGCCTTCCACATAGCTCTGCTAGCCTAAGGAATTACTAAATTTGGATCTGACCTTCTTAATAAATGTACCAGAACTATCACAAGCAAAGACATTCAAGAGATGTTAGTGTTGAATGAAGATGTCAGGGCATGGTTAGTGCTTCTTGAACTTTCATGATATTGGTCTTTGAGAAATGAGTGTTGGCTCTTCCTTAGCTATTCTGTAGGTCTAACTTTTGATTGGGATGGTTAAGTAGGAGAAAAAAAATACAGGATGCTTTTTGGCATTAGTGTTTCTTTCAGCTGCATCAGTAATGCCTTTCATTTGTGTTATTTAAGTGGTAGGGTCAGTGGTAGATGCGATGCTTATCAAGTGAGTGATGTTGCAAAAACTGGCAGTTAACAAAAAAACAATATTTTCAGGAGTACGAGTAGTGTTAGGTAGATTCATGTTTGTTTATAACTGGCATATGTTGTCAAAATGGATATAGTTTGTTCACAGTATCTGTCTTTGACACAGGAATAGGCTTATCCAGTTAAGAGTTATCTTCACTACTTAGAAAACTTCAAAGATTGTAGAAATAATCAGAAATTATTCTAGAATACAGAAAGCTCTTTCCATTTTGTTTTAAATGGAAAGCATAGGATAATTGATGCACTGTTGGCTTTACTGCTGGTGTGGATCATCCTAAGAAATACTTAAACCCAACCCAGAAACACAGGTCCTGCCTTCTTAATGGAGGTTTGGGGCCCTTTTGCTTTCTGACCCTTTTGCTAGAGATGTTCCTGGAAAGTAAACATCCAAGCAGAACAACTCAGCAGGATCAGAAAGTGTGCAGGGGTAAGTAATTCAGGGAGCTGATGATGGACATTTCAGTGTCAGAATCTTGAGAGAAAATCAAAGCAAGCCACACAGTCTACAAGTGCATGTGTAAGAGAAATGCAAGCAGCACTCTTAACATTAAAGTGTCTTCCTGAGGCTGTTCTCTGAAGTATAATACAAGAAAAAGTACAGGTAGAGATGCAGAGAAAGAAAGAAAAAAGAGGTTTTTTTCAGGATAGAGCCATTCCTCAAAAATCTTATTTTAAAGAAACAGAAAAAAGAATCTAACTGGAATGATAAGCTTGTTCTTTGTCAGATCAAGGAAAATTTACCCTGTTGGGGAAGAAAAGGCTCTTTGAACATACGTGCTCACACAGACCAAAAGCTGACAGAATTCACCACAATCTCCAGGTGCAGACTCGTCTTGACCTTATAGCTATTCCTTCTAGAAATGCATAGATGAGGGAA
Organism: Phaethornis superciliosus; assembly: GCA_023637945.1. Taxonomy (NCBI): domain Eukaryota; kingdom Metazoa; phylum Chordata; class Aves; order Apodiformes; family Trochilidae; genus Phaethornis; species Phaethornis superciliosus. The sequence goes on along the minus strand of JAJQWJ010000023.1, from coordinate 4,282,988 downwards.
TGTGAAAGATATTAAGAGGACAGCATGTAATGACCATGTTTTCCTGTAAACCTCTGCTGTGGAGGAAGATAAACAGCAGCAGAGGGATCATAGAGGAAGGAGTGCTGTCCTTACCCTGGTGTATGTGGGATTGTAGACCAGGTGAAGTGCTCGTTCCTGTCATCATGTGAGTTATAGAAGTGTCCAGCATGGCTGTAAGATCTCACCTGCTTCAGACTTTGGCAGCAGAAGGGGCTCCTGACTCAGATGGGATTCTTTTTCTTTCTCTTGAGGACTGGCAGAAAGCAGAGGAGCATTTCACATACATAAGTTTGAGACTGAAGAGCATTATAGAAGAGAGCAATATCTCAGTGATGCTTTCCGTGGCCCACAAGTTACCTTCTACAACACAGTGTTCTGAACCCATTCCAGCTGTCTTTATTCTGCTTGTAGTTGGCACTATTTCAGGATAATTCCTTTTTTCATCAGTTTTGTGACAGTATTTCTGATTTTTTTTTTCTTCTGAATATTAAACATTTTTCAATCAATCTCTTATAGAGTGTCATTCAGCTGCCCTTTTCCTTAATGACTAGTAGTCCTAGTGGATCTATGTGGAGAACAAGACTACCAAAAAGAATGATTTTAAGATAATGAAGAGAAAGACAAGTTCACAACTTTTTTTCAGTATTTTTTCATCCTAGCTTCAGCTCCCCACTAAGTGGTAAGAGTAAGTCATCAGGATCCCGAGGGTCCCTGTGTGCCTCTTGCCCCTTTTGCAGGACATGGGAGGAGCTAAATGCCACTTGCTTCATTTCCATGTTTCTCTTGTTCCATTTTTGGGTTGTTTTTTGTTGTTGTTTTCTTAATTACCACTCTAGGAAGATTTACAAATTGCAGAACTAGGAGGAGGAAAGCAACATGTTGTTAGCTTGGTGGGAGAGGCTTACCCGAGTGCGCAAGTCTGTGGTATGTGGTTACACATGAATCAAGTGGCTAAAATTACCATCTGATTTGAGAGGCTTGGAGATGCTGATAGACTTTCCATTGTGATAGTCACCTAGAATACAACCGTCTTGATACCATCTGCTGTGGTGTAATTGAGCATGGATGGGAAGCTGATTTTTAGCTGTTGAAGGAAACAGCCTTTTCCTGCTGTGAGCAGAGAGTAACTTGTCTTCCATGTGTGCAATGCGTGTTAAGTTGCTCTGATTTTGTTAGAATCTGTAAAAAAGAGTTGACTGTGTGGACCAGAGCCTAGGTTAAGAGAGGCTTTAAGGAACGTCCAAGCAGTTGGTGGGTTGCCAGGATGTTTTTTTTTTTAATTGCAAAGCAATAAAAAACCATGGTATGTAGTTCTGAAAAACTTGCTGGAAGGAGAAGTTGAACACAGTGATTGAGAAAGTAGGATCTCAGTAACCATAAAGCACCCAATCAACATGTGTCCCTGTGTTTTCAGAGATCTACAGGAAGATGGATAGAAGATGAACTTGAATCCAGCAATAGTGCAGTGCTCCCCTGAGTTTCAGACCAGCCAACAGAATTATTTCTGCCTGTGCCCTTGCAGAAAGTCCCCTTGCACAGTCCCACTGCAGCAGGGTGGCCAGTGGTTGGGTTTGATGAACAGCAAATAAAGTGACAGTAGGTAGGACAGATAGTAGGTAATCTCTGTCTACCCTTTATATTTCCAGATATGATACCTCCATGCATAGAGTTTATCTGGCTAAAATTTTTTAGGCTGATTTCTTCACAGATTGCAAGATAAATCAAGGGTAGCAACATTGTTTGTAAAGTCTTAAATCAACACTTCCTGGTGGGATGGGTGTTCAAGTCTTCTGATGCTGGACATTCATCATCTTTTCTGGTATGTCCAGAAGTGTACAGCCCTTCTGTTTCTGATACCAAGTTAGTCAGATCATCACACTTGCATCCCCTTGGGTTTGAGGGGTGAGTATTGCAACCGTTGTTGCCTGAGGAGAGTAGACTGGTATTGCAAAATACCAGCTTTGCCTGAAGAGCGTACATTTTAGAGTAAAATGAGTAGTATTTTTCTTTCTCAGGCAACACATATGCCGTTCATCACGTTGTCTTCTCCTTCCATACATTGTGGCCTTGTTTTGCCTCGTTGGCATCTCAAATATATGTCAAAAGAAGCTTCTCCACCCAACAGGCAATAGTATATGATACTGAAAGTCCAGCTTTGGTTTCCTCTTCATGGTTTCTAACCAAACAGTTCATACATGCTGTTATTTTTGGTTTCTGTGCTAGAAAAGTGTTATTTAATATTTCTTCTCTGAAAATACATGTAATAGTCACTACTTCCCATTTTGCATACAAGCAGCAACTTGTATTTTATAATTTAACTTTTTTATCTTACAGGCTTGTATTCAGTCTGTCAAAAATGGGGAGTGATTTGTCTGTTACTTCCAAAAAAATTGTGCTTTTAAGTGAAATGTTTAGTGCTATACAGAAATCTTTAAAAAATCAGTATTTTAAGCATTCTTACCATCCAACTCTCAGTTTATGCATAATTCTAAGGAGAAAAAAAAATTCTTTCAATAATTTCACTTCACAATATTTATGATAGTGGTGGAAATTTTCAGTGTCAGCTGGAAGCCATTCAGGAAATTTTTAATAGTGTATTGAAAGGATAATTTAATCACAGCTTCATATACTACCCAGATCTGACCCATATGCAAGTAAGAGAAAATCCCTTTTCCTTTTTGACAGTTGCATGATGACGCTCGTTCCCTATCTGTTTGATGCTCTTGCATTAGATCCTGCCAGAGGAAATTACACACTAAAATTTAGCAACTTTTTTGCACTATGTGCAATGCAGATGCTTTTTAAAAAAATAAATCTAAATATCTGTTTCCAGATTAATTTCTGTTGTGGTGAACTGGTTTTTGATGGTGGGATGGGGTTTTTTTGATGTCGTTTATTCACCTTCAGACTTTGAGTAAGAAGACGTGCCAAAGACCATTAGTTTTCTGTGTTGAATATTAATTTTGTAGTCTTCAGGTGCTAAACTGGTCTTCTGGTTTGTTTGTTTTGTTTTTAAAATGTTATGTATATTCTGTCTGGGGGAAAACACATGATGTGCCTACTTTTAGTACCAAAAATACATTTTTATAGATTTTACTCTGTTAATAAGCAGATAACTTGCATAAAACAAGATTTATGTCTTAATTTGCAAACACTTTTTTTATTATAATTCAGTAATGGAGGGCAGCATTCTTTTCAGCCTCATGCACCATCACAGGACTCCATGCAGCACACACGTCTGTTGGTGCCCAGTGACATGGAGACACAGAATGATGGATGCACAGATCTGTTTGTGGTTTCCATTTTGTGCTTACATGGTATTTAACTCTGGCTATAACATTCCTGTGTATAGAAGCTGAATGATATGGAATGTGTTGATTCCTTGAATCTATTTGTTTGGACAAAATATGCAACTTTTCATGCTAATAATCGACAAACAACCTACAATCGTCACATTTTGGTTTCTACAAATTTTCAAACCATCTTAAGGAATTACAGGTGCTTTGATGCATGTTCATGTTTAGTGTAACCTAACACCTTCCTAATACCTTCTGGTTACCATCACTCTCACTGACTTGGTCTGGATGTGAACTTGAGAAATAACAATAATGGAAATCTTAGCGAGTAGGTTCACTTCTCCTTTGCAGAGAAGGCTGTGTACATTGTCTTCTTAGTATGTGTGTTTGCTACCTGAAGACAGTTATCTGTGACACTGACAGCTGTCAGATATTTCACTGTGGACAGATTTTCATTTCTGTGAAGTCTCTGGAGCATAAGGCTTGAATTTCCACTTTGAATATGGCAGCAGACCATTCAGAGATTTGCTTGTTCTGCTCTGCAGGATCCCAGGAGATATTAGTCACGGGGTGGGTCTTACTTCAGCTTGAGATGACATGGCAGGGAGGCAGAAAATTCAGAAGAGAACAGGTCTTACCCTGTCCTCACCTTCAACTTCCATATGTCAGGGGTTCAAAGCATGTTTCTACATTTAATGTAGCCATAATTACAGTGATGTGACATCTTAATGGTTCATAGACTTTTGTGGATGCATGCATATAGTTTCTACTAACTGGTAGTTGTTCAGATGAAAGTAGTTTGATAAAATATTTTGGCCTGTAGTCAGTGTCATCTACACCAATAATAGTAGCCAATAACTACATGTGGTTGGTTCAGCCTGCTGTATGGAAATAGAGTTGGTCCAGTCCTGTGCTTTGATTTATTTTGAATCTTTCTTGTATTCCTACATCATCTTGTTGGTTGTGAGTTGAGTTGGTGTAAGGACCAATAGCTGTGTTTATGCAATGCAACCTTCTGTCTTCCTATGAGTGGCAAAGAGGAAAAAAACATAGGATTTTTCATCTAATTTTAGAAGCTTGTAAGGTGGATTGTAGGTAGGCTGCATCTCAGTCGGATGCAGTCAGTTGGTTCTGGATCCTGTCTCGTGGCCACAACCAGGTTCTGGCTACTTAATCTGAGCTGTCTGAAGTGAGATATCAGTCAGTCTCATCCACTGGGAATGGTTGTGTTTAACTGTATAGCTGCACTGATCCAAAAAACCTGTAGTAAAGGGACTGCATCAGAAGAAAAATGTTAAATACGTAAGTGCAACTTGACCCTAATTTAGAAAACCAGTTTCCTGCTGGTATATGATTTTCAGTGCAGTTTAGGTTTTTTAAGATCTTAACTAGTCTGTGTTTTTACTACATTTTAAGTAATGCAATAACCATGTTGCATGCCACTTCTCCTAACCTCACTTCCATTTTCCCCCAGTGTTCAGGTGTTGCAAGGCAGGAGGCAGAGCCTCTCAGCTGATGGTGCTGGCAGGCAATGCCTGTTGTCTGGGTAAAAAGAAGAATTTAAGGGAATTTAATATTGTAGTATCCATAAAAAAATGGGAGCATTTACTGTCTAAAGCTTTCATATGGATGGAATTTACATTAATGCATTTTATTGTTCCATCTAAGCAGATCAAATGATAACTATAGTGTCATGTCTACTTTTCTGACTGTTCTCTTAAATAGGTTTTAATACTTAAATGTTTTTATTCTCGTGCATTTCAAAGCAGCAATCATTTTCAAGAATAAAGAGAATTAAATTTATCTCAATACTCTCAGGCTTAAAGGGGGGAAAGTTGTATTTGAAGGGGTATCACAAGCAGATGAGGAGTTCTGCTCTGATGGGCCATTCCAAGACCATCAATTGCTTACAATCCTGTTTGTGTTCTCAGTGAGCCTGGTAAGAGCTTTAATAGGGGTAAAAAGTGTTGCTCAGAAATTATGCCAAGAAGGGGTCTAGTAGCTGGTTTGGCATCGAGGGTAGGTGGGGAAGGGGAGGAGGCCACGATCCACCATGGCTGTGTGTGCACGGGGCTTTTCTCCTCGCCCTGGCTCCCACACACACGCTGGCTCTTGGGGACATGTGACTTTTGGCCATATTAGCAGGTTTATCCCAGCCTAGCCTCTCTGACTAACAGATGTAGGGAAAAGGGCATTCTGGGATTGCAGCAGTTGCTTTGGAACAACAATGTCCTTTTTGTAAGAATCTGATGCTTCTTAAAAGATGGAACATGACATCATTACCGTCGATCCAAGAAACATTCCTTCAATAATACTGAGTGTGCTCTGGTTATCAGCTCCCTTCCCCCAGCTCTTTTCTCTTGCTTTTCTGACTGATGCTTTTTGTCTATTGTTTCGTTGAGGGCTGTAAATGTGAAACAGTTGTCTTTCAGTGTTATGTGCCTTGTTAGAGCTGGAATCAAGTGGAATATTGTTGGCTTATTTGAAAGAAAGCAAGAAAAATAACAAAAAAAAACCCAACCCAACTTTTCTTCCAGTCTTCATAAATATAGCATGCTTCAGGTACAGGCTGAATTTAAGCTAATTATTTCCCTTCCCACACGGTGTGCTTTACTGCATTATGCAATGGAAGGTGGAGATATTGCAGTCCTGTTCCGTGCATCTCGCTTGCCTTGGTCGGCAGCTCAGGGTGTTGGAAGGCTCCTGTAATGATCCCGCCTCAGTAACCAAGTGTGTGTGTGCCCGCTCAGCATAGCAGAGTTGTGAACAGCTGCTTATGTTCCATGTGTGTGAGAGAGATATGTTTTTATACTTGGTCCACCACTGGGATTTGAATATTTTATTTTTTTCCTTAGCCCCCGAGAGCGGGCTAGCGTGAAAACACATTTTGGGTTGCATTGTAAATCTTGCTGAATGCCGGCTGCATGGAGGAAAGCAATGAAAATGCTGGATTTTGCTTTGCTTCCCTGCCTTCTCTCTCCCACACATCTTCAGCAGGAACACAGGAGACTCCTGCAGACATTACAGCTAGGTATGTCTTGGCTATCTCTCGCACAGTCGTACTCTGTGTACGCTGGCAGTTATTTGAACTAACAAGGAGCTGGCGGTCTTTGGCACTTTCACATGCTGCAACTGTGTACAGAAGAGCATAAACATGCAGGAGTGTGTCTTTTTCCATTCTTGTGGGAATTGCTCCGCAGGGAGGGGAAAACAAATGATTCATTGATGATCTAGAGGCTTGGAGAAAGGTGGAATTGTGTCCAAAAAAGGAGGAAAAATGGGGATAGGGCCTTCTGATATGTTGGTTAAACAGGTTTCTTGTCTTTTTTCCATTATAACGGTGTAAAACTTTTTAAGGAACAAAATTGATATATGAAATATGAATTCTAAAAGCCCAGGTCTTGACCAGACAGGGATTTTTGGAAAGAAGTGAGCTGTGTGATTGTTTGCCAGTGACACAGAACTGGTTTTATTGGTTATCCTTCATTTACGATGGGGTGGGAGTGCTGTTTACTTGTAATGGTTGTTTTGTTTCACCTATTGTAAAGATACAGTAAAATCCTATCACAAATTGAAAATATACTTTTATTCTGGCTAAATTCCAAGATACACTTTGAATAAATGAAAGAAAATGCATGATGCAAACAGGAAAGATTTTGTACATTTCCAGCGGCATCTGAAGTTACGAGTTCCTCTGAAGAAAGTGTTTGCCAATGGGCTATTGTACAAGGCTGAATCATGTGCTGTCACAATTAAAATGTATGTTTGCATCTGCTGAAGCAGAGTAGAAAGCCAAGTGTTATGTGGCATGGAGTATCTCCTCTTCTGGATGCTGTTCCTTCAGAGAAGAGGGGTTCAAATTAGAATGTGAAGAGAGGCATTTAAAGGTGGGGATCTTGAATTTAGTAAGAGGAAAAAAACCAAGGATCATAACTTACTTAGCTGTGGAAGGAGAAGCTTTAGAGAAAGGTTTCCACACGCACACTGAAATGAGTAAAAATTGATCACTGGCTGCTTCTTAACTGGAATACAATGGCAGAAGAAAAAATACTGAGATGGATTAAAAAATGTAAATACAGATTTGTAAATAGCAGTGGTGGTTCCTGCACATCATACTTGTACCATATATTCTGTCTTGCAAAGACCATGATATATAGATATTTATATGAATAAATACTAACAATATTAATACTGCTATGTCATCCACTTCACGAAGTCCAAACAATGCTTTAGGGCAGCATGTGTAACTCTTTGGAGGGAGGGTGTCAAGGTAATATGGGCTCACTGGTGACAAACTGGTTATTGCTGGAGGCCAGGGGGATTCTGTTGACCTCTCTGCAGGTGACAGCAGATGCTGGAGCTAGGATTGAGTCTCATTTTGTATTTTGATTTTGGTTTGTATTCTGTAGAAACACTTGACTGCTGTCACAGTGGGACTGTGACATGATCCCAGCAGATAGCTTGTGTTGCTTCACACAACAGGGATGCTTGCTCTGGTAGAAAGTGAAGCTGCTCTGCTGTAGCTTTGTTTCTGGCTCTTTGAGGAGAGGATAATCAGTGAAGGATTGCAATCTTTTTCTTGCAGTAATCCATGCTGAAGAGGCTCCATTCATACAGATGAACCAAGGGTTGAGGCAGCACTTTAAACCCAGATAGTCGGTCGGCTAACTGCCCAGCAGGATGCCATCAACCAGCCGAGCGGGCAGCCTGAAGGACCCAGAAATTGCAGAGCTCTTCTTTAAAGAAGATCCAGAAAAGCTCTTCACAGATCTCCGAGAGATTGGCCATGGAAGCTTCGGAGCAGTTTATTTTGTAAGTAGCTCCATGAGTTGTGAATTTCAGCTGTATCTTTCTCTGAACTGTGGGTGTAGACTTTTTTTTGAATGTGTTGATGAAAACTACTGTTAATGTTTTTATGGTCTGAGTGGGACAGAGATGTCTGCTCATGTGTCTGTACAGTCTCAGTCCATTCACAGATGCACAGTATCTGTAAGGTGTTTGTGTATAAATTGAAAAGAAAAACTGCAAATGTGGAACCTGCCTGGTGCCTTTAGGTGCCTTATTATTTTGCAAGCAGGGATTTATCTGCAAATTAAAACATAGATCTCTATTCCATCACTTCTGACTGGCTGTGCAGTTCTCTTGGTCTGTTCTTCTCCTTTATCTCCTTTATTCTCCTGTCCCTTGAGAGAAAGAGAGTTCTCTGTCTCTTTATGCATACCCCCAGGCTCCCTTGAAGCCATTCTTTGTGTTTGACACCTGAGTGTCTGCACTCTTGTTGTCATTTGTCCTGTCACATCCTTCTCTACTGCAGGCAAAAATCCCAGTATTCATCTGCATAAAACTTACTTGACATGAACGTCTGGACAGCAGAATTTTGCCCAGGCTGCTCGTGTAGCTCAACTGGAGGTGGGATGTCTCATGGTAACCTCATTTGCAGGTTGCTGTTAACCAAAGTGCATACTGCGAGACCTTCATTAAAAAAACATTTTCCTCAGAAAACCTTTTCACATTTATAATTATAGGAGGTGTGGCCAAAACTGCCTATTTTCCTTCAGAAAGCCATTTGTGTCAGTATTTTATGAGATGTCTATTCATGGTTAATAATTGCAGCAGACCATGTTGGGAACCTTCCAGCACAAATTTAATGCAGCACAGATGAACTAATTAGGAAAAGCTTCTTAATTTTGTTCCCTGCTTAAAACTATGAGCTGCCACTGTCTGGGAACAGATCTGGGGGAGGAAGTGTTTCCTAACGAGGCAGAACTCACCTGTGGCCTTCATCTCATTTACTCACTTCAGTTAAAGAGAGGATATAAAAGGAGGGAACTGACAAATCTGTCTTCCTTCTAGAGGTGTGCTTGAACCCACACGGCTATGGAGAACCGGAGCACAGCTAGAGGTACCCTGTAAGCTGAAGGCTAACAGCATTCCCAGACCTCAGCCAGGAGCTGCTGGCTTGGCCTTTGCAGACTGCCTGAATTTTCGTTGTGGGTAAGGGCTGATTGCCCATTACCATCTCCTTCTTCAAGGAGATCCAAAGAAAGAGGTCATTAATTTCTTGCCTTTTTTTTTTTTTTTTTTTTTTTCCCCCCACCATTTTAGACTACCAATTCATTAGGTTTGTGTTTATTCACTAAAGAGTACAATTACTTGATGGTTTTTGGATTGTGCTTCTTTGATAGCAAGTACCTCTAATTTGGCACTTGGAAAAAGACAAGGGTAAGCAATGCATAACATTGCTCCAACCCATCAAGGCCTTTCTTTTTGCCAATTGAGTTTCCAACAAAAAAGATATGCTGTTGCCACCCTTGCATTACAAAGTTTTAACTTACACCATAATGCAACACAAAATGTATCTTTTTACAAGTCTAACATCCTGAATTTGAAATTGTTTCATGTAACATGATACCACCAACAGAAGCCCAAAAGATGAAAACATGGAAGGAGAAGTTTGGTTTAAATTAAATAAGTATAAAGAAGTGAGGTAGAGAAGTGTATGTCTTGAGTCCTTTATTCCTCTGGAAAGCTAGGGGTAAAATCCTTCAGTTTCTTTAACAAGGTTTTGATTTTGCTACTACAAACAATTAAACTTTCTTTAATCAATGCAATATTGGATTGGAGTTAATAACCACTTAGAAGCATATTACCAAAGCTGATGACATACTTCACCTTTTCTTTGCTCATGTTTTGCTTGTGTCACAGCTGAATTTACTCTGGTCACCAGATGTTGATGGTTTTTGGGGAAAGCAGGATATATGTGCAATGTCTGCCACAAACCAAGCCTCGTTCACTTGGATGGTTTAAGTTAGCTGGCCTTGTAACATCTTCATGGCTTTTCTTTAGACACCGTATTTTTTCAATTACTCAGGATCACAGAGAAACTAAAAAGGTGAATGAAACTGTGATGTACCATCCCTGAGGTGTCAGCTGTGCTCTGCCAGCAGTGCAGGACTGTAGGTGCTGGGCAAACGTAATCAGGGGTCGTTTGTGTTTTCTAATACATAGCATCCCTCTCACCAGTCTGCTTTTGTTGTGCAAAGCATGGGCCAAAGATGTGGATAATAAATAGATGGGGGAGTAATTAACAAGTAGAAAAATCCATATAATCTTGACATGTCTCCCTGCCTTGTTTAAATGCAGTTTAGGCTTTTGTTGTTAGTTATACCTACCTTGCTTTCCTTTTACCAGTGATCCCAAGAAGTGGTGATATATTTATCTTGCACAATAACTGCCTGAGAATGTTCACTCTTGTCCCTTCCCTTGTTTGTTACATCCTGCAGTGGCAGAAAGTTTCTATTTTTTTCTTTCATGATTAACATGAATTTTGCTGGTTCAAGTCCTGGTTTTAGTTTCTTAGAAACTGCAAGTCTGGCACCTCTGAATCATTTTGGTATTATCCTTACCCTGCTCCCTGCTCTGCAGGGTAATAACAGCTTTCACTTGACACAGGAAACCCACTACACTGGAGCACTGCAGATGGAGCAAGAAGAATAACCTGCTCCTTTTTGTTACAGCTGGGTTCCTTCTGCTCTACTTTAGTAACTTGCACGCCTGTTTTTTTGCAGTTCTTCTCTGGTTTGCGTGTTTGAGAGATTGTCTTGAATGAGTACAGGTCTGGCAAGGAAATTTTACTCTTCTTTTTTTTTGGTCTCAAAAAAATAAAACTAGATGTGTCTCTCACAATTTAGAGGTACTGTAATATCAGTGAGAAAGTAGGAAGGATCCTCTCAAACAGAAAAAAACACTAAAAATAGTATTGGTTCAAGCTTATCATAACTGGTTGAAATAGACTGACAGGAATTCTGGGAATCTCTTTGTAATGAGTGGCAGAATTAAAACATGACTGAAAAACCTTTTTTCAAAAGACAGAATCCCAGCACTTCATTAATCCATGTTCTGGTAGTAGTACAAAATCTACTAAAACCCAGCATTTTTGTCAGTCATCAGTGAACGCTAGGGTGCACATATTTTGATTTATATCATTTGGCTTTGTATGTAAGTTGATTGTATGTAATCAGAGAGGCTCAGAGATCTTTTCCTTCACTGCCCCTCTGTGCTGCTGAAATCCCCACTGGTGGGGAGGCTGAGGTCCTGTCTGGAACCATCCTTCCTGACAGGTGAAACAGCGCTGCCTCTTCCCCTGCCAGGGTGAAGGAGCCATTGCTTTGGTGCTAAATTAAACAAAACTTATTGTCTACATCTTATCTTGGATTATTGCTGTCTGAAGGCAGGAAGTCTGCCTTTGATGTGTGAAAACCCATCTACATTTGTAGTGCACTGTAAAAGATAATATTGTTGGATTGAGAAAGTGAAAGTCTGAGCAGGAATCAGGATGGGTTCCTTACAGCTCTGCCATCTCTGTAGCAGCTGCCTTCCTTTAAGGCACAATAGGTGGGAATTTGTGACAGCACTGGGATTAACTGGTGGCCATCTCCTGCCTATCCTTTTCCATCCTTTCTTTCTGTCGGAATGAAACAAGGGAGCTGAGTCTTGCTTCTGCTTGGTCTGCACTGAATAAAATTGTATTTTAACTCTCTGTAAAAGTTAACTAGTGGATAAAGGTTTTTTTATGGGTACGTTTGGTTTGATCTTGGGGGAATTGATGATCTGAAGGAACTGATGCATTGTGTTTTCATGTTGCAGGCACGTGATGTGCGCACCAATGAAGTGGTGGCCATCAAGAAAATGTCATATAGTGGGAAGCAGTCCAATGAGGTGAGTAGAAACGTTGCATACTAAGTCCTGACCATTGCAAGTACTTACTAAAAGGGATGACTTTAATTATCCTGGGCTACAGTGGGGGAGGCCTTTCCTATAACTATACAGGTGAATGAGAATACTGTATAAAGAAAACAAGTCAGTTTACTGTTCACGGTGTATTTTCTGCCTAATTTGCTCCTGGAAAAGATGGGTGGGACCATTGCTTCTAGACACAACAGAATCTCTTATGCGACCATATAAATGTATAGAAAGCAGAAAAGAAAATTAAAACCAGTGGTTTTGTCTGTCAGTATGTCTTGTTGCCCTTGAATGTTCTATTTTAAATAACTTTTAAAATAACCATATAGCTTACTGAACAAAAGAATAATAGCTGTGGATGCAGTAGGGAGATTCAGAAGGAATCTTGCTTATACAAAGTAGCAAGGCAGAAGGCATCCGTCCCTGGAATGAGTGTGCTGATGAAAAGCTAAAAAGAAAAAAAAGCAAACAGCAGCTAATGAATGAATGTGAAAATCTGAACAGCAGCATAATTATGGAAGAACTGCCAGAGCTAGGGACTAAGGCAGTCTTTGCAGAGAAGTCTGTAAAAGTAGGCCTCTGAGATGTAAATGTTTGGTGTTTCATGGCCACCCAACGTGTGTTTTTTCTCTGGGACACTTAACAGAGAGAACTGATTTTATACTTGAAATGTTTAAGTGCTAATACAGATTTTTGAAAAGCACAACGTGACATGAGCAGCTGATTTGGTATTATTTCTGGTTAATGACATCTCTCAAATCACAGTGTGATTTTTCAACAGAAGTATTTATTGCAAGCAGGTTGTTCAAGGCATTTCTGGTCCCCTCCCTCCATTCTTTATATTCCAGTCTTAGGAGCAGTCTTGGTTCGATGAATTTGATTAACAGCTCATTGCTTTTTGTGCCTGCCTTTTATGTATTGATCATCTGCACTACAAGGAGCTGAACTATTCCTTCTTTTCTGTGTGTCTGTGTAGGAGGGAGAGGTGGCAGTGTCTCTCCAGCAGTCTTAAATTCTAGCTTCACAGTTAAATTTGCTATGTGTGTTTCTATTTTGTCACTGCAGTGACTTGTTTAACTGTGTACTGATGAAAGAATAATTTGTACTTACTACTTGTCCTACTGTTTTAATTACTGTGAGCTATAAATACTCTATTCACATGAATGAAGCAAACTGTGCATGCTTCAGAAATAGCTTTTGTTTGTCTTCAATGATTATGTTTCTTTATTTTGAAGAAAGTAATGAGACCAAGATTGAAGCACTTTCTATTTTGCTTCTGTATTTATTTGTCTTGTTCAGAAGTTTGCTAGAGTTATGATCTAGCATATGGAAAGAAAATTGACTAGAGGCATTCTGGTGTCATTTATATTTAGTTTGGCTTCATAATAAGATTTTTTCATTGGTGGGAATAATTTGTCTCCAAAACATACTTTAGACTAAAGTTAAGTTAAAAATCTTTGGGATATGTAGTGCCGTGATCTTAATATGATCTTGGAGATTTGTTTTTTATTTTTTTTAATGCAGGAAATCATGAATATGTCTTAACTAATGTACCACCTTGTTCTTCTTGATACAGAAGTTTAACATGGAGTTTTCTTGGTTTGCATTTTATTGCTTAGTACCTCAAAGCCTTTGAAGGTAAAGGTAACAGGCAAGAAGTTGTTAATGTCCTGGAACCAGGGTGTCAGCAAGAGTTTGTGTTAGTACAACTACACTAACATCCTTCACCTGATGACTCTGATGTTGAGAAATGCTTCCTCAATCAGCTGCCTCGGTTGTGGCTACTATGTTCCCTGGTTTCATGTGTTTCTCTAACCCTAAAGTTTTCATTGAGGAAGATTTGAGTTTTTCATGTGTTTTTCAAAGCATTTGGGAATATATGGGACCTCTGTCTGTCTATGAATCCTACCCTGAGGAGATGTGTGCTGAGGGATTAACATGACCTGGAGAACAGCATTTGAACTTTAGGGTATTGGGTTCAGAACCAATACCCTTTCTCAAAAACATTTTCAGTGTCAACACTCTTGTGTTGGTGTCTGCATACTTCAGCGGTATGAGCTACTCTGTTTGTTTTTAAAAATCTTTTCTTTGCAGTTGTAGTTTTGTTGTTGTACTCACAAACTTTTGCCTTTCTTTGTGGAGGAAGTGAAGATATGCAGCAAATTTTGGTAGTTTCCTCCAAGGGGAGTAATGGCAGTGTCCATCCATGTGTTAGAACATGACATTTTGGTCTCTTCTGTACTTTAAAGTTGTACTTATCCCCTTGTTATAAACCTGGATTTTGTTTTATCTGTTTCTCCTTTACTCCTGCACAGCCCTCCCCCTTACCTAATAGGTAACTCATCTTAAATCAGTCGTTATAAAAACTGAACTAGTAATGAAGGAACATTATCAAGAATGTAGTCAGATATTTGGTGAGTGATAAATGGAGCCTCATCCAGTGTAATGTAGGTACTAGTTGGGATAGGTTGTTATATGAAGATTTAAGTGAGAGACAGCTAATCCTGCTGACAGACACTTATCATCCACATCTCTTTCAGGTTGGGATATATGTTTGGTTTGACAACAGAAATGGTATCCTTTAGAGAAGGATTGCTTATTTTTTGAGGACTTGCTCAGATACTAGGTGTTTATCAGTATATCCTATGCATACACATAAATAAAAGCAGTATGTTGAGGAGAGATCCTTACATATAGATCCTAATCAATCAATAACTTGTTTTGTAGATCTGTCGAGGAGTTAAGTAGTGAGTATCTTGGTGTTGATGTAAAAATATTTTGATTTGGAACCATGAGAAGTTTTTCCCTCTTAAAATTATTAAAATACATACTGACTTAACAACAGCACCCCCAAAAGAAAGGTAACAGTTTTATGAAGTCTTTCTGTTCCTTTTATTTTCTACAGAAATGGCAGGATATTATTAAGGAAGTCAAGTTCCTCCAAAGAATAAAACACCCTAACAGTATAGAATACAAAGGCTGCTATTTGCGGGAGCATACAGCATGGGTAAGCATCTGCTGCACTCTGCACTTCTCTTGCCTTGGTTAAGAGTGCTTTAAAATATCTCCAGCTGGCTTTCAAGAGGCACCTGTACACTTGCATTGCACAGACTCAGAGAAGAATAGCCTTACAGATGCTCAGCAAAGCTGAATGTTTTTTTTTTTTTTAAACAAGATTTAGGGAAATTTTTCCTTTCACTTGCAGAGTCAGGTGATTGTGGTGGTGTCCTAGTATATTTAGCTCAATTTGAGCATTTGAAATAAACAGTAAGGCAGTAAATTTATCTGCCTCTTTTCTTGCTTTAAGGAAAGGTATTTCACTTGTGCTGCCCATGGGGCAAGTATGGAAGTCTTACTAGATGCTTGCAGATAATTTAACAATGCATTTGTACACCTCTCATTGACAACATTCTTGTAGTATCATATACTGAAGAAATTATATTGTTGATCTAATAGTTTAAATTGTAATTTGTTCATGTATTAGCTTCAATAACTCTGTACAACAAAGTTATGGGTGGTTTTGGTTTTTCTTTAGCTGTCACTGGGACAAAATCTTAAGTAAATCCCTAAATAGCTCTTTAATACTCTGATAATCTTGTTAAGTGCAATTTAACATTCCTGTTAAGTACATACATATAAAATAAGATATGTAATACAATACATAATTAGTTATGGTTTTGCCTTCCTTACAAGTTTTGTTGCTTTGTATTTATGCTAATTCCAGTTAGAGCTGTGCTTGTGGGAGGGGTCAGTATGACAGTGCAAGGATGGGGCTTATGTTACAAGCACTATTTGTTTTGCTATAGGAGACTGCTTTGTATGCACCAGCAATAATTTGGAGATTTCTCTACAGAAATGTAGAATACATACATTTACTATTAGATTTTCTAACAAATATTTTGATTTCTTCCCATATAGCTTGTTATGGAATATTGTTTAGGATCAGCATCAGACTTACTAGAAGGTATGTCATATGTGTTTATTTGATTGAAAGTCAGAAGTTGAGTACTGAAGTAGAAGGTTAAAGCATCAGAGATTTGTCCTTGAGTGTATAGTTTTATTTGGAGACAGAGTGTGTGAACAGATGCACTTTTTAAAATTCTTGCATGACTGTGGTGATTTTTTCTGTAGAATATTGGTTTTTCTGGGTGCCTAGTTTCTCCTTGGTTCACATTATTTTAAAGTTGTCAGTCAGCTGTTTATTTTCTTCTGAGTTTTAGGTTCTCCTGTCATGTCAGTTCAAGATTTATTTCTGCAAACCCTTGCTGTTGATCCTAATGCTTACTAACAACTGTAGGCCTGATGACTAAAATAGCACTGGAGCAGTATTAGGGTTTTGCTGGATGAGGCCTTTTCTTAAATGGTCATTTTTCTATCAGGCGTCTTGAAGTTAACTTTCTTTCAAGATATATGTGTGGCCAGTAAGTTGTTCCTCTCTTTTCCTTGCCAGAAGCATTTCAGGGCAAAAGGCTGAGCTGCAGAATTACCATCTGTATCGCTACAGTTTATTCATGTATGAATTGTCCTGAAGTTCTAGGCTTTGGGGTAATGGAAACTTGAATATTGAGTCTCAAATAGATATTTGGAAGAATGGTCAAAGAACTGGCAGGAATGTATTTTGTGGCTGCAAAATAGTCTCTTTTTGGTAGTAAATAGCTGCTGGTTTACAGTGAGAAGATTATACTTGATTGTAGAATGCACCCTACACTGTGAACTGGTTTTGCGTTTGCTTCTTATACTGAACCAAGTGAGAATGAACTTGTAATATTTTCTCTCTGTTTACATTGTTAGCAGTACTCACGTGTATGCTGCAATCTGCATTAATATTTAATTTCAAATAAATTCTTTCCTTAAGTTCATAAAAAGCCATTGCAAGAAGTGGAAATAGCAGCAATTACCCATGGTGCTCTCCAGGGATTAGCATACTTGCATTCTCACAATATGATCCATAGGTAAGTGGTTATACTTCACCTGTCTCACATACAGGTAATTTATTTTGTTGATTGTATCCTCTTCATCCCAAATTCAGTATTTCCAAGCAGAGATTTTTTTTTGACAGTGCCTGTATGCTCCCAAAGTAATGATTTATAGTAGTCAGATGCTAGGGAGCTCTGTATCTCTGTGTGCACTGTCCCTTAGAGGTGGTATTCATAATTTCTGTAGAATTACTCTGAGTCTGCTAAGATTTCCAATACCTTAAGCTCTTCCACTGCCTGAAGCAGTGAAGACCAAGGCAGGACAAGTTCACCTCAGTAGCTTCTAGCAACCTCAAGGCAAAGATTGCTGAGGCAGGGGAAGCACTAATACTTGAAAAATTAGTTTTACATGAACACACATGTTGTGAAGCATACAGTAAGTATGGGATGCAAGTGTTCTTTGTGTTTAAAGTACTGCTGTGTTTTAGTAAGATGAAGGATTTGAATAGTTACATTATTAGCACTTGTTTGAAAAGATTTATAAAGAACATAGTTGGTGGAGAAGGTTTTGCAAAGCTGTATAGGAGGCTGATCCAGGTGTGCCATTTGAGGCTGACTTTTAAGAGAAGCTGGATTCTAAGATCAAGGGCCATGCTAAGCTGTTAAATTAAGGGTGAAGATTTTATATTTGATGGAAATGAGAGTATTCTGTAACTTAAACATGTGAATACTAATGTCTTTTGTAGTCCTACAGAAGTTTGGGGTTTTTTGAGAGGAAAAATACTGACATTTATATTCTATAACCAGAGATATCAAGGCAGGAAACATCCTGCTGACAGAGCCAGGACAGGTGAAACTTGCTGACTTTGGGTCTGCTTCCATAGCATCGCCTGCCAACTCATTTGTGGGGACGCCATATTGGTAAGCCAAGAATTTTATGCATTTCTGGCTCTGTGAAATGATCATTTATTGGGTGTTTAGTATACTTGAGCTTCATTAGCACAACCATTGTAATCTTCTGGTTGTGATAATGATAAAATACACTTTCCAAAAAATAAATAAATAAAAATTTAGAAATTGTAATTAGGCTCTGACTTAAGAAAACTGTGAATCCTTGTACTTGTATTTCACAAAAAGTAATAAAGCTATTCTTCTCTTTGACTATTTGTGACTTTAAGTGGTAGAGGTGGGATTGAATAATCTGTAATATATTTTAATCACTCTCCCCAGTGGTTTTAACACTTCATATGTTCTCACTGCATCTGTTTGTTGAAATAACCAAAGTGTTTTTTCTTTCATAGGGAAGGCCAGATTCATTTAACAAAACCTTTTACAGATCCCTTATATGCTTTAGATCTCTTGCACCTAATCTGTGGTCTTTACACAACTGCATGCCATAATTATTTCATCAGAGTTGGGCAGGCAGCTAAATTATTGGAAATGTTGGAAGGTGAGAAGATGGTGATAGGCATAAATGGAGAGCTGGGCAAAGCACCAGGAGGAGAACATTGTGCAGCCTCTGTGTAGGCTTATACTATTGTAGGAGCCTGGTCTTTGTTCCCAGGATCCCATTCTCTTGACAGATACCTTGGGGAATTATTTGTAGCAGAAATCAGTGAAACAGTCTGTTTCATTGAATTACTGATGATGACAATGTCTTCCATTGCCCAGAATTTTATGAGCACCAATTTCCTCTTTTAGGATGGCCCCAGAAGTGATTTTAGCCATGGATGAAGGGCAGTATGATGGCAAAGTAGATGTTTGGTCTCTTGGAATTACCTGTATTGAGTTAGGTAAGTATTTTCTGTGAAAAATTATGAAATTAAGGCATTCAACCTAGAACCTAGGACTGATTCAGCTATATTACAGTGCAAAAGATCTTCCTTGTTGTCCTGGTTTCTCAGGGATTTGTGTTTTATATAAAAGAGCTAAATGGGCTCTCTAGAATTCAACACTAACTCTCCAATTTGATGTTTATTTTTTATTGAACTGGTGTTTTCGCTACCCAAAGAAAAAGAGTTATATAGACAAAGAAAACAGACAGGCTGTATCACTAAAGGTGTTCAAATTCTGTAGGAGAAGCAGTTAACTTCTGAACTGAACAACTGCTGAAAAGCTCTTGGAATGAGCCATTAACAGTGCCAGCATGGAAGTAGATTTAATGGAATAAATTGATACTGTTTGTATGATAATGTAAGATATAGTAATGAGTTCTGCAGGAATGATGTTTGGGATAAGTGTACAGTTTTAAAGCTATTCAGTGTATATTGTCACTTGTGAATAGGTTTGGCTGGAAAATCTTTTGGGAAAAAAGAGAGAGGGAATAAACTGTTGAAGCAGTAACCTATAAGCCAAACCCAAAAGAAATTACAGTATTGCCATTAGAACAGACTCCTTAAAACAAAACATAAATTTAAAAGGACCAAGTTAGTATGGAATTCTATTTAAATTTAAGGTATAGTATTTTCATGAAGCAAAAATACAGTCACTGAAGCGTAATGCTGTGCACAGCACTGCTCAGATTTTAGTCTCCAGCTCTGTAGAAGCACTTAGCTGCAAGTTTTTCTTGGGCTGGTGAGGTTCAGTGCTGTTCGTTGCACCTGAGGCTGTCCTCCCATCCTTGTCAGATCTCATTGCCCATGCTCCAAACTGACCTCAGTGGAGGAGCAGCCCAGCTGGGCAGCTGGAGCTCTCAGAACACACTAATCCATGTGAACTGCACAGTTTAGCTAAAAATGCTGTCTGGCATTCCAAGCTGTCAACTTCAGTTTCTTCCAGGATGTGAAATAAATTCTTTCTTCAGAGCAGAGAAATTTTGTTTTTAATTTTTTTTTTTTTTTTTTTTTTTTTTTTTTAATTTTTTTTTTCTGTTGTTGCTGCCAATATGAAGCAAGCTGAAGGGGTGTGACTGTCATGACAGAGTCCTGCTCTGAGTGGAGTAAGGAGACTTGGCTGGCTGCAGGGCTCCAGGAATGTGGTGAGCTCATGGCCACCACACCCCCGGGTGCCTTCCTGCACGCTGCCTTTTTGCAATCTGAAGCGTTAGGCTCTGTCTACAGCATCTGGTGTGGTGGGAGGTGAGACTAGGTCAGGACAGTGGAGTGTTGTAAGCTGGGTCGGTGTGGTTGTCTAATTTGTCTGGGTTTGAATAAGCATAGGGAAAAGGCAGAAGAGTGAGACATCTAGTTGTCTTCTCAAACTATTACTTAGTCATAGAACTGGCCCTCACTGAGGCTCAGTTTCCATGATTCCTGAGGATTTTTATTTTATTTGGGTGAGTTCTGAGAAAAAAAGGGAGGATAATCAGTTTAAATAGTTTAAGGGGTCACTTAAAATAGTATAATGGATAATCAGTCTGGTCCTCAATAGCAGCACCTGGTTATCTGACAGACTAGAGAAGGTAAAGTGCTAAGTTTGAGGAAAGACTTCAGTCCTTAATTTACCCATTCTGAGGAATTTGTAGAGCTTAGCCCATTCCCTGATAACAGTGAGTGAACAATGAGCTCTGATACATATTTCTGCTATTATTCAACACAAAATTAGAAAGCAGAAAATTAGCTTTGTTTTATTTTTTTTTCAGAAAGGAATGTTTTCTAGTGTAGGAACATCTTTGTGGCCTGACCAGCTTTTCTGGAATGTTTATGGCGAGGCTGAACTTTATAGGTTTACCCCATAAACATTCTGATGAAGCTTCAATTTTGTTGTTACAGTGAGATCATCTCCTTCCTCATTAAGCTTTCATGCTGTGTCAGTCTATAAGAGTAACACAAGCTTGAAAGAGAGAGAAGAGCCAAAGAGAATGCAACTCTCAAAATAGTATCTTGAGTTAGCCTGTTACTGACTTCCTGCCCATGTGCTTAGTCAGTTAAGTGTGATTTAATGGTTCTTGTAACCAGCTTTTTCTTCATCACTGCTGTCCTGTTGGATTTAAATATTTCTGCAACTGTAGCTTAAGACAAAAAAAAAAAAAAAAAAGAGGGTATGAAAGAATGAACGCTTAGTGGCTAAACACTGAGTATAGAGCTTACTGTTAACTTAGTCCTATTTCAGTACATTAAAATGAGTCAGAGAAGTCAACTATGATAAACCACGTAATTTAAAAGCTTGAGAGGACAAGGCATTTGATCTTCAAAGTGCTTTCATCTTCTGCAATGGTATAGGACATACGCCAACATATCTGTCTGATTGCAGGGTAGGGTTGATTTGGGGTTCCGTGTTCAGGCAATAGTGTTTCTGCTGATGTGGTTTTCTTTTTAAAGGGATGTAAACTAAAAAAAAAAAAAAAAAAAAAGAGCAAAACCATGAGACTATCTCCCTATATAAAAATTATTTTCTTTTGTGTATAGCGGAAAGGAAGCCTCCTTTGTTTAATATGAACGCAATGAGTGCCTTATATCACATAGCGCAGAATGAATCCCCTACACTACAGTCTAATGAATGGTGAGTATTACTGAGGGAGGAATGTTGTAGGGAATTGCTGTAAATGGAGTGCTTTGTCATGCCGAGTTCTTGAAATGGCTGGGTTCCTACTGGGAGGATGCAAGCTGGAAGGTTCGTGCTAGGTTCACTCTATATTTTGTATACAGAACTGACCAATTAGTAAATACATGTTTGAGACTCTCAGTGTAGCAGAAAGAGGACATGCTGCTGGAAGAGCATAAGATCCTGTAAAAAAAAATCAGTTCATGGGTCGATAAACTTCTGAAGCTTCCAGGCTAACCAACAATGTGGGGTTCACTATTTTTTAAATCACAAACCACACTGTCAATTCCTAAGTCTTCTTTTGTGGAAGCATTACTTTCCAAGATGAAGATGCTGTTTCTGTAAATGATTGTGTGTTGTGTAAACATCAGAAGAATAAAGCACATTTTGTGCCTCCCAGCCTCAACAACTGTCTTCTGAGACAGCAGAGTAAACTGATCTCAAAAGTTAAAAACTTCCTAATTATAATTTTCTGAGCCATAGCCCTAAGCTTCTAACCTAACACATTGTACCTCATTTTTAGAATTTTTTTTCTACTTAGGAGTTTGACTGGTTAGACTATTTCATACCCTGGCACTTGTCAAAACATTCAGCTCATTTTATGTATTTTTCTGACTCCCAAAATGCAATAATAAAAGTTGTTCTGCTAGCAGTGCCCAAATGTAAATGTCTTCATTCTTTTAATGAGCTTTGAAAACTTGGTAGCTAACTCAGAAGTTTGTTGTGGTTTTCTTTGTTTTTTGTTGGTTTTTTTTTTTCACTTTCCTTGCCACAGGTCCGATTATTTTCGAAACTTCGTAGATTCTTGCCTCCAGAAAATTCCTCAAGACAGGCCTACATCAGAGGAGCTTCTGAAGGTTGGTTTGCTTGATTTTTTTTTTTTGTTTTACACATGATACTAAAAAGGAGCCAGGCCCTGGGACACTCTTCTCTTTCACCTACCATACTAGGCAAGAGTTAACAATTCTCCCTTTCACCATTAATCCAAAACCTCTGAGCTGAGGGTGCTGTGGAGTTTCCCCAGCTGGTGATCCTGGCTTGACTGCCCTTTTGCAGTGTCCCAGACAGCTCCCTAAGTGACTCTGAGACAGCCTTGTTCTAATCATAAAAGGACACCTCAGAAAGTGACACTGGATGACCATCAACTTGTCAAGAGTTTCAGTTTCTTAAGCTTAGTCTGTCCTCCTGGTGATTGTAATTAATCCTGACAGAGCTGCCATGCATTACTTCACAAATACCTTTCAATATTCCCCTCTTTATTCCATGCTATATATACCCCTAAAGGCTTTTTATCCTCTGCCCTTACCTGTGTGCTTTACACATAGAACTGAAATTCTAATAGTATCCCTGGAGGAAAGGAGGCAGAGGAAAGCAGTTCTTCTTCACACTTTTCCTTGATATGAACAAACCTCAGCTGTCTGCAGTTTTCTTCTGCTTTACTTTTTTTTTTTTCTTCATTTGTGCTTCTGTATGCTGCAGATACTTGATTTTCCTTGCTCTAGTCCAGAAACAAAGCCAGTGTGATATATTATTGCAAAAAGCTATCGTGTTCCTAAGAGAATGTAACTTGCACAGATGTTAGGTTTAGAACTGGTTTGTTCTAAGTTCCACTTTTGGTGGATTTCCTATGTGGCATCAGATGGCATTAAGAATTCTGTTAGCTTGTCATTCTCTTTACAGGGTTCATGACATTTTCAGGGGGTTTTATCCTGTCCGAGTTTGTGCTAAAAAGTGATTTTTCCAAAATTTTGCATTACTGGGAAATTGATGCTATTTAAGAAGGTTCTATCATCATCTTTTTGTATTTTGTTATTGAACTGGTTCTCAGGACTTTTGCCTCTTTAAAAACAGACTATTCAGAAAGTAAAGGCAATTATCCAGTAAAGGTTTTGGCGTGGGTGTGTATGTAGTCCTGCCATTTCAGACTTCTGCAGCTTGGTTTTATTTTGAGCAGTGCACTGCAATTAAAGAGAACATTGGAAATGAAACGTTTGTGAATTTATTCCTTCCATATCTATAGTCTGAAACAGCTGCAGGCCACTTCACAGGGACAGGTAGGGAATGTGACGTGTTAGTAATGGCAATGCAGTTCTCCTAAGGAACAAAATGAAACTAGCAGTGGTGTTAATAATGACTCATGCTTGCACAGCACATTTCATTTGGAGACTGCAAAAGCTGCTTCTGGCAGACAGAGACAGGATTTGTTTTACCTATTGGCAGAATGTAGCCACCTTTGTGGTGAAATGCAGTGACTATTTCCAAATCAAGAGCATAACATGGCTAACTGTTCCAGGGCTATTTTGTGACTCAGAGCTCTATGCTGAATATTTGATTCTCAGTTTTTTTCTAAACAAGGAAAAGGATTTTAGAGTGAGAGTTAGCTGATGAGTTAATTAATATTTGGTTAGAGATACTAAAGCAGTCAAACACCTTTAACATTTTTATGTTATTCCTTGCTCTTCCCCCTCTGAACCACAAGTAGATAACGTCTCTAAATACCTCTACAGAGAAGTCTAAGTTTAAACTGAACCTGTTTTCATGGTACATGAAATACCATTCCTGCTTTTTGGGTGTTTTTTACATCTTTACTTTTTGGTGGACTTCTCCCATCAGAAAGCAATCATTCTGAAATCCATCTGGATCATGAAGTCTAAAAATAGTACTAATGTAAGCTGTGAAGGTATTCTCCTTCTGTGTGAGGAAGAGTGCTAACAAACCCAACTAGAGCTTATAATTTTATCTTCAAAGCATGTGGGGTGGAGGCCTAAGAGATCACTCATCTATCTGTGTGTTCTACAGCACATGTTTGTTCTTCGGGAGCGGCCTGAAACAGTGTTAATAGACTTGATTCAGAGAACAAAGGATGCAGTGAGAGAACTGGACAACCTGCAGTATCGTAAAATGAAGAAGCTCCTCTTCCAAGAGGCGCACAATGGTCCTGCAGTGGAAACACAGGAGGAAGAGGAGGTGAGAGAAGCTTTGGATTTCATCACTGACCCAGGGAATGATGCTGTCATTTAAATAACCACAACTCAGATATTGATAAAGTGAACGGAGGCTGTTTACACACCCGGCTGTAAACTCTGTCTTCCTCTCTGTGCTTTGGAATAAAGCTACCTCAAGGAACAAACAAGGACAAACAGGGTAGATGCCTAGTGCTGGCAAGAAGCTGTACCATGTGTTCATGCTTGAACAGTTAGCTCGCAGTTCTGTAAATCTGAGCTTTATTTGCCTGCTCATAAGGCTTCATGAGGACTCTCAGCAACTGCAGTTAACCACTGTTTTGACCATATGTACAAGGCCATTGACAGTCTCCTCATTTTGACCAGAAAATGTTGCTCTGTGTCTGAAACATGGAAATTTGTACTTGTTTCTTAAAAAAAAATATGCAGAAATCAAGACTCTGTGGATTGCAGTACTCCTGTGTACAGAAAGGAACTGTGTGAGGTGCAGGGTCTCAGCTGAACACTTAGATGATGATGGTGTCAGAACAGTTTCTGGTGACATGCTGTTGCTGATGATAGAGTTCAGCTTGTTAGCAGGCTTGCTGCTGAAATGAATCTGACATCAGCCAGTTCAGCTTCATGAGGCTGAGTCTTTCCCCAGCATCCCACAAGAGAAATGTTTCATGGCAATGCCTGGAGGGCAGGAACTGCCATGACATTGGCAGGTGGATGCCTTTAAGAAAGGATGGAACGAACATTTAATTTGGCAGTGTCCATAGATACAACTGTGTTGGATTTGGATTTTCTTAATAATTTCTTTCTCCTAGGAACAAGATCATGGTGTCGGCAGGACAGGAACAGTGAATAGTGTCGGAAGTAATCAGTCCATTCCTAGTATGTCTATCAGTGCCAGTAGCCAAAGCAGTAGTGTTAACAGTCTTCCAGATGCCTCGGATGATAAGAGTGAGCTGGATATGATGGAGGGGGACCACACCGTGATGTCAAACAGCTCTGTCATTCATTTAAAGCCGGTAAGCATTAGATGGCTACTGGATAACTCTGAAGGTGTAAAATGGGAATGTGTTTGGTTGGCATGATGACAAAAAATCGAGCGCTCCCTATCCTATATCATTATCTGCAGTTTCTGTTTTTGTGTCCCAGTATATTAATGTGCACTGAAAACTTTGGAAGATTGCTGTAAAGATCATTTGTATCTGTTGATTCACTAAAAGTTACTTTGCCAACTGCATTGTTTCAAAACTGCTTTGCTTTACCGTGAAGAGCTGGAATGTCAGCTTGTGAATAGGTTTGTTTAAAGGATGCCTTTAACTTGCAGAGCACTGCTTCATGGGCCAAAATGATGTGAGTGTTCCACATGGTTACCTTCTAGTTAGTGAATTCCTGTATCTAAGAACATAAGATCCTCAGCCATGATTGAAAGATGTTCCTGAACCACCCAGCTTCCCAGCACTTGATTTGATTACTTGGTTAAAGAACCAAGATGCACAGAAAAAGAAAGGCAGCTCTGGGGAGCATCCCTTTGCACCCTGCTGCTCTTGCTGTGGAGGGGTTATCACACCTTTTCTTAACCCAGGAACCTAATGATAGGTGTGGTTAGAATGTTTTGTTCTTTGCTCAGATATGCAACAAAGACACAGGTATGTCCTCAGGGAGTTAATTAGTGTATCATATCTAACTACTAATCGCTTTGTGATGAATGACAAACTCAAAATAAGAATGTGGAATACACCATGACAAATTTTAAAATTTGCTTTGAGGTATTTCTGGAGTGGGTGTAATGAAAATCTTCCTCTATCTTTCAGGGTTACAAAGATGTTGTGCTTTTTTCTTTCTGACTTGATATAATCTACTTTACAGCTTTTATGTTTTGTTGGAGTAAACTGTTTTAAGTCAGTTTTCAATTTTCCATTTATTTTTCTCATTTTCAGCTTTAATTAGTAAGTTTCCTCTTAGTAATAATGTGCAATGAAATTTTCAAAAGCAAGGATCCTAGATCAGAGCTCTTGGTACAGTATATTCCTTCATCCCACTGTTACCAGGAGGATCTTCCAGGGCTGCTGAATGTGAAATGGTTTTTCTTCCTTTTTGAATGTCTTTTGAACGAGACCAAAATAAAAATCTTCTGTAACACGGTTTCTCTTTATTCTCACATTAATATTTGCTGATAAGGAGGAAGAAAACTACAGAGAGGAATCAGATCCTCGAACAAGGGCATCAGAACCCCAGTCTCCTCCCCAAGTATCTCGCCACAAGTCTCATTATCGCAACCGAGAACACTTTGCTACCATACGCACAGCATCGCTGGTAGGTTAAGGTTGTTATTTTGATGAAGTTGTGTAGGGAGGGACACCTTTGAACACAGGGCTATGAAACCACTTAGAGCTGTTAGGATTTCATCAGAACGTGAGCTGTCTTCACTGACTAAGATATTATCACTGAAATAATTTAATGAAAGTTAATAAAAGCTTAAATGCGACATCTGGGCAAGTGTAATTTGTGAATGTTGGATATTTTCCGAACCAATATGCTTCACAGTATGCAGTCAACTGTTTGTAATAATGAGCTGGCTTTTATTTTAATGTGCATATTATTTATGTTTGTGTGTGTTTGTATGTATATATGCATGCTCATTACAGTGGGCTTAAAAGAGTTTTGGTACCAGCTTTGTAACAATTGCAGTTTTTCTGCTGAAGCCCATGTGAGCTTATCTTCTACAGCAGAATTTAGCTTTTAATCTGCTCTGCTGCCATTCAGATGTGTGCTTTTCTTTACAAAAAAAAAATATCTTCTTTACTGAATAATTTTCTTTTGTGGTACTGCTGAAAAGCAGATGAACAAGCATTAACTTAGGCCCAGTGTGGTTACCTTCCTAGGTGACAAGGCAAATGCAGGAACATGAACAAGACTCTGAGCTGCGAGAGCAGATGTCTGGCTATAAACGTATGAGACGGCAACACCAGAAACAACTGATGGCATTAGAGAATAAACTGAAGGCAGAGATGGATGAGCATCGCCTCAGGTTGGACAAAGACCTTGAGACACAGCGTAACAATTTTGCAGCAGAAATGGAAAAGCTAATTAAGAAGCACCAAGCAGCCATGGAAAAAGAGGTAGGAGATGGTTTAACAGACTGGTCTGTGTTTGTACATTGAATTGTCTGCCTCCCCTCACTGATGAAGAGATGACATTGTAGTCCCTGGAATGTCTGTTTTCAGGAGCTAAGCAAATTGCTAATTAGAGTAAAGCTAATATATCTCCTGCTTAGACTAAAGGGTTTATGTAACTAGAGGAAAGATATGTCCTTCATCACAGCACATTACACTAGATTTTGGTATACTGACTCCAGAAAAAAGAGTTTACCTTTGTTTTGCCCTGTCTCTGCTGTCAATAACAGAGTGACATCAAGTGTTACAGAGCCTGCAGAGAAATGTGCTAGCCTACCCCTAAATGTTCACTGCCTAGTTGCTGATGGATATATGAGGGGTTTTATGCTTTTAAATAATTGATAATGAAGTGGTGCCGCCTGCAGCTAATATTATTGATTCTTGGTTCATCTTGGATCTCTCAGTGGAGGGCTAAGGGTGTAGTTCATGGAAAGGTTGACTTTGTTAGGCAAGACTAGGTGAACAATAGGGCTGAGGAGGGAGGCACTGGAAAGAATTCCTGAGGGTTTGTTGTTGTGGGGGGTTGGAATGAGAAGAGGGTGAGGGCAAGCTGCTGAGGCTCACACTTTTCAGTTCTGGTGAGTATCATCGTGTCTGTACTGTGAGTTCTGGGTCTTGGAACTAAAATGGAACATGAGCTTTAATCCATCAGGACTTAGACTGATTTGCTGCTGGATTTGCTGTAGGCTAAAGTGATGGCCAACGAAGAAAAGAAGTTTCAACAGCATATTCAGGCCCAACAGAAAAAAGAATTGAACAGTTTCCTGGAATCCCAGAAGAGAGAATATAAACTCCGTAAAGAGCAGCTGAAAGAGGTAACTTCACTTGTAATGAGAAATGTGACTGTAGCACAGTGGGAGGGTGGTGAACATTTTGAAATAAAAATGCCACTGTGCACAGGAGATCTTTCACTGGATTGCAGTGAGTTCTGCATTTCGTAGCACAGTCCTTTATGTACTGTATTTGTTTCATATCTTTGGCCTTAGAGTAAGGGGGTTTAGTTACAGATTGACACCTATATGTTCATCTTGTGGAAGTACTGACTTCTCCATTGATTAAAATTTAGAAAGGAACATGCAAATTTGGCAGTCCTAAGGAATGAAAAAAGGGAGTTTAAGAAGTCCTGAGCATTTTTCTCATAACCTCATATTGACCACTGCAGCACTTAATAAAATTTCTTATCACTTAAATGATATTTCTGTAGCAGCAGGAAGAAAACAGAGCAATAAAGATGACCTGCAGATTTTTTAAAGGAAAATATCCATAAAACACTTTTTTTTAATGGAGAAAGCTTTGTGATAGTTTAATTATCACTGTACCACAGTGAAAATCATAACCTTTGTGAAATGCAGAGAAACAGTAGAATCAAACTTCCTGATTCTTTTTGTGGAGTGGCTGAAACCATAAGCACTATAAATAATTTTTCTGAAGGAACCATTTAGTGCTCAACCAACTTCAGTGACGCAGCTTTGGAACTTGCTCCAAAGGGGGGAATATTCCCAAACATAGGCATTTCCCAGGAGAAAAAAAAAAAGGCAAAAGAGCAACAGAGCTAAAAAAGTTAGAACTAAACTATAGTACCCTGGGCTCTTCTAAGTGGGCAGTGGATCACTGAACACCAGGAAGCACTGATGAAATACAGAGTTCTGTCTCATCTTGAAGTTGAAATGTGACAAGTCTGGTTGCTGTATGGTCATCTCAGGAGGCATTTCAAGCAAGAGGAGTCTTTTGCCAAACATGCTTCAAGCTATTTATTTAATGTAGTGGAAATGTGGGAACCATGGCCTTAAGTTTCACCTGTGAACTTCTTTATATTGTTTTTGTGCATCATGGCATCTCAGTCAGTGGCTTTGCTTTGACGAGTTACTTAAAACATATATATGTTTCTCTCATGAAGCAAGGCAAAAAAATTTCTAATGTGCTTCATGTGGCTGGAGGCTTTTTTGAACAAGATGACAGTGCTTCCCTCCTACTTTCACTCCTTTGGGAGCCTGTAAAAACATTTGTCAGGCAGCATAGCAGGACCTCCAAATGTCTTTTGTTTTCTGTGGTGAACCATCATTGTTACACTTTGAGCTTATACGTGTGTCTGGCAGCTGTGAACACAGCATTTTGGCCCGTTAAAATGTCCAATTTAAAAAAAAAAGTTGTAGTTGAATTTGCCCCACTGTGAACTTTCTCCTGATGTTCCCCTGGATATGTGATATGAAGCATCCATGCAGGTCCAGCCAGTTGTTCAGAGCCAAGGAGCTTAATGTGACCATTCCATAATTAATTACCTTGCTGTTATCAGGAGCTGAATGAAAACCAGAGCACTCCAAAGAAGGAAAAGCAGGAGTGGCTTTCCAAGCAGAAGGAGAACATCCAGCATTTCCAGGCAGAGGAAGAAGCCAACTTACTGAGGCGTCAGAGGCAGTACTTGGAGCTGGAGTGTCGCCGCTTTAAGCGACGGATGCTCCTTGGCCGCCATAATTTGGAGCAGGACCTGGTTCGGGAGGTAAGAGAACAGGCAGAGATGAGACCTGGAACCACCTGTGTGAAATGTGTCCCACAGGAGCACCTGCATTCCAGCTCCAGCCTGGCTGAGGTGTTATGTAGCATATCTAAGCTTTTTTTGTTGAGATAATGTTTTGTAACACCACCTGGTAAACCTCATGGCATTTAGGGGATCATGGGGGATCAAATGTTAATGCCCTGTTGTGGGAGCATTTTTAGATCCAAAAAGTGAGCAGGCACAACAGTTACAGTCCAGAAGACGCTTACTATGAATCCTGTCGAGCATCTAGAACAGAAGGAAATGAAAAGAGGAAGGAAAAATTATGGGTGGAGGTTTGTCTGCCTCTGATAAGACATAGAAACTCTGTGCTCTGTCCTCAGATGCCTTGGGAAGAAAGAAATGCCCTTGTGAATAAGGTGGAATGTCACGTTGTGAATGAAAATTCAAGTAAGTGCATAAAAAAAAAAAAAAAAAAAGAAAAATCTATCCCTCTGTTCTCCTGTTAGGAGTTAAACAAGAGGCAGACCCAGAAGGACCTGGAGCATGCCATGCTGCTGCGTCAGCATGAGTCCATGCAGGAGCTGGAGTTCCGCCATCTCAGTACCATCCAGAAGATGCGCTGTGAGCTGATCCGACTCCAGCACCAGACTGAGCTCACCAACCAGCTGGAATACAACAAGCGCCGGGAGCGGGAGCTGAGGCGTAAGCACGTCATGGAGGTCCGGCAACAGCCCAAGAGCCTGAAGGTACTACGGGATGGAGGAGCTCTGGGTGTGAGCTGCTGGTGGTGGTGGAAAAGTGGTACACTGCAGCTTGGTTCTTGTTTGCATTCTATACAGGTCCATGGTATTGTGGAGCTCGTTAATCTGCAGAGGTGTTTTGCTCTGTAATTAATACCTTGTATTAAAAGTGTCGATTTTGTTAAGTTGTGGGATTGCCAAGGTGCAACTGCAGCCTGAAAGCACTGTGTGTGTGAACCACGGGTGGTGGTGATCTGGGTTGCAGTGCATCGCAGGCAGGCCAAGCAGCACCATTCCTCCAGTTTGGTTGAGAAGCTATTGTTCTCAGCAGTGTGCCTTCCTCTTTGTGGTAGATTAAAATGCGTTTAATCTTTGCAGTGTGTCTTTTCCTCTCCCTCCTACACTGTTTTCTGATCCTCTTCTGCCTCCGTATACAAGAGAAAAATCAGGTTTTCTGTGTTCCTTCAAAAAACGAGCAAAAAAACTTCGAGTTCCTGTGTGCATCAAAATGAACAGCGCTGTTGGTCTTGGCTGGCACCTCTTGTTATTGTTTTTATATTAAAGCTGGTGTGCTAGCAGGTACAGTGGGAAGAGAGAGCTACCAGCCAATTGCAGTGTCATCAGGAAGCTCCTAGCACTGACCTTTGCTGGTCATGGATTTCTCTCCCTGTCCTTGTAACTGCAGTGGCTGACCAGAACTACAGGCCTTCTTTAATTAAGACTCTTAGTGTTTTCATTGTCAGCCTTCACTTCATCCAAAGGAGTCCAGTGGGTTATTCTCAAAAATCTTGAGAAGGGAATATAAGGCCTTTCACAAAGCTGCCTGGTACATTTCCTTTGAGGAGACAGACTTCTCTCCACCCAGTGTTCAGCCTTGCCAATAACAAAATGAGTGTATGGCATACTGAGCATGGGTTTTCTTTGTTGTTCTAGGTCTTTCTTCTTGGTAATATTTCCCATCTGATTTAGTTTTTGCCACCTGTGAGTTGTCTTCTTCCAGAGAAAATAACCAACTTGAAAATAGAACTTGAGAGAAAACAAACAAACCCAAAAAACAACAAACCTGTTTTGTCAATATTAGAATAATATTAAATAGTGAAAACTTAGCTTGTGAGAACAAGAGAACCATCTGATTGCTATTGAGAATCTCCAAGGATATAGTGTATAAATAGCTGATGACTTCACAGGGAAGCTGTGCTGCACTCTGAGCTGAATAAAACTGAAGCAGCTGTATTAGGTTGATCCTTCTGAGATTAGCATGAATGGGCTCTGCCTCCCCAAGGTGATGTGGTACACACACGAGTGGGCAGCACGGCCGTGCCCGTTCCCTGCTGGTGGTTGGGACAGTGGGATTGGTGGTCTCTGGGCTGCCCTCTCACTTCTGCAACCTCTTCAGCCCCTTCTCTCTTCCAGCAAGGAGAGGGCTGGAGTGCTCTGTGGGGAGTGTGGAAAGCTTGCACGTTGCTTTCCTTGGCTGTTCTGCGATTAGTGAAGGATTTCAGGCTTGAGCTGTCAATCCAGCACTTTTGCGTACCCACAGTGCTAATAACACAGCCTGGGCAGCCCTTCCCTTGGTCACACAATCCCCTATTTATTGAGGCTGTTCCCTAAGTTTAATTCCTCCCCTTGCTTCTGAATAATGCAGGCAAGTATTCTTAATTGAATAGATAATTTGACTATTTGTTCTCTTTCTCTCTCCATCAACGTTTTCCCTCAAGGGCACGTGTTTCAGGCTTTCCCTTTGTTATTTAGTCAGGTCCTTTGTCCTGAAAGCAGATTTTTTAACGGTCAGTGTCTGCTGCTATTACAGCACCAGAAGGACTGATAACTAGAATTCACCCTTCAGTGAAAACTGCTGTGTTATTAGTTTGAGTCTTTTAATTGTGATGCAAATACCCTTTTGCTGGTATTTCACAATAATAGGTCAAAATGATCTTGTCAGAAGTCTGACTGGAAATCTTACCCCTCCCTTCTGTTTCCTGTTGTTAAAGCCTTTGGATTGGAAGCCTGTAAACAGTCTGGTGTCCAAGCAAGACTTCACAGAAAGCGAGGGCAAAATAAATTGCTAATGTTGTGCTGTGACCTGCAGGGAATGTATAACGTGCTCACGCTTCCCCTAAGGGCAGGGAGAAACAACCTTAAAGGTTTCCTGGAGGGAGATAACTTCTGTAAATTTAGAAAGGTTAGGAGTAAAGTATTCCTCTCTGTGCTACATGTTTTGGTTTGAATGAACCCCATCTTTGTTTTCTGCATCAGGTTAGGCAAGTGGAACCGTTGCTTCAAACAGCATGTTGTGCTGATGTCTGAACTGGGCTGGATGTGTTGTCTGACCCCACTGTACCTTTCGAGGTAGCTACAAGTGCTCTGCTTATCACCTACTCTCTGAGCCTGGAGCTGGTGCCAGGAGCAGGCAGTGGAGGAGCTGATGCATGTAAAGATCTACCCTGCTGATTCAAATCCCAGAGCTCTTGTAACTTATTCAAGGGACAAGAATCTGGTCCTATACTCCGTTCCTGCCCCCAGTACTTCAGCTTTTGACCTGATGGTGCATACTGACTGCCCTGATGTGAGGGTTTAAGAGTTCTTTCTTATTTATTTATATTCTTATCTGTTTCGTCACTTCTGGGTTTTGCTTAGTTAGAAGTATCCCTGCCCTCCTGTGGAATGATCCAGGGAACTCTAGAATGCCCTCCTTTTCAGGGTCTTAAAAGAATTAGTAGATGTTAACCCTTGCAAGATGATCTGGAGGCAGGTAAAGCAGGTGAAAGAAAAAAGTAAATTCATTTTCTCAAGGTCATACAGCAAAACTGAATCCAGATCCCTTTTCCAGGATTGATGTCTCCCAGCCCTGTGTGCAACTACAAAGTTATGTCTCTGAACTATACAGAGGTGCTGGCAAGCATAGAAGGAAAAATAAGCATCCACTGGGACTGGGGAATTGTTTACTAGGCTAGCACAATGCTAATGTTGCTTGTGGTGTATGTCCTCAAGCATTTAATCTTTCCCAGCCATTCTTAAGGAAAAACAGGCTCTTAATATCAAGGGCAAGAATACATCTTATCTTCATCAAACCCTCAGTGGAAAAAGTGTTGCTCTTTTTCCCGGTCCCTTCCCATGCACCATATCTGCTGCTTTTCATAACATTAAGTTTTGTTCATGTGTATGTGCCATACAACCACAGTCCTGTGTAAGTATGGCTTTGGTGCTAATAAATATTAGTCCTGTCCCTCAAGAACTTTTCTTGAAAAGCAACACCCAGCACTGGATCCAGTCCAGTGACAAATGCAAGGCTCTTTGTGAAGGGACAGCTGTATTTAGGCTGGAGCTTTGTTATAAAAGTGTCTGTATTGTAATTGTTTCACACAGTAGCAGTGTCAAAGCAGCTGCAGCAACAGTCATTGCCTCTTTTGTATTTTGCTTCCCTCCTTGCACTGTAAATGTTAATATACATTTGTGGATTCTTGAACTCATACCCTTAATGTAATCCTAAATATCCATTTGAATGGATATTTCTCCCATTTGAAACATGCTGTTTTTTTCTTTGTTTTGTGTCCCCTCCATCTTTCCAGTCAAAAGAACTACAGATAAAGAAGCAGTTTCAGGATACATGCAAGATCCAAACCAGACAGTACAAAGCACTGAGAAACCATCTGCTGGAGACCACGCCAAAGAGTGAACATAAAGCTGTCCTCAAACGGCTCAAGGAGGAGCAGACCCGGAAGCTGGCTATCCTGGCTGAGCAGTATGATCACAGCATTAATGAAATGCTCTCTACACAAGCTGTGAGTCGCCTCCGAGGGACCCAGGGTTCCTCAGCCAAATAGGGATGTTTGCATTTTAACCAATCTGTATCCTGACAGCAGGCTAGCTGCTTCCTTCCTACATGTGCTTTACCCAGCACAGTCATTCCTCTGTAGTTAAAAAGCAACATTCAAATGCAGGGGAAAGAGATATTACTCCCTGTAGGCAGGTTGAAGTTGAAGCTGCTGTTGCACAGAAGCCTTGCATCTCTGTGGCCAGAGGACTGCTTTTGCATGAAGTCTGACAACATAAATATCCCTGTCAGAGCATCATTAAATAATATGCAGCTTGCTGTCTCTAGTCGTTTAGGTTTTGGTTTGTCAATTACACCAATCAAAGCATGTCCCACTGATGGAAGATGCTCATTGAGTCATGAAGGAGTTCAGAACTTTGACTGTAAATCTGAAATAATGTTAAAAGTGTTGTAAAAGTTCTGCGACTCCTTTTAAAAGATTGCTTATCTAAGGGATGACCATATGAGCAATGCTTTGAGTCCTGGCTACAACAATGTGCAGTTTTCTTTGCACTTCTTACTTATTGTGTCCTGCTCACATCACTCTGTATGAATTTGATGCTGTGAGGCAGGGCAGCTGGCTTAATTTATGTATGGGAAGGTTAAAAGTTCAGTATCATGTTGCTTTTAGGTTTCTGTCATTATATTCTTTCACCTGAAGTCCTGCATTGACAGGAATATGGACTTAAGTCTCTGGTGTACAGGTAATGGGTTAATACAGTTGAACAGAGCAAGAGATCTTCTCTTTGCCTCTAGCAATAGGCGAGCTATGGATGTTGGCACTTCCAGCAGTCTGGTCCCTGCAGTATGGATCGTGGTTCCTGAGGTGCCACTGCTCATCAGCATCACTTGCATCAGCGCTGTGGGCTCACTGTCACCAGTCTTTGTCACCATAGGTCCTCTGTTCAGTGAAGCAAAGTACAATAGAGACCGATTGTATTGCTAAGAAAACAAAGTTCCATCCCATTCTCCCCCTCCTCCCTGCAGTCCTCCCCTGGAGTGTCATGAGTGGTTACCCCATAGTGAAACGTCTCTATTGTCTGTCTTTCCCAGCTGCGTTTGGATGAGGCGCAGGAAGCAGAGTGCCAGGTTTTGAAGATGCAGCTGCAGCAAGAATTGGAGCTGCTGAATGCATATCAGAGTAAAATCAAGATGCAGGCAGAAGCCCAGCATGATCGGGAGCTGCGTGATCTTGAACAGAGGGTGTCCCTCCGTCGGGCCCTCCTTGAGCAGAAGGTAAAATGGGCAGGCAAGCGGCATTAGCGCTGGGTTTCAGATGTGAAGTTACACTGTACTTACTACTAGAGAGAGAAATTGCTTTTACCTTGCAGTGCATAGTAACACAGGGCACTTGGGTGTTTGCCTGTCTAGGATAATAGCTCAGTGACACACAGGCTAAACTTTCTGCCAGCTCAGCCATCCTGTGTGAGCAGCTTCTGGCTGGGATAGAGCTGCTTGAAGCGTGCCAGAGGGAGCAGTGCCTCTCTGGGCAGAAGGGAAAGTGAGCTGCTCTTTCTTTCTGTCTCTGAGCTGCAGATTAGCTTCCTTGGCCCATTAGAGGACAGAAAATAACAACCTAAAGCTAAGGGATTTTTTTGAGATTGTATGGCATCAGCACTAGGTATCTTTGGGGAAGGAGAAGGATAAAATGTATTTGAGCCCCTATGTTTTGTGGTAATATTATGTTACTGTAGCTCTGCTCCATTTGTCAGTCTGTGGAGAGCAATCTGCAGCTTCCCTATGACATAGTGACATTTGTTATGGAAATGGTGCTGTTTGCAGCATCTCCCTAAACTAACAGGAGTATGGGTGACCTGCTGCTCCCTATGTTTCAACTTGTAGTTAGCTATGTGTATCAAGGTGCTCCTTGTTGAAGTATGCATCTCTACGCTGTGCCAGCCATGTGGTGCACCTAGAAAGGTGTGTGAGTGGCCTACACAAACCAGAGGAAGGGAGGGGTAATGTACCAGCCAGCAAGAGGAAGCACACAGCCTTCCTCCTGCAGAATTTTTTTTTTCCTTTTGATTTGCCTTGTGGGTGCCAGCCATCACAATTCACACAACAGTTCCCAACTTTGCTGATCGGCGACTATTAAATTAGGGCAATTACTCTGCAGCCTAGAGGTTCCTCACACTTTACTTCTCCCAGAGGCTAGCAGATGGATGCTGGGCTGATGGAATAAAACTGCTCCACCTCACGGTCAGCCGAGGGAGCATCTCTGAGCAGACAGCACAGTCCTAAAAGTAGAGCTGAATCTCTGGAACTAACTGGATTTGTGAAAACAGAATTCGCTTGAGGCATTTCAGTGTAATAGCTGTCTTTAGACCCCATCGCTGTTTGTTTTTCTCTCATCCAGAAGAGGACACCTCCCGTCACAGCCCAGTGTTTTGGTAGATATTTGTGTCGAGTGTGCATTGCCCTCTGGTGGCAGGATCTGCCGAGAGCTCTGGGAGGAGGAATGTTGCAGTGAGGTCACTGCTGGTCACAGCTCCTTGTCTGTGAAAGCAGCCTGCGGTGCATTGCACGGGGTGTTATGTCAAATGCTGAAGTGAGGCCAGTGACTTAGGGAAACACACATCACCCAATAACAATTATGTAAAAATCTTCCAGTGTGAACCAGGATCAAAATCTCTGTCTACAGAAAGCCCCTGCAAAGCTTTTGGCATCGGTAATGGTGATGATAAGTTAGTAAGGTTATTAAGACCCAGCATAATTTTTCTATGTGTGCTTGTGTGCCGGGTGCATCTCTATGTGGCTGCTGCATTAAAATAGCAAAAGATGGGGTGGTCCTTCAGTTTCCATAGATGGGAGCCCTTATCTAGCAATACATATGGTGCTGAGAAACAGGCACTCAGCAGCAGCCTGAGGGTTAACACAAGGGTGCAAAGGTAGACGCATCCTTCCTTTGTGAGGGTGTTTTTGGGGACAGGAGTGTAGTTCTGTTTTTGTGAGACTTGAGTTGCCAGTGTGAGTCTCACAGTAATGTCACCTGGTATTTGCATGCCTGTGCTAACTGAAGCTGGCAGCAAGGGAAAGGGCAGGTATGTGTGCAAGATTAATGTCTGAATTTATATGCACAAATATATACATAGCCTGTGGCAAAGTCAGTCCCTGGTGTTCAGTAATAAGCCAGATTCCAGAAGTTAGTGTGTGCCTAGGACTCTGCTTCCTTCCTAGCTCAGTGCTCTTGATTTTTTGATGGTGCCCATCACCATAGTAACTCACCAGAGCATGTGTGCTTGACTTGGGCTAAGGAGGAAGCCGCCAACCCCACCAATGCTCAGCCTTTGCCTGTACCATCTGAGGCTCTGCACAAGCTACACCCTGCTGCTTTGTTGTTTGTGTTGCACCAGTAATGAGCATGTCCCAAGAGTGTCTTTAAAAGACTTCACATTCACACATTTCCTTCCCACACTTCATCTTCAAAGTCCTGCATCCTGAGGTCATTTCTGAGCGATGCCATTTCGATGCAGTGTGTTTCTGTGCCTTTCTGTGAAGTTCAGTTGCACCCAGCTCTGTGTATCACCCTGCCATGAAGACTGAAAACTGAGCAGCTGGACAGGCTGAAGACATTGAAAAAGGAAGATCCTTCTTTAGATAGCAGGACGAGAAAAAATTAGTAGAGCATTTTAAAGACTTAATGTTAGAGAAGGCACCTTCTTCCTCTTCTGCTTTTTCCAAGCCAGCTGCCCTCTGCCCAGCTTTAGCAAGAGTGAGCAAGGCTGCGGTATGGAGAGAGTCAGTGTCACCCTGTTCCAAGAGACAGGCAAGTGGGTAAAGCAGTTTCTGAAAGCCCCAAATGGCTCAGGAGATGAGTCATGCTGGAGCAGATTGTTTCCTAAATTCCAGATGAAATCACTTTGCATATTCCCTGAGTGAAGCAAGAGAGTGCTTTCAAGTACAGTGCTCTGCCCAGCACCTTCAGCACAGACCCAGATAACACCTCTTGGCCACATTGCTGCTGACAGCAGGGGAGATGCCAGCGAGCTATGCTCAAAGTCTTGGCTGCTGCTTTTTTATACATTTGGTCTTTTTCACTGAGGCCAAAAGTAGTTTTTTTCAGTGCTGGCAAGAAGATAATAGAGTAATTCTTTGATTCTCCACCTGGCTGTAAAGATTTCAATAAGGAAGGCTTTCCTCCCTGTCTGGTACGTGTCAGGAGGCTGTAGCCCCATGTTTTCCATACTTAGAGAGCTGATCCCCATGCCCCTATCAAAGTACTGTTGGAAACCAATTTGGAACAGGGTTACAGGCAAGAAATTGGAGTTGCTGGCTTGCATATCATCTAGCTAATAATCTGCCACACAATTCAGACATCACTGCCTACTTTCTTCAGCTACAACACGTGAAATACCAGGGGTAGTGAAACATGAGGTACCAGTTTAGGAAAGGGGTAGATAAGAGGTGATAAACATGAGCTAAGAAAATCTGGCCCATGAACACTGAAGGGAAACTAACTGAATGTGGGCTCATACATTGGAATCCTGGTGAAAATAGCAGTCATCGTCATCAGATTCAGCTACAAACAGTGAAGGTCACATTAAGCTGTGTTGGCAGGTATCTGACAGTGCTTGGCATTATCTGAAGGTGCTTCCCCTGTAGACTTTTATGGAAGCTGTAGACTTTGCTGCATCTTAAAGATTAATGTATGTCAAGCTGCTGGTATCACTGCAGACTTCGGATTCGTGCCCCTAAAATCTCTGTATTCACCAGGGAGTAGCAACCAAGACCCTCCAAGTGGCATTCACCAGTCTTTGCCATATGCAGGTCTGTGGGACTTACCTTTTTGCATTCAGAACAGATTGTGTGTCAGTGGACATCTGATCTAGATCCAGTCTCATGTGGAAACATGGGGAGAAGGTTCCTTGTTAGCTTGCTGTTACAAGTCCTTGAGAGACTTGAGGGCCGTGCCTGTAAAAGAGTCCTGCTGCTACAGACTCTTTCTTCTGTTTTTTTCCTTCCTAGATTGAGGAGGAGATGCTGGCATTGCAGAATGAGCGTACCGAGCGGATACGAAGC
Organism: Phaethornis superciliosus; assembly: GCA_023637945.1. Classification (NCBI taxonomy): domain Eukaryota; kingdom Metazoa; phylum Chordata; class Aves; order Apodiformes; family Trochilidae; genus Phaethornis; species Phaethornis superciliosus. Next base: position 4,243,331 of record JAJQWJ010000023.1, on the reverse strand, counting down.
CTGCTGGAGCGCCAAGCTCGCGAGATCGAAGCCTTTGACTCAGAAAGCATGAGGCTAGGTTTTAGTAATATGGTTCTTTCTAATCTCTCCCCCGAGGCGTTCAGCCACAGCTACCCGGGAGCTTCTGGCTGGTCCCACAATCCTACTGGGGGTGCAGGACCTCACTGGGGTCATCCCATGGGTGGCCCACCACAAGCTTGGGGCCATCCAATGCAAGGTGGACCCCAGCCATGGGGTCACCCCTCGGGGCCCATGCAGGGGGTACCTCGAAGTAGTGCTATAGGGGTCCGCAACAGCCCCCAGGCTCTGAGGCGGACAGCTTCTGGGGGACGGACGGAACAGGGCATGAGCAGGAGCACAAGTGTTACTTCACAAATATCCAATGGTTCACACATGTCTTATACATAACTTAAACAATAACTGAGGGTGGCAATTCCACTGGAGCTGTCTGCCAGAAACTGCCTACAGACACCAGCCCAGCAGCCTCCTCAGTGCGGTGCTGACGTGTGGAAGCTGGGTGCACATGGAATATTGTATTCATTTTGTAAAGCATTACGTTTTGTGTTTACTAACTGGGATGTCATAGTATTTGGCTGCAGGGTTTTTGGGGGGTGGTTTTTTGTTTTGGTTTGGTTTGGTTTTTTTGTTGTCGTTGGTTTGGTTTGTTTTTACTTTTTGGAGGAGTCTTGGGAGGGCGTCTGAGAAATATATGCAATTAGTCAGAAGAGTTGACTGGTGGTCATCATACTGACAGGACAGAAGGGCCTCAGACTGTGCCCTGGTTATACACCATCCTATAGGAAATCTGTGGTAGAATGGAGACCTCCTCCCATGTCCGCAAATTTCGAACTGCCACCCTGCAGAAAGGAGGCGAGCTGCCTTTAAACCAACATCCAGAGGAGGAACAGCTGGATCTTCTGTTCCATTTTTATTTGTCATTAAATTGGGTGCATTTCTAGAGTATTGCCTCCACCAGGAGGCATTTTCAAAGACTTGTAGGTGAAGAAGAAGGGGGAGAAGAGAGGCCAAGAGACATCAGGGCCCAGCAGAGCCCTTCTACCCAAGTGCTCGTTCCATGTCATGTAAGAAGTTCTCTCAGAAGGCACTGGTCAGCTTCCCAAGAAGTGTGTAGGTAGATCTGTCTGGTGGGAGCAGGCTAGCAATGTTCAAAATTGTATTCCAGCTTTAGCGCTCCCTGACTGTGCTGCTGGTAGCTCAGAGGAGGTTGGGCAGAGGAGCGTAAGTAATGCACTTGTACAGCTAATACTGTGACATCTCATTTTAGCTAAGCATCAGAATAATTCTTGGAGCCCAGTGTAGTCCTTTTTGCTCCGTTCAGAAATGTTTAGACTTTCAGCCAATCAGTCTCAAATGCCAGAGGTATTTTGAAGGATGCCATAGTCACAAAATGCCATTGATCAGGTTTTTCATTATTACACTACATCCACCAATTTATTACCTTTTTGGCTTGTTGCAATTTCCTGTTTACATGTAGTGTGTAGCCAACTGTTTAAATGTTTAGTTGCCACAGTGTACCAGGAGGAGCTGAGCCAATGACTCTTTCCCAGCTGATGACTAACCCACATCACGACGGTAGATCTTGCTGCATGTGAGGCTCCTTTTTATTGTTTTTTGTTGCTGCAATACTCCACAACTTTTACAGTCCCTTGAGATGCTGTGATATTTTGGCAGCATATCACACCATGTGAGAAGGCACTACTTCCAGGAGGCTCGTTGGAGCTGCTGTACTACTGAAAGGAAGCAAAGGAGGTTGTGAAATCCTTACGGTGATCAAGGGGACAGGGAGTCTCGTTAACCAAACGACTTTGTGGCATCGGGTCATCCCTTAGTGCTGGAAACTGAAGATGCCCCCATGCTCTTGTTCCAGGTCAGCCAATGCTAGAGGGAGAGGGAAGATCAGGTAGATGAAGTTTGGCTTGAGGCAAAGATTTCTGTCTTGGGGACTGACCAGCCAGGGTTCTTTGTAAATGTTTTTTTCCTTGCACACTAATCATCTTGAAGAAAACACTAGCTGCTAACTCTAGGATTTGCCTTTAATATGTTTATAGGGCTTAAAAGCAAGGTTTTCCGAATGTGTTTGTCCATGTGACATATTTATGTGGTAAATACTCTAGTGTCTCACTGCTCTTCAGTACTCTCAGCAGGGCGACGTTCTTTCCTTAGCTGAACCAACACCCACTCCCAACCCGTAACTCTGCTGGTGTCCAGTGAATCCAACTGGGATTTCTAGCATCTTGACGTAGCATATCACTAATCATAGGTGGAAGCTCTACCAAAATCCATTTGAGCAGCCTGTAGTAAGGAGCTTTGTAGTACTAACAGGTGAGAGAAGCCTGGGATGAGATGGTGGTCCCATGGAGGTGACTCTGGTTTCCCTCTGGGTCAAGTGGTGACCATGAATTATCCTGTCCTTTCCTCTGCTATGTTTTTATGTGGAATTGGATGTTTTGGGGACATTCTTTTGTGCTGCAGTGTTGTTGAAATGCAGCGAAAACTGATTTAGGAAAGGTACCTGTATTTTCTTGGGGCTAGAAAGACCAAAATGAAATGAAAGGCCAAAATTGGATTGGGATTCACCATGTGAGTGTGGAAGGTGTGCCCAGAGCATGGTGCTAACACAGCATTGTGATGTTCAGCTCCTCTATCATAACAGCAGCAGCAACAGCAGGGACAGGCTATACCTGCAAGTTCAGTGGGCTCATTATTTTGCTTCTCTTATTGTTTGAATTTGGTTAAAGTCTCTGGCTTAAATTGAGCTATTTCAACAGAATTCTTTCAACTCATCTTTGTGTAATGTCAAGCATGACTGCTGAATCCAAATGATGGCTATCCCATATTGGCTTTTTTTTTTTTTTTTTTTTTTTGTATTAAAAAAGAATTGTGTAGTAACCATTTTTACATGTATATCATGTGCAGACCTGGACTATTCCAACAAGTTAATATTTTAATTAAAAATAGTTTGCAAAAACTGATTCAGATGAACTGGTCTAAATGTGTGTGTCCCTTGTGTGTATGTGGGGGAAGGAAGGCTGTCCCAAACAAGCCTGATCTTGAGAGAAAGCACCCTATTACTCAGCCAGAGGGACACGGGGTCAGGCTGTGCCTTGGAGGTATTTGAGGAGACCCTTGCTGTTGAAAATTAATGTATCTCTGGTATATTTTTGAGATACACGAACTGCACGCTAGAGAGACGCAAACACTCTCTGAATCAGTTTGCAAACTGTATATTTAAAACTAAGACTAAATATTCCATCTTGTACTGTTAGCAGTCAGGCCCTAACTTTGGTTTTAAAAATACTGTAATTGTAAATTGTGGAAACTACTCCAGTACCTCAGCAAAGATGTTTTCTTACATCCTTTATGTTTGTATTTAACACTGGGGAAACTCTTCTGTGTGGGACTACTTTGCAAATTTTATTGCAGTATTTTCAAATCACCACCCTGACCTCTGAATTCTCTTTATTCTGTGGTTATTTGTCTTGCCCCTTTGCAAAGACAAATTTCTGATGTAGTTTAGCTGAGAGATAAAAAAAAAAAAAAAAAAAGAGGAGCCAGCATCTTCACCTCTTTTCTGATTGGAATTTCTTTTAATTTTATCTAATTAAAATAAAGTGAAAAGTCAGTGAAAGGGACCACATTTTTCTTGTTCTCCATGGTCCCAGGGAGTCAGCAGCTACCTTTCCCTTCCATATTGAGCGTCACATGCTTTCTTCCTCAGATGCAGCACTGAAATTGAGGCCACAGCTCTGTTTCACCTGCATCTGCTCCTCTGAGCTTCAAAGAGGTTGAAGAATTAAATGTGGTACGATATCAAGCTTTTTCACAGAAAATTCCCTGCAGCCATCATTCCTTTCCTGGCTCAGGGCCAGGCTGACATTGCTCTCTGTCCCACCCAGCACTCCCACTCCTGAAGAAAGGTGCATTGCACATCAGCTGTAACCTGCACGGGTGCACCCTGCTCCATCCTGGGATGATGCTGTTTATTTTAAATCCCTCTCCCCAGGGAAAAGGGCCCCTTGCACTCCAGGCTCCCCTGCCCTTCCACCCTGCTTACGTGCCATTTCTTGAGAGGCAATAAATTGTATTGTACCACTGTCTACCATTACTCTGTTGAATACGCACATCTCTCTGGATATATATATATGGTCTCTCATTTGTATATATTTATATATTCTGTATGTACGTGTGTGTGGGCATACGTACACACACACCATGCTGTGCATTTCTGCCAGGGCACTTCAGTTCTGCTGTTCTTGAGCACTCCTGCTCATGACCAAAAGCAACCCCTGCAACAGGGCAAGGGCACGTGCATCTCCATGAGCTGTACCAGGGCTGAATGCAGCCAAAGAGCCCTCACTTAAATACTGCCCTGCTTAATTGTAGCTTGCTTTTTCTGGGGCATGGGAGGGTAGGTTAGCTGCTATGGGTGTGCTGGAAAGGAGAGAAGAGAGTTCCCAGAGCGTACCAGAAAGTCAGAAGATGGCAGAGAAGAAAACAAAGATGCTTTAGCGATAGGAAAGCAGTTGAGGCAATGTAGGGATCTGCTGGGGAGGCGGTGAGTGGGCCGGTGAAGTGCTCAGCAGGCTGAGCTCAGAGTCCCCAGCTGCATCTCGCCATGAGAGATGAAAAGCCCAGCATGGTCTTGGCACACTGTGCCAGCACTGACTTTTGGCAGTCCCGAAGGTCAAGGCACCACTAACTCTCAACACTGTCTACCTGTGCATGTGTCTGGTAACTGGAGCAGGTTATGTGGAGGATCAAAAGGGAAGCTAAGTTGGAAGATTTAATAGATGAGTATGTGTGTGTGTAGAGCACACGTGTATTCCCATTGACACACGCAGCCACTTTTGGTCCATCCTGTGTTCTGCTTTGGTGTGTTTGATTTGTTCCTGGAGTCCAGTGAGCAGAGGACAGCCTTGTTCTTCTGGGTAGCTTGCTCTGCACTTAAAGTAAATTTTACCTTGGTCTTTCTTGTAGCAGGGAGATGAGTGCCATGCTGGACATCATGAGCTCCTCAAGCTGTGAAGACCCTTCTAACCTTCTCCTTTGTTCTCTGCAGACCCCATCTTGGTGAGACATTGGGTAGTTTGGGGGATAAATGGTTCTTGTGTGACAAGTCACAAGTGTTCATCTAGCTGTGATATTTAACCCCAGGGAAGCCCAGCAAGCTCAGCAGCATGCCAACTATGGGCTCTCTTCTTTGTGCTTTCAGAGAATTTGGAAGCAGTTTTTCCTCCTGTCCATTTTAGAAAGTTTCTTGGTGAGCTTTTCAGGTGAGGTTCAAGATTGGTTAGAAGATCCTTACCCTTTCACAACAACTAGTGTTGTCTTGAGCTGTACTTCTGCTTGTGGAACTTCCCCACCCCAGTGCTGGCCAGCAGTGAGCCCAGAGCCCCGTGCCAAGGATGGAGGAGTGGTGGGTGCCCAGACAGGGACACCAGGCTGTGTCCCTCTGCTGTGTTTGTTTCAGTTTGCACTTTTACGAGTCAATTGAGCCAGAGTCTGTTGAGAAATACATGTGAAGGTTGTGGGTAGCCATTTACGGCCAGAAAAACAAACAAAAAAAAAAAAGCTGATATAACCAGTGGTCATAGTAAACATCACCCCACCAGGGAACGGTGAGCGCAGATAACCCTGGTTCCTGTTGCACAATGAGGTTCAGCCATCTGGGTCTGTGACGCTGCTGCATCCCTGCCCTGCCCCGAGGCCCAGGCTTTGCTAGGGAAGGCCTTTGTCAGCTAGAGAGGGACTCAGTGAATCGGATTTGCCAGCAAACAAGCACCTTAGCCACTGAGCTGTGGGTCTCAGTACTTGCACTTCACCCGGAGGGTCCTCTGGTGTGGGGGGAGGAAGGCAGTTGGTACATGATCTTTGGCTTTGCACCAATCTGGCATCCTCACAACATCCTAAAGCCATGTCCTAGCAAACAAAAGACAACCCCAACATCGGTTCCCTTTCTCCTTGCTTTCTCTGAGTGCACACACTGAGTCCAGGAACCAGGAGGGGTGAGTGTTGCCCCCACAGATGTGAACAAAGCCCGGGGAGGGAGATCTTATCCACCACCTCGCCCCCCTGGTCCCCTGTCCCGCTCCCTGCCCTTGAGTACGGGTACCTCAGAACATGCACAGTTTGAATTTTCACTGACAATTATTTTAATTATTGTGAGTGAAAAGAATTGTAATTATCTGTAAATATGTAGTTAACAAATTGACCTAGTTTCTGTATTTTTTAAGTTTTTTTGTACTAAAATTTATAGATACAGTATGTGCCAGCTAGCAAAAAGCTACTGTAATTGCCAGTCGTAGTTTCAGCATGCATCTAATCCCCAGGAGCTGTCACAGTGATGCTGTAAGGATTTATTGCTTAAATATTGCAAGCTGGGAGGCATGGCAGGGTGGGGGACTGGGGCAGCCCACAGCCCCTCGCTCACCTGTGGGTTTCAGCTTCTTCCAGCCCCCAGCCTGGTTTGCCTTGCTGGCTGTGGGTGATCTCCTTCCCTTGGGCAGCAAGGGATGGAGTGGTGGCATCGAGCTCTCTCTGGGGCTAAACGCAACGGGAACCGAGTTGAGGTTCTTGGCTGCAGTTTAATACTGGCTTACGACTATATTTTTCAACCTCTCTGGAAATGATCTGTTTTCCCTCTTTCTGACTGCTTTTGTCTTAAACAGGAGATTGTCTAAACCTACTGGAAGGGGGGGAAAAAGAAATTACTTTCATGTAAGATCGTTGCCTGCTTTTAGTGCCAGGATCATGCATTTCTATGGCAACTCTGAGCTCAGCAGAGTTTGAAAATCAGCACAGGGTTGTTGAGGAGCTGAAGGACGTCGCCGCTGCAGAGCCTGACTGCAGCCGGTGGCAACCATGGAGGGCAAGTTTGTGGCTTGTAGGGGTCTTTGCTTAGACCTGCTGCTAAGTGAGCGGTGGGCTCCCCCCCATGCTTCCTAGGAATGAAGTGAGGTCTGTGCTGCTTGACTTTTCCAGAATAGCTTTGTTGAGCATCCCTGGAAGCTGCAAGCACAGGAGTTGGAGTGCCGGTGGGGCCAAGCTCTCCAGGTCTGGTTGTCTCAGAGGTTGTAGGGGACAGGAGCTTGGGAGGATTCATGGATCTGAGAAGGAGAGGCGTAGGTGCACATATGGGTTTGGCTTCTGGCAAGCAAACCACCCCCTTCCTTTCTTCAGCTTTTCTTTCCCCTTACCCCCCTACCCCCTGCAGCTCTTCCCCCCGCTTGCTTGGAACAGGAACATTTTTTACCTGCCTAGAAACAGCTACGAGATGGGGGGGCAGCCCTGATGTAAATAATTAAACGTTACAAAGTGAAGTGTGTATAACATAAAAAGGCTACAGCCCTTTGGTGACTTGTAAATGCTTGAGAAGTTGGTGGGAAGAGGTGGAGGGCTGAGGGACCTGCCTGGGGCTCTGCAGCCATCGCTGCCCCCACCAGCACCCTGGGGGTCAGGGGGGGCACCCTGTGTGCCCACCCTGTGTACCTGAGCCGTGGGGAACCCCCTTGGTTCAGTGGATGGGAGGGTAGCGTAATGTGTGTAATAAGGATAGGAGAAGCTGTGTGAGGTGTGTATAGTGTATATTTTTAAAAAATAGCTTGCTTGTATTGTGAAGATTTTAAAGACAAACTTGAGAATTCTAGCCTAACTATTAACACAAGTTTAACATCAGTTACCCCACTGGGTTCAGAGCCTCTTGAATGTATATTCCTTTTTGTAACCTAAATGACCTATTCTTCTACCAGTCAGCCAGACATTGTATTTATATTTTTAATTTTATATATTACTTTCCATTTGTTTTCATTATTTCCAGCATGTTTCTGGATTTGGTTTTTGTTTGTTTGGGGGTTTCATTTTGTTTCTTTTTGCACAAGCATTGTGTGAAGTCAAGGAAATATTAACTCAAACCTGGTATTTTCCAACCTGTTCCCACTTCCATTTCCTCTCCTCCACCCCTGTTTTTTTGTTGTTTTTTTTCTTTCTTCCACCAACAGTTTGGGATTTTCTGGGGTGGGAGGAGGGGATGGCTGTTTTCCATTTGCAGCTTCTGTGCAAATGCCAGGTCTTTTGCCAGTCAACTAAAAATGCTTCACTTGCTGGTTGCTTTAAAAAAAAAAAAGGAAAAAAAAAAAAGAAAAAAATTAAAAAAAAAAAATTAAGGAAAAGAAAAATATAACCTTATCAGTCTGATGATGTAGACCATGGTGGGAGGAGGGGAAGTGCACACCTGTAGCCACACAGCTTAAGCTTTGGCTGTGACACAAAAGCAAATCTCTCCTGGCTAGCAGCTGCCCACAGGGCATCTGCCCAACCCCACAGAGGTTTTGCTGAGCACCATCTCTGTGAGCAGCTGGGGCCGTGCTGGGGGAGCAATGGGGCCTTGGGCTCACTCTTCCCCCTCAGCACCTGCCTGTTCGTGTGCACAGACCCCAGAGAGCTGCCCACTGCTGACAGCAAAGCTGCTGCTGCTTTTCCTCTCCTCCTCCTCCTCCTCTTCTTCCTCCTCCCCCCTTCCCCAAGGAGGTTCAGCTCACCAACAAGAGCTCACCCAGCACCCGGCCCCAGCCTTGTGGCCGACTTGCTCTGGGGCATCATCCAGGGATAGCAAAGCCCCGGCTGCTGCTGCAGGGGAAAGCTCCTGGATTTGTGCCCCAGGGGGTTAGTTAGAAATAAAACACACACATATCTGCTGTTTTACTATGAACACTGGTCTGAGGTTTCCAAGCCCAGCACCACGGTGATGGGCCGTGAAGGATTTAACTAGGGGAATTAAACTCCTTCCTGCTTCCATGTCTGGTAGCACCAGCTGGTATGAGTGAATCTACAGGTGTGCGTTTTCCTTCTTTTAGAAAATGCCACGAGCACTAACTGGTAAGGCTTAATGTACAGTATATTGTCAGTATTCTGGTATTCTTCTGGTCAACATACATTATAGCTCATATATAACCTGTATTAATTGTATAGATTGTGCATTTAAAGCTGTTACCAAGTTGTCAGAAAAATAAGAGAAGAGAAAAAAAAATAAGGTCATATGTAATATTTTGTTTGTAAGTATCCTTTGTATCATAGCAAAGGAAATGTTAAAAAAAAAAAAAAATCAACTGTAATAAAGTAATTTTAGTACACGGAGTGTCTGCCTGCCTTTCTGAGCAACCCCTGCCCCGGTGCCTGGGGGGCTACCGAGTGTAGGACCTCTGCCATGTGAAAAGGGGGGGTTCAAGGATGGGACCCCCCAGTCTGCGGGGCCGAGGCAGACCCTTCCTCCTCTCCTCTGCCCGCAGGAACTCGCCCATGGCTCTGAAGTACTCCAGCACAGCTTCATGGCCCCAGCAGCACCTTGGTCCCCGCTGGGGGAACCCACAGTGTCCCCCCCAGGGGGTCAGCAGCAGAAAGAAGTAGGGGCTGGTGCGGAAGAGCTCGAGGGGCAGGCTGGGCACCGGGGGCCCACGGACGGGATCGTCGGTGCTGCAAAGACACAGAACGGGCACTGCTGCTTCGTCAGCATCCCGCAGGGGCTCGTTCCGCTCCCAGTAGGTCTCCCAGCTGGTGGGGTGGCTCTTGGTCCTGCAGAAGAGGGCTTCTTCCAGCTCCCGCAGCGAGCGGCTGCTCAGCAGCACATCCACATCCACCACCTCGGCCAGGGACCCCAGGTACCTGCAGGGACAGGGGGGCCACGGTGGTCTGGGGGTCACCACTATGGGCTGGGGGACAGCACCTGCCCTCAGAGGCCGTGCAGCAGGAATGGTCCTGCACAGGGATTGGAAGGGGTGGCCTTAAACCCCTGCTTCAGAGGTGGTTTGGAAGTCCTGCTCCAGCCTCTTGCCAGGGATGCTGGGGGTCCCCCCGTCCTCCCCCCCTGCAGCCAGCCTGGGTACCATGGCAACAGGAGGCAGCCAGCATTCTGCTTGTTGCTGTGGCAGCAGCAGTGCTTGCAAAGGTTATCAGGAAATGAGGGGGGTTGGGGTGAGTTGGGGGACACACACACTCTGCTGCCCCACCGCCACCCAGCCAATGGAAACACACACACACCAGCACCCATCACTGCAATAAACCCTGGCTCTGAGATCTTGCAGGTCCCAGGGTGCTTGTAGTGTGTGTATAGGATCTTGGTGAGTCCAGGGGAGCCATTAGGGTCTTTATAGGATCCTATAGGGTTCAGGGCCACTACTAAGGGTTGTTGGGAGGTGTGTCTCTATAGGATCCCTGCAGGTCTGGGGTTTCCTATAGGGTCTGGAGGCCCCTATATGATATTGGTGGGTTTGGGGGGGGGGGGGTGTCTCTCTAGGCTGCCTATAAGTCTGGGGGTGCCTATAGGATCCCTTCAGGTCCAGGAGTGCTTTTGAGGGCTCTACAGCATCCTAGTAGGTCTGAGAGTGCGTATAGGATTGCTGTAGGGATCCCTGCTGCTGTCAGATCCCCTCACTTGCTGAGGCTCATCCTGGCACCTCTCTGCCCCAGTGTTTTCAGTTTTAAATACAAGTGTATTGGTTTTTTCCTCCCCCTCATTCACCCACCAGTGGGGCCCCCTTGTGTGTGTGTGTCTCAGCCCTGGGAGGTGTTCCTGCTCAAGGCCATGGCAGTGGGTGGTTTGTCTCCTGTACCAGCACAGCAATGTTGGGCAACCAACACCCAGAGGAGGGGTGACAGCTGCCACAGTCCATAGCCTGGCTGTGGGTTGATGGCCATGCCCCCCCCAAATCCACAGGGCAAACATCTGGGGGGGGCAGGGGGTAATAGCAATATGGAGGAGGGAATTAGGCCCTCCTCAGCAACCCCCCCCAGGGTCCAGCACCACATGTGGGCTTTGCCTACCTACCCAGTGATACTGGTGACACATTTTGTGGCCAGGGGGAACCCTAAGATGCTGCCACAGTCCCAGACAGGCCAGGAAGCACATGGGGGCCATGGCCCCTCGGCAGCCAGCTCCAGATTGTTGTTCATTAACCAGGGCATTTTGCTGTTCTCAGCACCTTGCACCCTCACTGGAGCTCCCAGTGCTGGCAGCAGCAGCACCCCTTACACCCACCTACCCCCCCCCAGCAGAGCTGGCCTAAGGGTTCCCAGGTCACCCCCTCCCAAGTTCCCCAAAGGTCCCCCACTGACCTGCTGAGTCCCCTCTTGAGATGCAGGAGCAGCGGCCACTCGTAGAGCCAGGGCATCCCAGCCTCAAACCAGTCCCGGCCACGGAAGATGGGGGAGATGCAGGCAGCAGCAGCCAGGTGGCTGGAGGAGCCGCTCTCCCCCAGGTAGGCGAGGAGCAGCCCTGAGCCCGAGCCCTCACTGACAGCCAGCAGCGAGGCACTGGGGTGCCGGCAGCGCAGGTAGGTGACAGCTTCCCGCAGGTCCCCAGGGTCCCCAAAGGGCTGGAGTCTGGGGGTGGTGAGGGGGCAGCCGTTGTGACCCCGTCGGTTGAAGATGACGGGGATGAAGCCCTGCTCCAGTGCCCGCAGTCCCAGCTCCAGCAGCCCCCCCGTCACCTTTCCAGCAGCGTTAGGGATAAGCAGTAACACGGAGCTGGGGCCCCCTCCGCTGCTGCAACTCCTGGTCTTCCGTGGCCCCACCAGCCAGTCAAGGGCCACCAGCCCAGTGTCAGGCATCTGCAGGAGCTCCCGGGACACCGAGGGCTCTGGATGGGGCAGCTGCAGGAGCTGCCTTAGCATCTGGAGCTGGGGCCAGCGTGGCCACAGCCAGTGGCCCCCCTGCAGTGCCACTGACCTCCCCAAGCTCCTCACCAAGTGCTGAGCCAGAGCCGAGGGCTTGCAAAGCAGCCGGCAGCACCCTGAGCCGTCCTCGGTGATGAAGGGGATCCCCTCCTCCTCCTCTTTTCTCCTGTCTCCAGGCACCTCCAGCCTCCCTCCCCAAAAGCACCAGGCCAGAACGGCCAGGCAGGTGAGCACCACGGCTGCGGCCACCAAACCTTCCAGGGACACCATGAGGACAGCGGGAGCCCCGGCCGGCAGCCCTGGTCCTGGGTGGATTGGCAGAAAGCAATGGAGGGGCCGTGCTGGGGAAAGCCCGGCCCCGGGGCTGGGCGAGCACTGGGGCCATGCTGGGGCCAGCAGGGATGGCGTCACTGGCCGCCAGCCGGGGACAAGGGGACTGGGTGAAACGGGAGGGGCACGCGGCCGAGCCATGACTGGCACTTGGTTGGGGGGGGTATGAATCCCATTGCTGCCACCTCCCCCTTGCCCCCGAGGGGACAGGACCTCCCCCGTGGCTGCAGGAGCCGAAGTCTGGGGGCCCGTGCAATGCTCACACCTTTATTGATACAAATGTACAAGGACACATCTTACAGTAGGGAGCGTGGCCCCAGGGAGGGGCAGGACGCCCGGGGAGGGGGGAGTGGTCCGCGGGCGCCCTGGTCCAGTGTTAACGCTGCGGGTGGCCCTAGGGGTACCGGCCACCCGATGGGGGGCTTTTGTGGGGGGCAGGGGGTACATCTCCGCCACCGCCAGCTACACAGGCTATGTACAGGATAAGTTAGGGGGGTGCCACAGGGCAGGGAGAGGGGGCAGGGCGGGCAGGGGTCTGTACAGGGGGATGCAGGCACCTACCCCACAGGCTGAGCATCACCTTCCTTGGTGGGGTGGGGTGTGAGAGGGGGCCCACCCCACGCCCCGGCCCCACATGGGCTAAGGCCACTTGCAGCCACGCTTGCCCCAGGTGCCAGCAGCTGCCAGAGGGGAGGGAGAGACGGAGAGCGTGGGGGGCCATGGGGGTGTGGGGGGCCAGGGGCTGGTGCTCACTGTTTCTTCTCACGGGTGGTGATAGTGACCAGCTGCTTGGCGGCCTTGGCAATGTCGTAGGCACACTGGATGACCTGCTGGGTCAGGAGCTGGTAGTCTACGGCAGCACCAGGCTCGGGAGGGACGGTCTTGCGGCACTCGCTCTGCAGCCGGTAGGCGCTGGCATTAAGCAGCCGCAGGGAGCTTCTCACAGTCTCCAGCGCTGGCTTCTGCAAGTGGGGACGCAGTCAGGACCCGTGTCAGGGTGGGGACATGGTGCCTGGTGGGGACACCACCCCCCTAGGGACATGCCACCCCTCTTACCTTAGGGAAAAGCGATGCCATCTCTGTCACAGCTGAGTGGATCTTCTCTGAGCAGGGCACAAAGCTGAGGGGGAGAGGAGTGAATGCTGGGGGGGATGAGGGCTCCTGACCCCATATGAACAGAGCCCCTGGGACCACCGAGGTCTGGAGGGAACCTATGGTCATGTCCCAGACCTACCTGTCGTGCTTGGACTCCTGCGCTGCCCGCAGCAGCTCCTGGATATTCTTGGTGACCTGCTCAGTTTTGAGGATGACATCCTCTGTGCTGGGCAGCCCAGGGTCCAGCTCCCCGTCCAGCAGGTCCAGCTCGTGGGGGAAGTCCTCGTCCTTGCTCAGCTCCACAAACCGCTTCCCCTCCATGCTGCAGGAACCAACCGAGCCTCTGGGGTCAGTGCCAGCCCCCTGCTCCCATGGCCCCAGAGAAGTCCCCAGCCCTGGCACTCACCTGATCAGGACCTCACTCGCCTGCGTATTGTCATAGTCGCTATCAGTGCCACTGCCGTGCCGGTCCAGCTTGCTCTGGAGGGGAGAGAAGCAGCATCAAACCCTGCCCAGGTCCCCATGCAGGGCTGGGGTCCCCCCACCCCAGGAGCTGCCCCCAGTATGTCACCATGTGCCGGGCACTGTCAGGCGGGCAGGAGAGCAGTGGGGAGGACGGAGGAAAGGGCACCGAGGAGGTGGATGGACCTTTACGGATCTGTAGGGGGAAGAGAGGGGAAAGCCAGCACTGAAAGAGGTGCAGAAGGGTCCGGAGCTAACCCCGGTGATGTGCAGGGGAGGACAAACACAGGGGACACCACCACCCTGCATGCAGGAATGTCCCACTCCTGCCATCCCCTAGGGAGGTCCCCAGCCTGACCCAGGGGGTGCAGGGTAGCGGGGGGACAGGACATCCCATGATGGCAGAGAGGCCACATCCCAGGAGGCTCCCAGGCTGCTCCCATGCAGGAGCCGCCCCCGCTGCGGCCCCCTTACCCGGTACACGCTGGCCGGGATATGCATGGAGTACAGAGCCTCGTCCTCCACCTCCTGGTGACATACGAAAGGTTATGGTCCTGTGGGGACAGGATCCAGCACCCTGGGGGGCTGGAGGGGGTCAGGACACGCCAAAAATTGCCAACCTGCCCACCCCGCCACACTCACGCCAGTGCCGAAGGGCTGCAGCCGTGTCACCAGCTCCTCCACCGGCTGCCCAAAGGGTTTCAGTGCCGAGCCCGGCTCGTACATGGAGAAGGCCTGGCGGTCCCGGCGGTGTGTAGGGGCTGTGCTGGGGGGGTGCCCATGCTCCGGCCGCTCACTGGGAGCTGGGGTGGGGTGCGTGGGGCCCGTCTGCTGCCGGATCTGAGTGTTCTCTGCCTGCAGCTTGTGGATCTGCAGCAGTGGGGAGGAGGGGAGAAGCATCAGCAAAGGAGAGGGGCATGCCAACGAGGGGGGGGATCCCACCAGCCCCACACCCACCTCACGCTGCAGCCGGCGCAGCTCATCGCTCAGGCTGTTGTTCACCTTCATCAGCTGCTGCACCTTGGCTTCAGAGGCAGCCAGAGCCTTCTTCACCTCCAGGTACTCCTGCAGGGTGATGGGGCCATCCGAGAGGTCGGAAGAGTCCATGCTCTGTGGGGAGAAAGGCTCAGCACTGCAATCCCAGAGCTGGGCTGGTGTAGTCAGGGGTGGGGGACCCGGGGCTCACCCTGGCACGGTTGTTGCGGGAGGCGTTGCGCAGCAGCTCCTGGTCCGTGTCCTCGTCGGAAGCAACGCTGTCGTAGTCGTGCTGGTCGTCCAGGTCACTCTGGCTCCGCAGTGAGTAGTCAAGGGCGTCTGGGGAAGGGCAGAGGGGTGCTGATCACGGGGCAGGGGGGAATGCTCATCCCATCCCCTCTGCCTCCCCTGTCTCTCACCTGTGGGGCTCAGCAGACTCTTTCCTTGCTGCCGGCGCTTGGCTTCCCCAAGGATGTCGATGAGCAAGGTGGCAAACTCCCTGGCGTTGAACCTGGCCAGCTTCTGCCGGCCCTAGGAAGGGGGGAGAAAGGAGTGAGGAGGGGTCTGGGTGCAAGGGTGGGTTGGGGGACCTGTGGGGGGGAGGGTTCACCTGGTTACGTGTGGCTGAGTACTCAGGGTTGACAGGCAGAAAGGGAACAGCGCTGCGTTCCGTCACCAGTGTGCTGTGGTTCTGCGTCGTCAGCCAGACTGGGAGCAGACACCCAGCATCAGACACCCAGGGGGGCTGCAGGGGCCAGAGCCTCCTGGAGCCAGCAGGGCCTGGGGCCAGTGGTGGAGCCGGCAGGACGCAGGCGTGGGCACAGGGCCAGTTTGCCGGGGCTGGGAGCTAAGCCTGGCCGGGCTGATGGGAATGCCCTCCCCAGCCACCCTGCAGAGCTGAGATCCCCCCTGTGCCCCCCAGTTGGGACCCCAAACTCCTTGCCTTTTGGGGTGTCAGCCCTGTGCCCCCCCAGATAGCAGAGAGGGTCTGTTATGCCCATCTGTGCCCACCGCACTATGGAAATAATGTGTCTGCACCAACGCCACCCCCTAGCCCAGGGGCACCCCCAGGGCAGAGCCCCTCTCCCTAGGTGGGGGGTCCCAGCACCCACCTTCAGCAGGACCCCAGCTCTGGAACCCGTCGGTGGCCCCTCGCAAACCTCCCCGGCCGGAGGAACGAGGAAGGAGGGGCCTGCGGTCCCAGCAGAAGGATCCGGATTGGGGGGGGAGCGCTGGGCTCGGCCCTGCCGGCTGCTCCTCCCCGCATCGTGACGCCCACCCCAGCCCCAGCCCATCCATCCCGGGGGGGCTGCACCCCCACACACACTCACCCGCATCGTTCTCCCGGCGATCCACCTCGTCGTAGACATCCATGGCCAACTCCTCGAAGAGACGGTTGCTGAGCTGCAGCAGGATGGGAATCCCCATTAGGGATGAAGAAGCAGATATGACCCCCCCGTGCCCCCCCCCCCAACCCTGCCCTTGTCCCCACTCACTGCCTGCAGCTTCTTCTTGGCCGCCTTGGCCAGCTCAGAGAGGTCCAGGCTGGGAGGTGTTGGGAGGGGGGAGACACAAAGAGGGGGATTATTCCTGGCCCCTCCCCATGAAAACAGTCCCCAGTTGCACCCCACCAGGACAAAGACAACCCCCCCCCTGGGAGCAGGGGGCCTCATCGAGCAGGGCTGGCAGGCAGGCACAGGGGGATGAAGTGGCATAGAGGGACGGGTGGGACCCCCCTCCCCAGGTGCTCCTCGCGTGCCTCCTGGCTGGACTGAGCAGCCGGGGCTGCAGGGGGGGCTCGGGTGGCACGGGGGGGTCCCCGGAGCCAAGACCCGAGCGGACAATACCTCTGTGCCATGCACTTTGGGCGCACCCTGCGCTCCGGAGAAGGCAGCGGAGGGAAGAACAGGATAAAGGTGGATGTTAAACACGTGGGCACCAACATCCCCCACCCCCACTCCCATCCTCCCCAGGGATGCTCCAGCGCCAGTCACAGGGAGGTGACCAGGGTCTCCCCATCAACCCAATGGGGACACTGAGGCGGATGTGGGACAGGACATCAGGGCTGTGGGTGCCAGGCACTCACCTGTCTGCCATCTGCGGGATGATGTAGTGCCCATTCTTGTGGTCTGTGCAAAGAGAGGGGTAGTGAGCAGGTCCCTGTGCCCCCTACCAATGGCTGAGCCCTCCCTTGGGACTCCCCCCCCCCCCCCCTCAACTCACCTGGCTTCCTGCCACAGAGGTAGAAGGCCAGCCTGTCAGTCAGCTCATACTGGCACTCCACCAGCCGCTCTGCCAGCTCATGCTGGGCTGCCTGCCTGTGAGAGGGCAGGCAGGGGTGATGCTCAGCTGAGAGAGGGGGTGCAGGCAGGGTTGGCCCCCTCTCCTCCCCCATCCTCACCTGGCATAGTCAATGGGGGTCCGTCCATTTACGTCGGGTGCCCCTGGGTCAGCGCCATAGACCACCAGCAGCTCTGCCTGCAGGATCTGCCCAGCTTTGGCGGCCACATGCAGCGGTGTGGTGCCCTTCTCCTGTGGGCATGGGCAGCCTCAGACCCACAGCTTGCCTGTGGGATGGGGGCTCTGGGACCTCTCCCCAAACCCAGCACCATCCCCAGGGACCCTGAGCCCCACCAGAGCTCACCGGGTGGAAGAAGTTGGCCTGGGCACCCAGTGAGAGCAGGCGCAGGCAGGTCTCCAGGTTGCCCGTCCGCACGCTCGAGTGCAATTGCTGTGGAGGTAAGAAGCAGTGAGGGGGGGGAATCTGTGCCCACCACCAAGGGGAGGGTCCATTTGCCCCCAAGCCCACACTCCACCTTGCTGAGGTCCTTGGCAGTGACACCGTCATCGTCTCGGCAGGGCAGCTTGTGGACAAAGGCCAGCATCTGGTACTTGGCACGGATGAACTCCGACTTGGTGGGGCTGGAGAGGGGACAGCAAGTTGTGGGGTGAGGAGGGAGTCACCTGGCTGTCACAGACCCCACCCCATGGCAGGGGTGGCACTTACTGCACTTTGTCCTGGGGGTTTGCCTTCCGGCGCCCACTCTGCACCTGGGCAGGATCCAGCAGTGAGTGCTCCCAGATGGAGTTGGCTCCATTGCTCGCCAAGGTGTGCACCATCTGCAGGGGAGAGGCAGGGCCCAATGGGTGGTGTGTGTTTGTCCGTGTCTGTGTGCATGTCCCCGAGTCCCCATGGGGCCAGCACCCACCTGGAGCAGGGTGGCAGGCCAGGGGCTGTGGCGCAGGTGCTTGACGATGGAGATGTGGCGGCCCAGGCTGCGGTGCACGCTGCAGCACTCGTCGCAGATGAGCACCCCGCGGTTGATGGAGGCCCAGCCGGGGTCTGCAGGGTGTCACGGTGGGAGGGGTGGGTGTCACCGGGTGTCCCGGCAGCCATGGTCCCCTCCCCATCCACCCTGCTGCTGCCTGGGGGGGGATGTATTGCCACAGCAACCGTTTCCCCGGTGACAGAGAGGGGCTCAGCCCATCGCCAGGGGAAACCCACAGGTTTCCCATAGCAACCAGGCACCAGCCAAAAGGGGGGGGACGGGGACAACAGGATTTGGCCACCCCCATCAGGAGGGCAGCTGGTGGCAGGGATGATGCCTTGTGGCACAGCACCCTTAACAGGGGCACCCTGACCCATTACAGCACCCAGAAAGGCTGTGCAGCCCCCGAGCCTCCACACTGGCCATTCTGGGGCGGGGGGGGTGGGTCCTGGATAGGGGCAGCATGCCCCCCCCTTAAATGGGTGGGCACCCCAAGCCTGTGAGCTCCCACATAGGGTGGTCTCCAACTCTGCAGCCTCAGCACCCACCTCAGGGAGCCCTGGAGGGCACCCCAGCCTCTTAGAGCAGGTGCAGCAGCCCCCCCATGGTGCCATACCCCCCCAGTGCAGTCATACCCTCCCCGGCCCCGGCTGCTGGCCCCTGCCTGGCCGGACTGGAGTCCTTTTGTGTCCCTGCTGGGAACAAAGGGCCGTTTGAGCAGCCGCTCCGGCCCCACGCTGGCATCCGCCCTGGCACCCGCGGTGGCCCCACTCTCAGCCAGGCTGCAGCTCCCCACGCTTGCACCCCAAAAAAAGGAGCCTGGGGTGGGTCCAGACCCAGGTGATGGCTGTGGGGACACAGCTGCCCCTGACAGCATTGAAGGGATTTGGGGACACCCAGCTGGGGTGCCTTCCCGTGACAGACGGACAGGCACAGGGTGATGATGCTTAACTGTCCCAGGCACCATGGGGGAGCCCTGCCAGCATCTGCCCAGCCTCACCACCCCTTATTTCTTTAGGGCCTACACAAACGCCACACCATGCCACAGGAGGGGGGAACCCCAAGCCCAGGGACTTACAGGACCAAGGCACGTGCAGCTCTGGCCAGAAACGATGGTCCCAAGGGGGTGATGGTGACCCCACAACCCCACAGAGGAAGGCAGGCAGGCACCAAGGCCTCTCCCACTTCCTTCATCCCTGTGGGGTCCCAGACTCCTCCCCAATGCCCTGGGGACACTGGTTTCGAGAGCACCCAGCCCTGCATTGCTGCAGTGCCCTGGGGCTGAAGGAGGATGATGGCTCAGGGGGAGCAGCAGCCCCCCCAGCCTGGCAGCCCCGCGTATACAGATGGCAGCGCCTTGGCAGCCGGCGCAGTGGCATCTGTGCCTTGGTGCCCGCTGCCCACGGGAACAGGACGCTCCACACGGGGGGAGCCAGCTAGCGAGGCTGCCTGCAACCCCATCAGCCAGGAGGATCTGGGATATCCCAAGGGTGCACCCCCTCCCCATGTGGTGGGATGTATGTGTGCATTGCAGCAGCTCAGGGAGTGCTAGCACAGGATACCCTGACCCCCAGGAGGATCCTGGTGCCCAAGGGAGCTCCCAGCACCTCCATCCCTGCACAGGGATGTGGACTGGTGCCAGGACCCCCGATTCGTAGCCCCACAGTGGAGAGGAGAGCGCTGGGGCCAGCTGGCATCCCTGCATAGGGCCAGTGGAGCAGGATTCGGCCAAGGGAGCCCAGGCAGGGAACCAAGGGTTCAGCCAAGGGAACCCAGGCAGGGAACCAAGGATTCGGCCAAGGGAACCCAGGGCACCCCATGGTCACTCCAGCACACAGGGCCGGGCGGTGCATCCCCAGCAGCGGGTGCTCCCGGCGCGGTAGGAAGCGGCCTCTGGACTTTATAACTCATTTCCTCACATGGCTGCCGGGTGATAAGAGATTGGAAGAAACTGGTTTCCATTCCCCCCCCCCCCCCCCCCCCAACTCCAACAGAGAGGCTCAGCACCACCCCGGTGTCCCTGTGCTCCCACTCACCCACTGGCATGGGGAACACACCCGGAGGCAGGGCAGCCCCATGCCCACGCGTGCGCCAGCTCTCCTGGCAGGATCCGGCCATTGGCACGTGGCCGGAATAATTTTGGCACAGCCTTGGCCCGCGGGCAGCTTTCCGGGGCCAGCTTGGAGTGAGCCTCAACCCTCAGCCTCATTCATTCATCACCGTGGGGCCACCCGCATTGGCCACGGGCAGGGTTTGGGGGACCAGCCCCACAGTGGGCTGTGTTGGGGGGGGGGGGCAGCCTCACCGAGACACCCACAGGCTGGTGCCCAGCGTGGGGGCTGCGGGCATTGGCACCACCGGGGATGCGAATCGTCTTGCCCGGGCTCAGGCTCCGGCTTGCAGTGCGGCTGCCACCGGCCCGGCTCAGTCCGCCCGCACTGCCAAGCCCGGATCTGGCCGGTGTGGGTGCTGGCTGCGAGGTGTTGGGGGGCACAGGAAGGTGCCCCCCGACCCATCCCCCCATTTGCAGGGTCCTCGGTGCTGCTTGCACCATCCCGCACATCCCCAGCCTGCACCACACAGGGGTGCTGGGTGTGCTGGGGGCGGCACCGAGAAGCACAGGGGGTGGTTAACGGGGTGACATGTGGGGTGAGCTGGGAGATTCCTGGGGGGAGACGGGGGTGCAGCAAGGGGGCCCAGGGGCTTCATGAGGGCGCTGCACTGAGGGCATAGCGGAGGGGGCCTGGGGGCAGAGCAGGGGTCCTTGTGTAGTGCAGCACTGTAGGGCGTAGGAAATGTAAAAGGGCTCCCTGGGACCATACCGGGGGGGGGGTGCACTGAAGTGTGCAGAGGGGGTTCACGGGGGTGCTGGGGATGTACTGGGGTGGGCCACGGGTGCAGAAAGTGCTGACAGGGGTGCTGGGAGTGCTTCGGGGAGGACCATGGGGTGCAGGGAGGGCTCACGGCGGTGCTGGGGACACAGCAGGGAGCACCAGGGGTACAGAGAGGGCTCAAGGGGGCACCGAGGACGAAACCGGGGGATACCGTGGGGTACAGTGGGGGCTAACGGGGGGGGGTCCTGGGGCCATACCGGGGAGCCCTCGGCAGGCTCTCGGCCATGCTCCCAGGGGGTCCGGGGGGGCAGCACGAGGTGCGAAGGGCCCCGCCGCAGGGTGTGGGGAGGTGGGGGGGCCGGGAGGCTGGCGGGAGGAAGGGTGGTAGCGGGGCCGTTCCGGGGGCCCGCTGCCGGTACCGGCGGGGGCGGCCCTTACCTGGGGCGCTGCAGTCGGCGCACACCTCCGCCCGCGGCGCCTTCCGGGACATCCTCAGCGGCGAGGCGGGCCCGGGCCCGGGCCTCTGCGCCAGCGTGGGGCGGCGGCGGCGGCGCCCCCGGGCCCGCCGTGGGGAGGGGGGGAGGGGAGGGGGGGGGGGACAGGCAGCGGGGCGGGGGCGGCGGGGGCCCGGGGCCGCGGCTCGCCGGGGGCTGCCGGCTGCTCCCAGCGCCCGGCGGCTCCGCAGGAAGCGGCGCAGGCCCGGCCCCGGCGGAGGAGGGGCCGCACCGCCCCCGCCCCGCCACCGGCAGCGCCGCCGCGACCGCCCAGCACCGGCACCGGCACCGCCCCGCACCGCACCCCCCCATTCCCGCACCAGCACCTGCGTCCGCACCCAGCTTAGTCTGCCTCCAGTCCCCATCTTGAACAGTTCTGACTCCTGGTCCCGGTTATCCCAGGCGCCGTCCTGGGCATTCCCCCCTCTGGTTCTGGTTCTGGTTCCAGCCCCGAGCACCCACAGCCTGGTTCTGTGCAACCCAGCCTGCTCCTGGGCACCCTCTGATCCTGATCCTGATCCTGATCGTTTGGTCCTGCTCCTGGTCCTGCTCATGAATATCCCCTTGTCCTGTTCCTGGGCTCCTGTACTGACCTCAGCCTGAGGTGCCCTCCTGGTTCCATTCTTGGTCCAGGGCACTGTCCTGGTTCCAGTCTCGGCCTGAGTCCTTCTCATACACAGCCTCCCAGGTCCTGAGCACCCCTGTGGTCCTGGTCCCAGACAGGTCCTGCACACTCCAGTCCCAGCCCTGGGCACCTCTTGCTCGTCCCAGTCCTGCTCTGAGCACCCCAGTACCAGCTCTGGGCACTTGTCCTGGATCCAGACCCAACTCTGGGCACCCTGCAGTCCCATTCCTGGTGTCACTGTGTACTCACTCTCCACCCTTGCCCCATCCTGTTGCAAGCAGCAGTAATCAGGTTGGGGGGTCACTGGGGGACCCTACACTGGGGATGTGGAGGGTGGGACACAGCATCCCCGGGGGTGTCAGCAGGACACTGAGGGTGAGTGGGGACCATTTCGGGTCTATTCCGCACCCAGGGATCTTTGGAGCAGGGGACACCCTAATATCACCGTGGGGGCTCAGCTGGGGGGATCAGCCCAGCCCCCTGTGCACAGCCACCCCAGGCCAGATCCTGCTGCCCCCCAGCACGGGCTAGGATGTACCGCCTGCACCAGGAGTGACCTCACTGCTGAGGAGAAGGCTCATGACGTCATGGGGCAGCGGGGAGACGGGGGATGATGTGCAGGGACCCGGGGTGGGGCGATGCAACCACCACCACTTTTGTCATGGCTGAATGGAGAATAACAACGAGGAGGTTCACCCCTTGGTGGCAGTGGCCCCATGGCAGGGTGGGGGGCAGTGGGGCGGGGGACCAGGAGTGTGGCGCCAGCGGGAGGCCGAGGCCCAGCCTCGCATTGTTCTCAGGCGAGAGCCGGAAAATGCGACGCCTGCCCCGGAGAAACGCAGGCGGAAAAGGAAACGGGGCCGGGGGCCTCTGCCTGCTGCTGCCTGGAGAGGGGGGGGCGTAGGGCCCCCCCAGTGGCCCCCTTGTTGCAACTACCCATCGCCTTCGCCCCTGCCCCACCATGTGCCCAGGCCCCTTGGCCCATGGGGGGGAGCGGGGATCAGCCGGGAAGGGGCAAATCAGTCTGGGGGAGGGAATAGGGAGGGGTCTGGGTGACCCTTGGCAGCACCCCGCGGGGCCGGTGGCTGCGGTGATGGGCTGAGCAGTGCCGGGGGGAGAGGGGAGGATGAAGGGGGCGATGCCGGGCAGGATGACTACAAGTCCCATGAGGCCGGTGGGTGCTGGGGGGGGGGGGTGTGTGTGGGAAGCACCGGGCGGGAGGTGCTGTGGCCGCCCCGCCCCGCACCCCTCCGCGCCCCGCTCCGCCCCGCGCCGCGCCCGCCGCTGCTCCAGCATGCACGGAGGATGCTCGCCTCTTGCTCAGGCAGGAAGGGGCCGGAGGGCAGGTACCCGCTGCACTACCTCGTCTGGCACAACCGCGCCCGCGATCTGGACCGGGAGCTCAGCGCCAAGCAGGTGGGCGGCAGAAGGGGAGCGGGAGGGACACCTTCGGGCCCGGCCCGGTTCGGCTCGAGCTGATGCAATGCTGCCGGGATGCAGTCGGGCTCCTCTTCGGGGCTGGGATGAAGATGAGGATGGAGATAAGCATGATGATGGGGTCCTTCCCGGCGTTGGCAGGGATTTGGGGGTGTGCTGTGCCCCCCTGCACCCGAGGGCTGGCACAGAGCGCTGGGTACCACCCGCCGGTTCCCCGCATCCCCCCAGCGTACGCAGCCCCAGGCATCCCTCCCCACGTGTCCCCTGTTCCCTGTTAGGCCTTTGCGGAGCCCCCCGCTCCCCGACCCCCACCCACTTCTCACGGTGCTGCCACCCCTGCTGGGGTTGCAGCCCCCACCTCCCCCACCCTCTCGGAAGGGGACGGCGACAGGGCCTTGATGCTGCCAGAGCGCAGCCCCCCAGCCCCAGGAGGCCGGGAGGGTTCTCTGAGGGGTGAGGGGACCCCCCCGTGCCCTCCAGCCTGGGAGCCCTCCCCCCAAGCCAGCAGGAGCACGTCCCAGGGTTCCCAGCCTCCCTCTCCCCCGGGGCCTTGCAATTCAGGTAATTAAAACCCAACCCCGAAGATGCAGGAAACCGCAGGCGCTGGAGGGAGGCTGGCATCGAGGCTGTGCAGAGCATCCCTGCTCCCTGCTGGCACCCCAGGGTGCTGGGGGCAGTGGCGGATGAACCTCGACAAGGGAGAAAGAGAGGGCCACCGTGCTTGATGCTCTGCCGGGATGCTGGCAATGACTCCCGCCACACCCGCCTCCATTGTGGGGACCAGCCAGGGGGGGGGTGTGGGTGGGCTACACCAGTGTCACCCCGAATTCCCACCAGTGGTAGCTGGTGGGTTTATTTCCGTGGTTAATTTGGGGTCATTTTCCTCAGGAGATCAAAGCTGGGCGCAGGCAGCAGCAGCTCAGCAGGTGCAGGGAGATGCAGGGGATGCGAGGGCGGCTCCGGCCACGCTTGCCTGATTTTTAACCCACTGCCCCCCCCCCCCCAAGCCTGGCTGGTGGATGGGCTCTACTGTGGCCCCCACTGGGCCCCCAACCCCGTTTGCAGGGCGGGAGCAAAGCTGGCCCTGCCTGCACTCCAGAGGTGCACAGAAGGGGCCCCATGCGTGCTGCAGGGCAGAGCCCAGGGCAGGTGGGGGGTTGAGAGAAGGGGGTGGGGGCCAGGACAGGTTGAGTCCTCCTCCGACCTTCATCTGGGGCATCCAGGGACATGGCTCAGCTCTTCTCCGTCAGAGCATCCCCTGGATGCGGGTCAGGGCTGGTGCTGTGCATGGTGCTGGGAGCTGGGTGTCCCCCTGCTTGGGGGCTCTGCTCTTCTTCACCCTGGGGACCTGTGTGGGACAGTAGCACCACACACAGGATTCCCCAGGATGGGTGTTTGAGGTTAGGAGGCACTTGGGGCTGCTGGTAACATTTCTGCTCTCTTTATCCCCATAAAGGCCCTGTATGTGTGTGTAACACTTGAATTGTCACCATGAGCTCCTGTCCACGTTTGTCTCCACCTAGGAGGAGGACAGTGGGTCCCCGTGGCAGGCAGTGACAACGAGCCCTTTGTGCCAGGACACCCCATGCTGCAGCGCTGTCACCCACGCGTGACAAGGACCTGGGGCAGCAGAGGGACAACAGTGCCTGGCACCACCTCCCCGCGCTGGCCCGTGTCCAACACTGTCACCCGGGAGCAGGCGCTGGGGCTCTCTACCCTGGGGACAACCCCAGCAGAGGCTGTGCTGTGCCACGTGCCTGGCTGACACAGGAGGCAAGGTGGCCGAGATGTGGTGCTGTGCTGCACCACTGCCATCCTGAAGTCATCCTTGCCCCTGTCCCCACCCCCACGGGCTGTCACAACCTCAGGACGGGCAGAACTCCCAGGTCTGTGCCACAGCCCCTGTGCCAGAGCCACCCCAGCTCCAGGGGCGGGGACCAAGCTCTCACTGGCAAAATTTGGGTCACACCGTGTCCCCCCCCCGGGGTTGGCTCCGGCACTGGGGCAGGGCTGCGGCTGGGGTGACCCTCTGAGCCTGCAGCACCCGTCCCCCAGCTGGGGGGCGATTGCTTTAATTAGAGTAATTTCATTAGCGCAATTAAGAAGTAGCAATCGCCTGGAGAGTGTTCCAGCAGCTCAATGGCTTCCGGGGAAGAGGGGGGGCTGTTTACTCCGGTGGGCAGCCTAGGGGAGGGGGGCTTTGTACGGTGTGCCTCTGGGCATGGGGGGCAGGGCTGGGGACATCCCCAGGGCAAAGGGACAGCAGGACATGCCCAAGAGAAAGATAGGGACTTGATTCAGGGTGAGAGCTTGGACATGAGAGAGCCCACACCCCACTCCTGCCCAGCCCCAAAATACCTCTGGGTTGGCCAGTCCCAGCCAGCACCTTTGGGTGCTGCACCCCAGTACCGTACTCCCAGGAGTGCCCCACAAAAACCCATGCGCTGATTAGGGTTTTTGCCCCATTGCTTCTTGCCCTGACCGGCTGCTGGGAGGGTGGGGGGGCGCAGGTTTGAGTACCCCTTCCTGTCCTTCTTCCTTAAGCCCCCAAGCCTTGCCCCCCACCTTGGGCACAGGTGCAATGCTGGGCCTTGGGTAGGATGTGGGGCCTGGGGGCACCGCTGCCGGCAGGTGAGAGGATTCCTCAGGGGTGGCTGGGAGCCAGGCTCCGGGCTTGGCGCAAACAATGGCAGCCCCAACACGCAGCTCCCCAGGGCCCGGGGATCCTCCGAGCTCCCCCACCCCCACCCCGCAGCCCCCCACCCCCGGCTCAGGCAGGGGAACACGTGCGCCCGCCGCAGCCCACGTCCCGGCCATGCTCCCGGCCTCGGCGGAGAGATGGAGGGGGGGCTGCCGGCAGCTGCTGCCTGGCAACTGGGCAGCAACCCTCCCCCCCACCGTAACCATTGCCAAATCCCAGAGGTGGGGGCTTTTCCCGAAGCTTGCAGCTGCATCAAGGCGTGCAGAGCTTCAGGGGGATCCGTCTCTTCTATTGTCACACCATGCCCCAGCCTGGCCACGCTGTGCTGGGTGTTGGAGGCCACTCCTGTTCTCTGCGGTGGCTGTGGGGAGCAGGAAGAGCATTTTGGGGTGCAGCGCATGTGCTTCTCTCAGGGGAGCTCGGTGGTAGGGTTGCTATCTGAGATACCAGCAAATGTCGGCTGCTTTTCCCCGCTGCTCCAGCTGTGGAGCTTTATGCCTGTGGGAGGGAAAACTGGAGTGTGTGTGTGTGTGTGTGAGAACCAGTCCCCCCCTCAGTGTCTTCTGAGCCTTGCTCCCTCCTGGCAGGCTGACATTGAGCAGCTGGACCCCCGAGGACGCACCCCGCTGCACCTGGCCACCACGCTGGGCCACCTTGAGTGTGCCAGGGTGCTGCTGAAGCATGGTGCCGACGTGGGCAAGGAGAACCGCAGTGGCTGGACAGGTGAGCAAGGGGGGGGCTCACTGCCTGGGACCCCACCAAACTCTTCAGTCAGGGGCAGGGTCACGCTGCACCTGGTGCTGCATCCGCCACCAAGGGACAGCTCACACAGTGGTACCCATGTGTGGCTCCATGTAGTGGCTGGCTCTGCTGTGCTGTGTCACACTGTGCCACGCCATGTCGTGCCACCCCCTGGCACTGCCCCGCTCTGCCCCACAGTCCTGCAGGAAGCCGTGAGCACCCGGGACCTGGAGCTGGTGCAGCTGGTCCTGCGCTATCGAGACTACCAGAGAGCCATCAAACGTCTGGCTGGGATTCCCATCCTGCTGGAGAAGTTGCGAAAGGTGCCTCCTGCTGGCAAGACCGCTGGGGTGAGTGAGGGGGATGCTGGTGATGGGCTCCTCCTGACCCTGCTGTGCTCTCCACAGGCCCAGGACTTCTATGTGGAGATGAAGTGGGAGTTCACCAGCTGGGGTAAGCTCGGGGATGCATTCCCATCAGAGATCCCCAGCACCCATCCGCATCCCCAGGATGGGCGACCCCTGTTCCCTTGCCTTTCTACACCCCAAGCTTGCAGACCCTCATCCCACCAAAGCATCAGGTTCCCCAGATGTCCTCCTCATCCAGCTCAATGCTGGCAGCCCATGCAAGGGTGCAGGGTGGTCCCGTCCCTGGCTGGGCTATCGCTGTCTCTCCCCAGTGCCATTGGTGTCAAAGATCTGCCCCAGTGACACCTACAAGGTGTGGAAGAGTGGCCAGAACCTGCGGGTGGACACCACACTGCTGGGCTTTGACCATATGACCTGGCAGCGGGGCAACCGCAGCTTCGTCTTTCGGGGACAAGGTGAGCCAGGGTATCTCCCCTCCATGGGGAGCACGGGCAGAGCCCCCTGGCACTGCAGCAGGGCTGGGTGATATGATGAGGACCATGGTTGTCTCCATGTACCCTGATCCCTGTTCCCCTAGACACCAGCGCGGTGGTGATGGAGATTGACCATGACCGGCGGGTGGTCTACTCGGAGACACTGGCCCTGGCCGGCCACGACCAGGAGGTACTGCTGGCTGCTGTGCAGCCCACTGAGGAGCAGGTGATGGGACGGCTGACAGCCCCCGTTGTCACCACTCAGCTTGACACCAAGAACATCGCCTTTGAGAGGTGGGATGTGCAGCTCCTAGGGTGCCCCCCACCCTGGTCTGTCTGAGCAAAATCATCCATTGCTCATAGTGCCCTGTGTCACCTCCAGGAACAAGTCTGGGATCCTGGGCTGGAGGAGCGAGAAGACAGAAATGGTGAATGGGTATGAGGCCAAGGTGAGGGGCAGGGGGTATTGAGCCTCCTGAGGGGTGTATGGCTGGTTGGTGTGGGGGGAATATCTCCCTCTGGTGTTTTCCCTCCTTGGACAGGTCTACGGTGCGTCCAACGTGGAGCTGATCACGAGGACGCGAACTGAGCACCTCTCAGACCAGCACAAGGGCAAGAGCAAAGGTGGAGGTGGTGTGGGCTGGGGGAGCAGGGTGCTGTTCAGGTGCTGGGCTTCACCCCCACCTCTCCTGCAGGCAGCAAGACCCCCCTGCAATCCTTCCTGGGCATCGCCGAACAACACGTGGGGCCCAACAACGGGGTGAGTGTCCCAGGAGTCCCCATGGCAGGGTGGCCCCATGGTTGGACATTCCCCCTGTTAACCAGGCAAGGGGTCCTGCAGACGCTGATCACGCAGACGCTGAGCCACGCCAACCCCACCGCCATCACCCCTGAGGAGTACTTCAACCCCAACTTCGAGCTGGGCAACAGGGACATGGGGCGGCCCATAGAGCTCACCACCAAGACACAGAAGTAAGGGAGGAAGAGGAAAATTGGGGAACACCTCCCCCTTGCTCTCACCTGCCCCCCCTTCCAACCTTGCTGACCCCCATGGTACCCACCCCTGGCAGGTTCAAGGCAAAGCTGTGGCTGTGTGAGGACCACCCGCTGTCCCTCTGTGAGCAGGTTGCCCCCATCATTGACCTCATGGCCATAAGCAATGCACTCTTTGCCAAACTGCGGGACTTCATCACCCTGCGCCTCCCGCCTGGCTTCCCCGTCAAGATTGGTACAGGGAGGGTGGGGTGGTCAGGAGGGGTCTTTGCTGCTGACACAGGTGGCACAGCCATTTTCCCTTCCTTTTCCCACAGAAATCCCCATCTTCCACATCCTCAACGCCCGCATCACCTTTGGGAACCTCAATGGGTGTGATGAGCCCGTCAGTTCCCTGCGGCACAGTCCCAGCAGCGAGGCACCTTCGCCTAGCAGCGACTCCTCCAGTGTCAGCAGCTCCAGCTCCCTGAGTATGTGGGGTTGTAGGGGACACAGCTGGCAGGAGGGGGATGACGGGACACAGCGGGGTGCCCAGCCATGCTGTCTCCCCGCAGCTTCATGCCGGGCATGCGAGATGGACCCAGCGCTGTTTGAGGTGCCTCGGGGGTACAGCGTGGTGGGCACCCACCAGGACACCCTGCGGGAGGATGAGGATGACCTGCTGCAGTTTGCCATCCAGCAGAGCCTGTTGGAAGCGGGCAGCGAGTATGACCAGGTGGGCACTGCCACTGCCTCCAACCTCCTCCTCCCTCTGTGGCTGGGCCAATGTCCAGATGGTGTTGCTCAGGGATGTTCACTCCACCTTGCCCCCACAGTGGAGGGTCATGCAGAGGGGTGGGTTTTGGGGTACTGGGGAAGATGTGGGAGGGGGTGCCACACTACAAGCATTCCCTGCCACTGGATGCAGGTCACCATTTGGGAGGCACTGACCAACAGCAAGCCGGGCACCCACCCTATGTCACACGAGGGCCGCCGAGGAGACAGGTTGGTAAGGTCCAGCCAACCCCCCTGCGGTGGGGGGGGGGAAGAGGAAGTGGGTGCTGGACCCCTGCTGAGACCCTCCCCACCCTCCTCCAACCCGCTCCCCCAGGACTCCCCAGCACACGGCATCCCCCCGGTCCCCCGCTGCCCCATCCCCGGGGGGTGGGGGGGGGCCCAGTGCCCTGTTCCCCAGCTACGCGGAGCAGCTGCGGTTGGCCATGGCGCTGTCAGCGCGGGAGCAGGAGGAGGCCGAGCGCCGGACACGCCAGGAGGAAGAGGAACTGCAGCGGATCTTGCAGCTCTCGCTGACAGAGAAGTGACCCCGAGTCCCCACTGAGCCTCTTCTTCCCCCACAACCACCCACCCCGATGGGGATGGTGCCGGGTATGGGGGGGGATGGGTAGGGAGGAGAGGGGTCGGGGGGAGCCAGTCCAAGTGTTGCAGAGGGCAAGTGGAGAGGTGGGAGCAGGATTTGGCCCTGGTTGGGGGAAATTATCCCCAGAGCCAGGGCAGGACTGGGGTACAGGGTTGGGGGAGCACCCCAGAGCAGGACAGGGTGAGGGTAGGCGACAACTGGGGTGGCAGAGATAGGTGGGGGGGCAACCCCGTGGACTGCACCCCACCCCTGGGACAGCCCTAGCCCCCTCCTAACTGCCCTATGGGGTGCTGCTCCGCCCCTCACCCAGGAGGGTGGTGGGAGGCACATCCTGCCCCAAGCCTTGGGCAACCCCCAAGGCTACCAGTCATGTAGGGTCCCGGGGTGCCCTCAGAGCTGGGGGGCTCTGCCCAGCCCCCTCAGCCCCCCTGCCCAGGCGCTACCAAGTGCACTTACCCGGGAGCTGCTCTGCCTGCCAATGGGGCAGGGAGGAGGGGGCTCAGCCCCACTGCACCCCACAGCCAGTGCAGGGCTGCACAGTCACCCCCACCCCACCATGGGGGTCCACTAGGGCAGCCAAGGGGGTGCCTGCAAGAGGCCACTCCAGTGTCACCCCCTCACCCTTACCCCCTGCTTGCACCCCTCCCCATCCTGCTCGGATGTCCACCCCTTGGCAGCGCTGCACCCCCCTGTCCCGGGCACTGACTCCAAGAGAAACCTTATGTCAAATGGTGCTAACCCCCGGCCCCCCCACTTCGGGCTGCTCCTTCTTTGCACATGAGGGGCCGGGGGCCACGGGGGTGGGGGCCGGGCTCACTCCCCTGGGATTTTTCGTAGCTGGCGGCCCCCTCGTCCTCCCTCCATGCACCCCACAAGACGTCTGGGCCAGGGCCGGGGGAGCCCGAGCAGCTCCGACCACGGCCAACACCAATAAATGCTCTTTAATGTTTGTCTCTCTCAGCCTCCCTCCTGCCTGCGCCGGAGCTGTGTGAGCAGGGTGAGGGCAGGGGTGTGGGCAGGGCTCCCCCCAAACATGGCTGTCCCACATCCCCGGTATCCGCCACACTGCCACGGGTGGCTGAGCCCTTTATTAAAGGGGGACCCAGGAGCAAAGAGCCGCTCGGGAGCACCTGATGAGGGGGTTGTCAGGGCAGGTGGAGGTGAGAGGGGTAATGGGGGGATGTAGCACCGTACCCAAGTGCATCTTGGCCGGGGGGGGAATGGGGAGCAGTACCCCCTGTCCTGGGAGGATGCTGGCACCCAGCTTGCAGGTCCCTGAGGAGGGATACTCAGCAACCCCCGCCTGCGGGCATCGAAGCGGCAGCCCCCAGCCCGCAGTGCTGCAGCGGGTGTCGATGTGCTGGGGCAGCCCCGGAGCAGGACGGGACTGATGCCAGTGAGGTGGAGGGCAGGAGGTCAAGGTGTGACCCCCTCCCTGCAGCCTCACCTCCAGGGGAAAGAACACGGCTCTGGGCTCCTGCCCTCTGGGGGACTTGGCTTTAATCCCCGGGGTGGGGGGGACGGGGCAGTCCTTGCCCTGCTGGTGGCCATGGCCGCCAAGCTAGTCCGTGCCATTGGTGAACTGGCAGAGTTTGTTCTCCAGGTCAGAGATTCGCTTCTCCTGTGCTTGGACCGTCTCCTTCAGGGCACGGATCTCTTCCAGCACCTCCTCCAAGGCTGGCCGCTGTGGGTGGGTGGGGACACACGGGGTCACCAGGGAGCTCCCTCCACCCCCATCCCATGGTGGATGCAGCCCTACCATGACATCCCCATCCCCAGAACACTCACAGAAAAGTCGGAGTTGCAGGTGGAGGAGCTGCGGCGGGGGCCTGGGGGGGGCTTGTTGTCCAGGATGTTTTTCTTGACCACCTTCAGCTCCCGGTTCTTGATGGGGACATAGCCATCCCGCAGCGAGATGAGGATGGGCTCTGCATCCTTCCCTGACAGCCACTCGTCTGCTTCCAGGGCTGGCTCGGGGCCTGGTGTGTCGGGATACAGGTCATCCTGGAAGAGGTCTGACTGCGGGGTGGTGGTGGTGAAGGAGACAGCGGTGAGATGGGGGGGGTGTCCCCTGAGCCCCCCCCGCATCTCCCCCAGGACCCTGGCAGGCTCACCTTGCGTGGCACCGTCATGACGATGGGCTCGCACTTGCGCTCATGCAACTTGAAGAACCTGCATGGGGCAGAGGTGGTCAGGGTCTGACTGACCCCCCCGACCCCTCTGCCTCCCCTCTAGACCCCCTGTGGCTCTCACCTGGCGATCTCACACTTGCTGACGTCCAGTCCACGCTTGGGCATGAAGCCCATGCCCCTCTGGGGCTCCTTGCTGCTGTAGGTGTTCAGGTAGTGCACGTAGGGTGCCTCATCCGTGATCTCAAAGTACCGGATGCTGCTGTCACCCTGCAGGTGTGGGGACAGCTGCCAACCAGCCCAGGCACCCCCCAGGGATGGGGTAGCATGGATGGGTGGGTATGTGCCCCAGCAAGCAGGTTACCTTTCCGCAGAGGTAGACAATGCTGGAGTCAGCATCATAGAAAGGCAGCAGGACCCCGTTGCTCGTGTCCATCTCCTGCAGGGCGATGGGCTCCTCAAAGTTGTTCTGTGGGGCCAGAGGAGTGAGGGGGGGGGAATGAACAGTGCCCCCAAGCCCCAACCCCAGTTAGTCACACACGTTAGCCACAGCACACTGTGGGGATGGAGCTCCACCCCAGGGTACACCCTCCCTGGGTGGGCAGCTTGGCATCGACCCCCTCACCACCCCCACCTCTTCCTGCTTACCTGCATGACTGGGTGCCCCTCATCCTGGCTTCTTCCCCCCCTCCCCAGCCCCCCTTTCCCTCCCCCCAGCACAGCACGGCACACTTGGGAACTTGGCATCTTTTGGGTTGGGGGATGCAGCAGGCACCCCACACCATTCTGGGGCAAGGGGGAGCAGAGGGTAAAAGGGGGGGCCAAGTTCCCAGGGCAGCACTCCATGCGGCCTTGTTACCGGGTCCCACAAGCCCAGCTCCCGCTGGCTCATTCTGGTAAAGCCTGTGGTAAAGATGTGTCCTTCCTTCGTGAAGATGGCCCGCACGGGCCTCAGCCCTTCGTGGGGGGCAAACCTCTCCTGGGGGGGAGGGGGAGAGAGTCAGCATGGGGCATGGGAAGGGGAGAAAGTGGGAGGGGGTCCGGATCTGTCCCCCCAAAACAGCTGCTGAATCCTGCTCCTGGGCTGCACATGTGTGACTGGATGGAGAGCAACCCTGGCATGTTCCTGGCATGTTCCTGGCTGGGCTGGGGTCCCCAGGGCAGCGCTGGCTGGGCAGGAGGCAGCTGCCATCTCGTACCAGGTCCCAGAGGCCCAGCTGCCGCTCACTCATCTTGCTGAAACCAGTGGTGAAGATCTTGCCATCAGCCATGAAGATGGCGCGGATGGGGCGGGCGCCGTCGTGCGGTTTGTCTTTCTCCTGTGCCAGTCGTTAGCGGGTTAAAACCAAAGACAGAGACGCAGGGGTGAGGGTGGTTAGTGGGGTCAGGCAGGCACATGAGGGGAACCATGAGGTGGGGGGACATGGCAGGGGGTACTCACCGCCACAATTTCCTGCTTGCGGGGGTCGATGACACGGACCTTCTTGTCCTTGCAGGTGGTGACGAGGAGGCTGCCATTGCGGTTCCAGCCCACGTTATAGATGAGGTCAGTGTGCATGTCCTCCAGCACCAGCAGCATCTCCCCCGTGCCAACATTCCAGAGGATCACCAGGTTGTCACAGCCTGTGGTGGACCAGTAGGGTGGACAGTGTCACCCCCTGGGGCTCCCCCTGACTCTGGGGAGGACACCCTGGGACCCTCTTACCTGCGCTGAGCAGGACATTGCGGGCTGTGGGGTGCCACGAGATGATGCCCACCCGCTTGGAGTGTCCCTCCAGTGTCACCACTGGCTCTGTGATGTTGCGCACAGGGATGTAATCGGGGATCTGCCACACCTGGGGGAGTGGGGACAGAGAGCGGGGATCACCCTGTGGCTCAGCACTAAGCAGCTGAGAGCTCTGGAGCCAATTAACCTCATCGTTAATCCCAGCTCAGGCAGCAGGAAGGGTGGCATTCCAGGGCACCTGATACTCGGTGGGCATGGGGGGGGGAAGGGGCACCTCCAGGGTGCAGGTTCCAGGTCCCCCCCAGCTATTCCTGGGTGCTGAGTTGCCAGGGTGGGTATATTTAGCACAAACTGCTGCATCATGGAGAGAGCAGCCGCCGCCAGCGCGAATGCATGGCACCGGGGCTAAAAATAGCCCGGTGACACTTTGTAGGCGGCAAAGGCTGGGGGGGGACGCTCTGTGTCGCTCCCCCAGCACCCATCTCCCCCCTCCCACCCGGGGTCCGGCCTCTCACCATGACGGTGGTGTCCTCGGAGGCGCTGGCGATGACGTTGTCGTTGTGGGGACACCAGTCGATGTCCAGCACAGGCGCCGTGTGCCCTGTCACCAGCGGGTGGTTCTTGTCCACCCGTCCTGTCTGCAACACCGAGGTGCTGGGATGAGCCCCCAGTAGATGATCCCTCCCTCCAGTCCAGGGGGATCCCACTGGGAGACCCTTAAGCCCCAGACTAGCCACCACATGGGGCTGTGGCACAAGTGGGGACATGCAGGGGACCCTGGCAGTGGCCATCTGGAGAAACTGAGGCACACAGTGGGAATGGGGCTCATTTATCAGGAAGCCTCATAGAGACATGGAGGGAAATTATGTGCCCCAGGAGAGGTTGGTGTGTGTCCCCTGCAATGACAAGGAGGGGCTGGAATGGGGTCCCCACTCCCTCTGCCAGGGTGGGCAGGGGAGACCCACCCAGCCCACTGGGGTGCTCCCAAGGAATTGTGTGACCCTGAGGAATTTTGGCTGGGGAGAAATCCGATATCACCACAGTTTCCCCCAGGACATCACCCTTCACTGGTGTCCATGACTACCCCAGGCTATCTCTGCCCTGAGCCCACACTGGAGGACAGGCATGGTGGGGCAAAGTGATGCTGCCCATGAGCTGGGGTGGTTCTGAGCCCCCAGCATCCTCCCAAAACCCAAGCCAGTCAGCATGTGCATCCCAATACAACGCAGGGGCCCCAGCATCTCACCTTGGCGAGGGGCAGGACCATGAAGGCCCCCCCGCCGCCAGACTCCACGATGATGGCCAGGAATTTGGGGTTGACGGCACAGAAGGAGCTGTCCCACGTCACCTTGGAGACACGGATGTCCTCATACATCTGGTCAGCCTTCACTGGCTGCCCAAAGACGTGACGAAACTTGCTCTGGCGAACCACGCGGCGGCTCATGGCTGAGGGGGTGCAGGGTCAGGCCATGGCCCCCCAACCCTGGCAGGTTTCAGTCCCTTCAGGCTTCACTCTGAGAGAACCCCCCTACTCTGGGCACCTGGGAAGTCTGGGGACATGGAGATGGTGGGCAATGAGGGTGCAGGATGGTGCCCAACATGGCCAGGACTCCACAGCAGGGACTGGTGCAGTCCCAGAACAAGGGGGTGTGGGGGCTGCAAGAGTTGGGGACAGGCATCCTGCCACCAGAGCCACTTCATCACGTAGCTGGGCGGGGACACAGCAGTGCCATGACATGCAGCTGTGCCATGCCCCGTAGGTGGCAATGGGGTTGGCTACATGAACAGCAGCAGTAGAGAAGTGGGGCTGAAGGGAGTTTGGGGGGGACACAGAGGTGCCATGCACTGGGTCACAGCTCACCCCCTCATGTCCCATCTGGCATTGGTGGCCCAAGGTGGCCTGGCTCAGCCCAGCACTCAGGAGGGAGGCTGTGCCTCCAGCACTGCCCTCCCCATGCCTCCCCATGGGCCCCTGCCCCAAGATTACCCACTCTGCACCCCAACCCTCTTGCCTGGCACAGACCCTGTCACAGCCACAGAGCTCTGCAGGCACACTGGGGTGCAGAGGAGCCCCCCATGCTCAGCATGGTCCCAGTGGGGTCTCCAGCCCTCAGCCACAGCCAGGCACACTGCCTACAGCCACCCACCTCCATCCTGAGCCTCTGCTGCTCTTGGAACATGCCCGGGGACACTGAGCTCCTCAAGACCCTAAAAATCCCTGGAGCTGTGGCTCTGCAGCACCCACTGACTACCCCGGGGACCCCCCTTGTGCTCTTCTGGGGCCTCAGCCATTGTCAGGGGCCATATCCAGCTTCCAAACCACAGCCTGAAGGGCTGGGCCCCACTGCCTCTGGCCTGTGAGGCTAGTGTGGGCAGATCTTCTACTCCATGTGCCATCCAACAGCTTTTGGTCAAGGCATGTGCAGCACCAAGCCAAGCCACATCTGCCCAGTCCCCCAGAGTCCCCAGGGGTCCGTGCAGCCCCTCAGTATCACCCCAGGCCTGCCAGAGGGGGTCAGAGCCACTGCTGAGGGGGGCAAGAGTCCTACTGAGGCAGGCTGGACACTGGCACTGTGGGTGTCACCCCCATGGCCCCAGGAATGGTCCCCAGCCCTGGGGAGGAGTGAGGGGGCCCCACAGGGATACCCACTGGGTATTTTGCAGCACCTCATCTCTTCTTGCCAGTGGGAGTGGAGTTGGGGTGTAGTAGGCACAGAGGGGAGGGAGCACAGCCCGGGTGGCTGGGGAGAGTGCAGGTAAGGTGTGGGGTGCAGGAAAAGTGCAGGTGAGGTGTAGGCAGAGCTGAGCAGGGTGCAGGCAACATGTAGGGTGCAGGCTGGGTTGGGTAGGGTGCAGGTGGGATGCAAGCAGAGTTGGGCAGGGTACCGGCAGTGCTGAATGGGGTGCAGGCAGAGTTCAGGCAGGATGCAAACAGGGTTCTAGTGATCTGCAAGCAGGGTGCAGGCACGAAACAGGAAGGGTGCAGGTGGGGCGGGGTGGGGTGCTGGCAGAGAGCAGCTGGGGGTGCAGGCAGGGTGTTAGCAGCGCGCAGGTGGGGTGCAGAAGGGGTACGGGCGTGATAGAGGCGG